>CM039642.1:576518-678631 GCA_022405125.1 Anthidium xuezhongi | reverse complement strand
AACAATTGTTTGTTCATTTATAAACCTAACTTCCATTATCCAATCCTTAAAAAATTTCACTTAAAAAGCGAGATATAGTGTAAAGGAACATTGCACAGAAGTTTCGAACATAAAAGTAAAAAAAAAAGCGAAAAATATATTTAAGGTACAGAAAAGAGTAAAATTGGTTATAAAGGGTTTCCGAAAATTCCTGGAATTTGACGTCACTGAAATTCTAGGAATTACCGAAAATGTATTTGAAAATATTCTGCAATTTTTACTTATTCCTTCTGTTCGGATATCCAGCCATTCAGTCATTCCCTTTATTCTAAGGTACGATTACTCTCATAACATTCTACCATTTGTTTTTTACTTTTATGTTCAATATTACTTGTGTTTAACGCTTCCTGTTCTACCGAGGCGCTTGTCCCGGGGCGACTAGGCTCGACGCTACACTGACGGTACTGAGCGCGCGCCCGAGACGCGCTCTGATTGGTCAGTGTTTTTGCTTAATAATTCAAAAACGAAGCCCCATTCGATATTTTTGCAAAGGAAATTGTTGTTCAGAATAGTCTCAGCTACCCCCTATTTCCGGCTCCTACAGGAGTTCTGGGACACCCTGTAGATGTGAAACGTGTGGAATATGTGGACAGCATGGAACTTGAGAATACCAGCATGTTTGATAACAATGGACTGCTATTATTTAATCTAATGTCTACGAGAAAAAGTTGACTATTTTTATATTATTATATTTTAGATATTGTATTTTTTTAAATTAATAATAATTTTATACGTTTTATTCTACATGTAAGTAGTGCTTTTTTTCTCTTCAATTATTTTTTTATTCAAATTCAATTTAAAGCAGGTGTAAACGCATATATGTAGGACCATACTGTTGTGTGTATCTCATCGATTATATATGTGTAGTAACGACACTAGCGCTACATCTGGGGATGGGCACAAATTAAAATTAGCTTCACCACGAAGTATGGTAGCTTGGTGGAGCTCAATACCATGTTAAGGAGTGATACTAGCGCTGTATCTGGAGGAGGGTGCGAGTTAAAATCGGCTTCAAGTTCACAAGAGTAAAGCCTGGAGGCCTTGACGCAACTAGTAATCCGAATGAAGAGTTTCAATAAGAAATATGTTATTACAAATTTAACCCCTAAAAAATATCGTATAAAAGTGTGTATTAAAGCAAGTTCAACGATGTACCATAGAGTGATCTTCAAATCCATCCAAAATCAAAAACAATAGAAGTATTTCAAATATTTCCTATTACTATTACTTATCGGTATTTCTGATCGATATGTTTACATTTCATACTCAATGTGGCAGAAATAATTGCAATTTCTATAAAAAAAATATTTTAGACCGATGAGTTAAGTTTTGATAATATATTGCTTAACCACAAAAATACCCGCATGTGAAGTACTGAAAATCCGCAACGGAAAAGAAAAGCAAACTTCCAAACACAGTTTTGTACTAATGTTTGCCGTGGTATAATAAACAATGTATTCTTGCGATCTTATTTTTATAATAACACACTGAATGGTGCTATATATTTAGAATTTTTCGATACTCAATTTCGAAACTATTCAAAAGTATTACAATTATCTGTTAAAGATTTTTATTTTGAACAAGATGATACTCTAGTCATAATTGTAGAGCAGTGTTAAATTTTTTAACCGGCATGTTTCCGAATAAATGGATTGGAACGCATCGGTCTGTGAAATAGTCATCAAGATTTCCAGATTTATCAGAACATCGCTCTCAAATACATGAAAATGATTTAAAACAAAGAATAACAAACGTCTATGCATCGATATATCAAACAATAGCAGAAGTATATTCTAGTCAATGAAAATCGCATTGAGCGCGAAATGTAAACATATTGGATGAAGATCATCGAATCGTACATCATTGAACTCGTTTTAATACACGCTTTCGTATGATATAAAAAAATATATATCATTCCATTTAAAAAAAAAATGAGGGTCACCTTCATTACTCGAAAAATAATGCAAATATAAAAAACTGATATATGTTCTCGTATTACTAATAAAAAATATATTATAACTTTATTCTCTTTCATTTTTTTGAAATCCTTATCATTTACAAAGAGAGGCTGACTAGTAAATCTACAAACACCCTGTATACCAGTAATGCGTTATTAATAATTTTTTAATATTTAAATTCCATACATATTGTCTCTCACGAACTTTAATAAATCGAAAAAGTTAATTACGTACTCCAAGAAAAGTAATCGATATTTAGTTTTAACAGTTTTTTAAATAATTTGTTGAAGTTACTTTCAAACTAAGTTCATTGATCATTCATTTTTCGAAACTTGATTATAATTACAAATTATTGTTGTAAAAAATTACAAAAATGAAGAGAAAGAAATAATAAAAAATAAAGAAAATAAAGACGCATGATCATATTAAATTTTTAACTCATAGCAGTTAAACGAGCGTTCAGATTTTAAAAGATGCTTCAGTAAAACATAAAAAATTATTCATTTAAAAAAAAGCAATTTTCTATTTTGTTCATTTTATCATTTACCACCAGATGGTATCAACTGCATCGTTTTTAAAGTGCACATTAATATAAAATTGTAAAATATACTGAAAATAACGCTTGCACAATACCTTAACTTATTAAATTAATTACATCAAGATGCAATACAAAAAAGATAAGATAATAAAATAAAAACGTATTGCATGAGTGTTTATTGTATTAGACTATTTGCAATAAAAAAAACTACGAATTGATAAAAAAAAGTAATTATAGTGTAATCAATACTACTATTTGGGGAAAAAATATTTATCATTAATACTCCATATGATCAGTATATGCTTGTTATCTGGCAACTATAGACATAACAATAGATACTTTTAAATCTATTGTTGTTGATAAATATATCATTATTTTGAAATTAGACAAACATTTACGTAGTTAATTATCATTATTAATATTTGTTAATTTAGAAAAATTTTGTAAAATGTAAATATATATACATATATTTTACTAGAATTATTTTTATAAAATTTTCAAATTATAAATTCAAAGAACTTAAAACACTAAATACTAAAAATATTTATAAAAAAAATTCTAATTGAATAATATATAAGGTATAAAATTTTTAAACACGTGTACTTCAAAAACATAGCTCTTTATCTTTCTCAGTACAAGTTTGAAGCAATTTGAATATCAATAATTCCTTAGAAAAATTACAAATAAAATATAATTATAAGGAAATAAATGTATATAAAATCAATACTTAAGCAGAATAAGTATTATAGATACAAGTGGTTTTGCATTATGTTACACTTAAAAATCTAAATGATTCTATAGACCGAACATAGAAAACCGAACGAAGAACAGGATCTAAAGTGTACCGAACTACGCTTTCATTTATTACAAAGTCACATTTATTAGTCTCAGCTCAGCTATCTCAGCATCATCAATAATACGAACCTGTTTGTTCTATATACAATCTACCTTCTGCGCGTCTTTTTTCAAACAATAATTTTAATAAGTAATAATAGTAGTAATAACGTGTCTCAAATATTTTTGAAATATTTTTAAATTTTTTTTTTGCTTTCGCCTCGTTGATATTTTTATAAGTGTGCTGAAAAATCGGTATAAATGTAACTACTAAAGAAGTAATATTTACCGTAATAATCATCGTAGCTTAGAGAAAACTTGGAAGGACTGTAACACTGTTTTACGTTATCTTATATTACTATTGCAACATTATTAAAGTTGGTTCGTTTGGGTGATTTAGGAAAACCAGTCAAAAACAAAAAGCAGCCAAAACTGTCTTTCTAAATGGCTAATATGAAATTATTAACATTTCTTTTTGTCCCTATAATTCGTTCAAGCACCATTGGCTGTTAATACATGATCGATTGAACAAATTGGATTTGATTAAGGCTAAAATTATTACTTCGTTCCTTCGATTTACTATCATTGATAGATACTACTTTGTAAATGTCGATAATGAACTTCGATCGACGCTAGCACGCTAATATTAATTCTTACAACTAAATCGCTACCGTCGATACTATCAACGATAAGCCTTTCGTTAGTCTTGTCGTGTTTTAGTGTTGGTGGCTACGACACTTGATTCGTACTGATATTCTATTTTTCTTATATTTCTATTTACTTCCTATCATCACGTCATATATTAACAACTAGTTTAATTCGAACAATGATTTTTCGTTACATACCAATATATTCAATTGTCTCAGCAACCAACGGTAGAGTCAAAAACAGCATAAAATTTATATAAAGTATTACAGATCTTCCAGAATTTTTCTAAGTTATAATTATTTTATTATATTTTTTCTAGCCAGTAACCGCCATCTCCAGATTTTACTCAAACTGTAAGTCAAGAGACACAAGGCGGCGTAGTACTTTTTTTTTTGATTGGTATCAATCTAAATCTAATATTTGGACGAAGTGCGAGGATGGGTCGTGCGTGCTTTTGCTTTCTAAGTCGAGCGTGCGAATCTCATAAAATCGTTTTTACTTCATTTAGCCACAGATAGCTTACTTTCGTGTTTTATTCGCAAGTTATAATTTATCTTCGTTAATTCATTTGATACGTGCCCTAGTCTTAAAAAAAAAAAAAAAAAAAACAGAAAAAAAAAACAAAATTATGAATATCATAACTATGTAATACGCATATATTTGTATGTGTGGGTGTGAGGATGTGTGTGTGTGTATGTGTATACGTCTGTTTATATGTTCTGTGTGTATCGTGAAGGATGATTGGAATTTATAGAACAGCCCTGAGAAAGAGCGAACGACGCGCATGGAAATAATGTGTAGATGAATTAAGGCAGGTTGCCCATGTGAAACTGATCTGCATGAGAATGAACGTTTCATTGAACATGTGAATTTGAAAATTACTTATTATTTACTTTTTTTTATGTTTACTTTTAACCTCAAGTCTTAAGAGCTGTATGACGCGAATCTGCACGCCCGTGCCTCGAATTTGTATACAAATGACAACCTTCAACACTAAATATTGATACTTCTGTAAAAGAAATAAAAATCAATCAATGTTAAATTGTAATTTCAATAGAAACATAGGTTTTTAATTACTATGTCTAAACGTACCATCAGGCAATTCGTATAGTTTTCTAGGAAGAGAGGCAAAGTAAGGATGCCTTAATGCTTCTTCAGCTCCTATCCGTTGATCAGGATTTAATTGCAGAAGTGATGATGCCATACTATCACCATCAGCGATATCATAGAGTCTAGGAAATGAAAGACCCAATTTTCGTGGCGGATAGAATCCCAGTCTATGTGGTTTATATCCTGGCAAGTGCGTGACACCAGGCCAAGTTTCTTCAGTAGGAGTACCCAATACTTCAAATATTTTATCAAGTTGGTCGTACGTACAGCGTACACCTGGGAATGTTGGTTCACCAGTCAACATCTCTATAAATATGCAACCTACTCCCCACATATCAAGTGAGGTAGAATATTCTGTGGAACCCAAAAGAACATCAGGTGGCCTGTACCATAAAGTTACAACTTCATGGGAATATGTATGCGATGGTACAGATTTAGCCCTTGCTAAACCGAAATCTGCTAATTTGAGTTCTCCAATTTCACTGATTAACAAATTCTGTGGCTTCACATCCCTATGTAATACTCTCCTAAATTAATGCAGAACAAATTAGTTATAAATATTAAATCAAATATTCCAATTTTATATCAATTTTCTTACCTGCGATGGCAATATGCCAATCCTCTTAATAATTGAAATAAAAACAATTTAATATTTCGAGGATCTAAACCATCGCTTCCATACCTCTCCATGTACTGAGACAGATCAGTATGAACATATTCAAAAACAAAAGTAAGAGTTTCGCGTGTATGAATTATATCATGTAAGGTAACGATATTGCTATGCTTCAATTCTTTGAGAAGGCTTGCCTCACGAATGGCAGTAAATGGAGCACCTTCTTCTTCTTGCAGTCTAATTTCTTTAAGTGCCACTACTTGATTTGTAAGGTGACTATAGCCTTTGAACACTGTGGCATATGATCCTTCTCCTAATTGTTCCAGTTTTATATAAGCTTCAGATTTACCAAAAGGAGAATCTCCCTATAAACATAATTGTGAATAATTTCTTGACGTATAAAAGTATTTTAGAAATATAATAGCATAAATATAAAATTACCCCAAATGCTGAAAATCTCTTGGTTCTTCTAGGAGGTGGATCCGGCCCAAGAAAGACTTCTGACTTGGGTCGTGGTGGACGCCGAGGTCGTAAAATTACTCTAGCTTCTTCACGTATATCCTCATCAAGAAGCTTGGAATCACTAGAAACGGAAAGCTGCCGATGCACTCTCTCATGGTCGCCCACACCTGTCCATTCTATGACATCCAATTTCGTCCTTAAAACTTTCTTTAAAATAACAGCAATAGGAATCCACGTAGAATCATAATCTTTTCAATATTTTATCAATACATAAAATATCAATTCAAATAATGTACCTTTAATATTAATGAGATTATGTAATTTATTGCTATTAATTATTAAAACGATGATAACATAATAAATATTCAGTTAAAAAGTAATATTATATTATTCTTCCTTACATAGAACTTATAATAATTCTCAAGATAATTGAAGATTGCACTATAGCTATAACAGAAAATATTTTGTTTTCAACATATTTTCTACAATATCTCTTATACTTACCATAACGGCGATCCTTATCTGCAGGTATGTTGCCGTTTGGTTCTAAACGGTCTAGGAACTCCTCAGAATAGCCATTATATGGCAGTTGACCCCTGTTTGCAGCATCATCAGCCTCTTCTTTTGATATTGCTAAAGTAGATAAAATAATATTAATAAAATAACATAAAGTAATTGAACTCTTAAAATTACACAATGAACAAACATACAATTTTTGAGAACATTATAAATAATAAAAATTATTATTATTATATAACTCAAAATTACTCTATGTACCATAAAACAAAAATAATACTTTTATAATACATATTGTATAATAAAATACTATAATAAATACCAAACATAAAAATGAAACATTTTTCTTATTTTATTTTATATAAACTTGATAAAATATATAAAATCTTGATATAAAATTGATATGTTACTTTAGGTGATGTACAAATCATAATAATCTTAATTATACTTACAAAGTCTCCCAAAGCTATGGCTCAGCCGTTTTTTCAGTTTTTGTACTCTGCTAAGAGCACCTCCCTTCTTCTCCCGCATTGTCACAGACCCTGTGCATAATAAGCGCAATCTTTAGCAACTGTAAATCAAAACAAAGATATTTAAATTCATATATTGACAAAAAATAATATATAACCAAGAAACTCAGAAAAATTCAAACATTATGAACTAATAGATACATGATGACATCATGTAGTATGTAATGCCAGTATTGCTAATGGTAGTGGGGATATATAAAGTAGATATATTCTTAATAAAGATATTGTAATTAAAAATATTATCAATTTCTTAAAAATAAGGATTTCTTTAAACGTATTATCAACTTTTTAAAAACAAGAAGATAAAAATCTATCTTACTCAGAGATAATATTTATCTTTTCGTTAAATAAAGGAAAAACTGTTGCGTAAAAATATCTTCATTTAAAAAAGCAATCATTGGAGCAAAAAACAGACAGTTGTCTATACAAATGCAAATGACGTTCTTTTGCAGTTTATGGTTAATTACAAATGATAATAGAAACATTTGTTTGTTCTATTAATAAAATTAATACATCGTAAGAAATAAGAAACATTTAATTGAATAATAAATAATATTAACCATTATTAACTAGTTATACATCCATATAAAACTTTACATTATAAATAACTGTAAATGTTCTTTTAAAAATCTATAGTTTCCATTCAAATTACAAAAATTTAATAAATGTATATGTATATATTCTATTATTAAGAAGCAACAAGTAATTAATTAATAAGGCTAATAAGGGTACAAACATAAATACATTGTACATATAAATACGTACATATATATGTATATATGTGTATATATGTACATATATATTTTCATACACATATATACATACATACATATATATATACATATATGTAATTTATAATCTATACATTAAGTATGTACACGCATGTGTTGTTACTACAGGTCAATGAACTAAGAAACTTTAGTTTTATGTCAAATAACGACAGATAAATTACGTTGATAATTTCTAGAGTGGCTACTGACTCCACATCTTGTTTCAGGATGTTCCGCATGCTTCCCTGTACACAAAAGCACTTTTTTCCATTCACGCATCTGTCGCGTTCCGTGACGTTTACGCGGCAACGAAAACCACTACAATATCTGCACTACAAGTGGCGATGCACAACTTTGATACTATCTCACGTTTGATAAGCTCGTTTATACGACCGAAGTTCGATAAAAAGGTTCGCCAAGAATGTACATGAACCGTTTCCTTCTTCGAAATACATACTGTTCGTCCCCCACCCCTTTGGCTTATAAACGACACACACTCTCCTTGCCTCCCTCTTTACCGCACTCTCATGGCTTGTCACTTTGTCTCTCTTTACTAGACTAATGTCCGCCTCCACAATCACGGAAGTTTTGACACTGTCCACCAACAACCTATTTGATCGTGTTTTACCAAGTTCACATGTTCAAAACAGGGAGATGAAAATTCACAATGAAATATAAAGAGAGGGTAAAAATGGAAAGCAGTACGCGTCGAGGACACAATCTAAGGTTGTGAAAAAATGGAAAAGGAGGGGGTTAGAGCTGAGGAATTACTTCAGAAAGTCGGATTTCACGGGCGTCAACTTACCCTCTTTGCTTTTGGAGGCGGTCGAACTCTTGTCTTGACAGTACATGATTACTCATTCGCTCAAACGCATGAAACACATCACATATGGGCGGTGACGTACTTTGTGTTATGTGTGTATGTGCGAAGCTATGTTCCGTGGTGTTTCTCTCGGGCAGGTCAGGTCCGGCGAGCACCTCCTTCACCTTTCCCGTATCTCGTACATCGGTGGCAGTGTACGATACTTCTTTAATAAACCGATCGCCATGAAAAATACATCACCGCCTTTTCATTTACCGCTTAAGATCACGCACTGTATTCCGATTGCAGTACGCGCCACCGATATTTCCCCGGTTAAACTTTGAAAAAGTTCTTTCACACCTTAATAAAATTGCAAATATTTTTTTTACAGCCGGGGTTTTTCTGATGCGACTTCCTGGATGTACGGCGGGTGCTCGCGCACGCCACCACTACCTCGAACAACTCATCCGCGAGAATAAACTTCTCCCAAGAAGTTCTCAATTCTCACAACCCTACTGCCTCGCGCCACAGACAAAAGTCTAAAACTGGCCGATTTACATCGGCCTGAGTGTATACAACCCGTAACCAGAGTGGTGGCTCAATTATATTTTCATATCTGATAAGTTACCGCCATCTGAATAACATTTACTGTAATGTCACACTGCATTGATATGTATGCATATATTTTGTGTTTAAAAATACTGGTTATCGTTTTAGATAATTATATTTATTCATAACAATATTAATTATGTGTTGTAATGAAATTTAATATTTTATATTTTTGTTTTATATAACAAGTAATTAATTTATAAAATTACAATTATTGTAATAAAATGTATTCACATAAATATTATACAAATTTTAAGTTTAAATTTAAAATTTAAATTTAAGACTAACGGTAATACACAAATTAAGTAAGATTTAAAAGACCTATTTTCATAAAAAGTTATAAAATATTTTCGTTTTATAGTCATTCTATTAATATTAACTTCATTATTTATTACTGTAAAATATTTAATTTATCAAATTTATATATTATGTAATATTTCTTTCTTTACATTCTATAATAATAGCGAAAAAAGTGCTAACAGTTTATTATAACCATCTTATGCAATATTCTTACATATAACATACCCTTTAATTCATTTTGCTAAACGTACATATAAATTTAAAAAGTTTGTAACAATATTTGAATGAACTAGAAAATTAAATGACAAATTAGTTGTGTGTATTAAAACAATAATTAACAATAGTAGTATTAAAAATAAATTTAGTTAAAGTAAAAGATATATCTAATGCGTAACACAATATATATGTTAAGATTGAAAATTGCGCCTTTATGTTTATAGTGACATCAGAGCACGTGATTTATCTTTTTTTTCACAAAAGTAGTTCCAGTTTCATTCGTATTTTCAGTCAGAGTTGCGTGCTGCGCATGCGTTTACGGTGATTTAAGACGTTCTATGTTAGTGCATACTTTCGCATTGTGAGTCGGCAAAAAGAGTAAACGAAACGGCTTTTAAGATTTTTCGATATTTTACAGTTTTTCGGGTCGTGATTCAATCCCGAGCAATGTCGAGCACAGAAAAGAAACCGTTTCGTCGATTACCCACAGACGTCCAGCCCTACCATTATCATATTGTTTTGTCACCGAATCTTAAAACTTTTGTCTTCGATGGCAAAGAGGATGTGCACATTGACGTAAGCTCGATCAATCTGCATTACCTATTAAAATATCATTTATTCTTGCTTTTTATTGCACATTTATAATTCGAGTAGTAAAACAGAAAGCGCTAACCATATGGCAAACATAACCACAAAATTTATGTTCTATATGTAGGATGAATAGTAATTTAGCCTTCAGTGGCAATAAATTTGTAGATATATTTCTTATCTTGTTTTATCTGTACTAAAACCTTTGAAAATGTAAACAATAATTTGTTAAAAGTGAAACATGATAAAATCATTATATAAGACATTTGTTTCTTTTTATCGTTAAAATGTTTATTTTTTGTTTTTAATATATTTACCATGATTTTTAATATTTTTAGGTAAAACAAACCACAGATACCATTGTTTTAAATTCATTAGACATTGATATTAAATCTGTAGTTTTCAATGGTAATGATGGAAAAGTTATTCCAACATCAAAAATTGAAATATGTGCGCCTGAAGAAACAGCTACTTTGGTATTTAATGAGAAGTTGCCATCTGGTAGAAGTGGACACTTAAGTTTGGACTTCGTTGGAGAAATTAATGATAAAATGAAGGGCTTCTATAGAAGCAAATACTTTGGGTATTACAATCAATATATCACATAATTTGGTTGAATATTACTTAGGAAAACCAAATGTGTGTTTACTGTGTAATGTAAAGTTACTTTATTCTATATAAATTTAAAGTTTAATATTCCTTATTAAAGGATTTAACATTTTACAGAGAAAGTAAATATGCTGCTGTAACTTTTTTATGTCCTACATCAGCACGTAGACTATTCCCATGTTGGGACGAACCATTGCTTAAAGCTACTTTTACAATACATCTTGTATTTCCTCGTGATTCACCACTTGTTGGCTTATCAAACATGGTAAGCTGTATTAACGTTTTTAAAATAACCAAATACTTTTATGTTTACAGGATAAATGGAACTGTTGAACATGCAGCGGTAACTCAATTCGAGCCAACAGATGCTAGACGTTGCTTCCCATGCTGGGATGAACCAGCACACAAAGCCACATTTGATATTACCCTAAATGTACCATCTGGTCTTACAGCACTTTCCAATATGGTAAGCAGCGCCTAGCACTTGCGGTTATACTTTATTTTGTCTTATTTTTTTTAGTTAATGAAAATGAATAGTATTAAGAAGTTACACAATTTAAAAAAAGTATTTATTTATTTCAGCCTATAAAAAGTAAGGTGACAAATGAATCAACCGAAACTTTAATATTTGAGAGGACTCCCATTATGTCAACGTATTTAGTAGCAGTTGTGGTTGGTGAATTCGATTACATAGAAGATAAATCTAGCGATGGTGTACTGGTACGAGTGTACACTCCAAAATCGAAAAAGGAACAAGGACAGTTTGCATTGGAAGTCGCGACAAAAGTGTTACCATATTACAAAACATATTTTGGAATTGCCTATCCGCTTCCAAAAATTGATCTTATCGCAATTGCCGATTTCTCATCCGGAGCTATGGAAAATTGGGGTCTAGTCACGTATCGCGAAACTTGTCTTTTAGTAGATCCAGAAAATACATCTGCCGTTCGAAAGCAATGGATAGCTTTAGTTGTAGCACACGAATTGGCGCATCAATGGTTTGGAAATCTTGTAACCATGGAATGGTGGACGCATCTATGGCTGAACGAGGGTTACGCATCATTCGTAGAATTTTTATGTGTTGCTCATTTGTTCCCAGAATACGATATTTGGACACAATTTGTAACTGACACCTATATCAGAGCATTGGAATTAGATGCTTTAAAAAATAGTCATCCAATCGAAGTACCGGTTAGTCATCCTTCTGAAATCGACGAGATTTTTGACGACATTTCTTACAATAAAGGAGCCTGCATCATTCGAATGTTGCACTCTTATATTGGCGATGATGATTTCCGAAAGGGTATGAATCTGTATTTGAAAAAGCATAGCTATGGTAATGCGGAAACAGGAGATCTTTGGGATGCTTTAGAAGAAGCTAGCAATAAAAATGTTCGTAAAGTAATGTCTACATGGACCGAGCAGCAAGGTTTTCCTGTTGTAAGAGTACAACATCGGCAAGAAGGCAGTGATCGAATCTTGTCGTTGTCCCAAGAAAGATTTTTAGCTGATGGTTCCACAGATACTGGAAACAGTTTATGGATCATACCGATTAGTATAAGCACGTCAAAGAATCCCGAGGAATGCGTAGTTAATGCGTTATTAGACGAAAAAACTAAAGAATTTCATGTGAAAGATGTTCCTGAAAGCAACTGGGTAAAGATTAATCCAGGAACAATCGGTTTCTATAGGACTCATTATAGTCCAGAAGCTCTGTCGCTATTGTTGCCTGCCGTCAAAGATCATGCATTACCTCCCCTAGACAGGTTGGGTCTGTTAGATGATTTATTTGCCATGGTACAAGCTGGTCATGCTTCTACCGTGGAAGTGCTACAGCTTATGCAAGCATTTCAACAGGAAGATAACTATACCGTTTGGTGTAGTATAGTCAATAGTTTAGGGAAAATCGGAGTTCTCGTTTCTCATTTAGATTTCAAGGACTCGTTCAAGGCGTACGGACGCAATTTAATGCGCGATATTACCAATAAATTAGGCTGGGATCCTAAACCCAATGAAAGTCATTTAGACACTCTTCTACGGTCGCTCGTGTTGGGTCGCATGGCAGCCTTGAACGACGAAGACACTATAGAAGAAGCGAAAAAGAGATTTGAACTACACGTTTCCGGTAAAACGCTTCTCGCTGCCGATTTACGTAGTCCTGTTTACCGAGCTGTGCTTTCTGTCGGTGATGCTGACACGTATGAAACAATGTTAAGGCTTTATCGGGAAGCAGATTTGCACGAGGAAAAGGACAGAATATTGAGAGCTTTAGGCGCGATTAAGAATGAAACTCTGTTAGCGAAGGTGCTTAACTTCGCTATGAGCGACGAAGTAAGAGCTCAGGATACTGTATTTGCGATCATGTCGGTAGCGATGACGTACAAAGGTCGCGTTATGGCATGGGATTTCTTTAAAGAAAACTGGAAGACGTTACTCGATCGTTACGGTGGAGGTTTCCTAATCTCAAGATTGGTTAAATTTACTACGGAGAATTTTGTCACCGAAGAACGGGCCAAAGACGTCGAAGAATTCTTCAAAACTCATCCAACACCCGGAACCGAAAGAACGGTTCAACAAAGTATCGAATCCATTAGATTGAACGCGGCATGGCTTGCCAGAGATAAAGATTCCATCAAGGAATATCTGACCACTCACGTTTAGTAGTAACACGGGTTACTTCTTGCATCGAGTTCTCGTCTCTACCTTACAGTTTTTGATACAATATGAAATTGAGAAGGCAGTATCATGCCATTAAGCGAGCGTATTAATGAATTGCTTTAAGTCAATCTAGAAAGAGGAAAGCAGGTTCTCTTATAATACACGACATCGTAGTATATTCATTTACATACAATGATAATTTAAAGAATACACACACACACACACACACACGATTATGTTATAATTGTCCGTTGTTCTGTTAAAAATTCTTTGGAGTGAATGTCCAAAAAACATGATTTGTAATTTATTCAAAAGAGGAATTGTATTTTATAGTATTAACCATGTTATTTTTCCGATTGCATTTTTACATAGCAGCATTAACTTTATGGCATTTAGTTTCGTCGCAATTCCATAATATACGAATGTGCAGTTTTTTCTTCCTGAGTACGATGTCTTGAGTTCGTGCATTAGCGTTTATCACTTTTATGTAGTAAGTAAAACAAAAAAAAATGGGAAACAAGCGTGTAGTTGCAGTATACATTTATATCACATACCATAATTGTGAAAATTAAAATAAATACTTTTACGCTTGTATTTGAACGAGCATTTAAAACGCCTGGTCTACATTTAATAAACCTAACATACGACGACCTAATCGACCAAAAACAAAAAATATAATTAATTAGCATTTGATTTAATTTTTACTCTTTAGATTGAAAGTCGTCAAATGTTATCCTAGAATCATAATTACATTGCACAAAGGCAAGCAAACGTATTAGATAGTTGGGTGTCGTTACACGTTCACAGGGTAACGATTGCGGAGTAAAAGACATTTCTTATACCGGGCATCGATCAGTCCTTTTAGCTTGCGTAGGAGGGTGTGCTGCTGGCGCGCACACTGTGACTCAGCCTCCACTTTCATTGTTAACGTACATTCACTGAGCAGTGGTAGTTCGCGTCGAGTAGTTTGCCACCCTCTCCCCATTCTCTCTCCCCATCGCTCCACGCTATGAATACGAAGTGAGCTCGAGTGGTCGAAAGGGACCGAGAACCGGGGACACAGTTAGTCGGATGGAATCAGTTCCCGTGGGTATCCTATGAAGTCGAGGTTCCCAGGACGCGCACGCGACCCAGGATAGGGAAACCCGATCAATACGAACTTTGCGAAACTCCTACACCCTGCAACGATACATTGTCCACGCGTATCTAGACCCTCTTTCCTTCGACGAAGACAACCACCGAGAGAGGCTCCTTCCTCGCACGTGTACGTGGATTATTACGTACACGTGTGCCCATTTAACCCCACCCCAATGTGTGTACGTATATCACGGGACACTTGCGGATTTATCGCTTTCAACGATGCAGGAAGCGGGAAAACGACCTAACAAGAAACTGCCGATGGGGATCGTTATGGGCGAGCTTGATCGCAGGGAATTGTTTTTTTGTGGATGCTTGTTTGCTGCTTCACCATTTTGCTGCGCCAATCTTCTTTGAACGAGTTTCGTTCTATGAATGCATCTTCTGAGTAAAGTTTATTAGTTGCTTTTACTTATTTCAAATAATTCGAAGATCGGATACTAGAAATTTATTATTGAAATTATTTCAATCTATTATAACGTAAAGATACTTGCATATATTACTTGTCAAGTTTTCATCGAAGCGTTAAAAGAATATAAGATTTCACATAACCTATCAATTAAAAATTTATTTTCCTATTCTGATTCAAATTTGTTTGCTGCATATAAATTTTACTCGTTGATGCATCGTTTGATCTAACGACAAGTGTTGCATTTGTTATTTTTTATTCGTGCATAGGGGGTAAGGCGATTTTCAGTGAAATAATTCTATACACAGGTAATATTGTATGGACACAGTTTGCATTTATTTCGCGTACGAGCGCATGTAATTCGCTCGTTCGACAAATATACTTACACTTTACAGCCTTTCAGTCTTCGCGAATATACAATAGTTATGGAGAAATTTCTAAATTATAATATGAAAAGCAATAACAACGATAATAATCATATAATAATTAATAATAATAATAATATAGTATCGACATTGTGATTAATGTAATAATAAACATAATACAAATAATCCACTTTATTATCTACAAGGAGAATTCAAATAATATAAACTCTGTTCAACATGACGATAAACATTTCTTTTCTACGCGAAAAACTACGAAAGAAAATGAAAGGTGGTCTGTTTACGATTGGTTGGGTAAGGTACGTTCATAATATTAAACACAATTTTGTTCCTTATTTATATCGATATCGGTTTACTTGTTGCTTTCTAGTAACGAGAAGTTTTGTAAAAATATTCATGATTTGAACATCGAACCAATTCGCCCTCAACCGGTCGTAATAGCTGGATACTCGAAACCAATATTGCAGAACGTAAAAAAGGAAATTGTACTGTTGTACGTATGTTATTTTGCAATGGAACAACGGTGCATGGGAGAATCGACGTAAAAACAAATGAAGCGCAATCGTCGTTACGATATCGAGAAACGATACATATTTTGTATGTACATATGTAACGCAGCTCGGATTAGAACAGGATTACGAGAATCAAGGGGAAGAAAGGATAAAAGGAAGTGAGCTGATTAAGATGACAGAGGTCGTGCGAGGAATGCGGTGAGTTTATGTACAAGTATTTACATTTTCTCGAAGAAAGAGGTTAGATTAGCCGTAAGGCATGTTTCATCGTTCTTCTTCATCGTCGTCTTCGTTTCTACTTCTTTTCCGTTTCCCGAATGTTGAATGCATTTTCCCTGTCAGGTTTCTGTCTCGAAACGCTTAAAATCTAATTCTTCCTTTCTGCTAATTCCTGACCTATAGGGTGTTCCTTCCTTTTAGACTTCGAATCCTCAGGAGAATGCGTACATTCGAGGACGAGCACGAAACTTTTCAGCAGTAACGCCCTAATGAAACGTTGCTACAAAGACCTGAGAGTTCTCGGATTCAACTCCCTGAAGAAGACACGAACAGTGCTACGACGTTAAAACTCAAAGGTCAACTGGTCAGTCTACGAGCCCAAGCTTGCAGCGACCTGGACCTCACTGGAGCTCATTCGTCGAGACAGGTCACCGTTCCGCGACCATACCAGTCATCGTGGTCGTTGACGTCGTTGTCGTTGTCGGGATGGTCGTTGTGGCGTTCAGTAGTGGCTGAAGGGGTTGTCTCGGCGTTGTCTTCGCAACATTCGACTCATGGTGAACGTTCGTTTCTTCGAGGGTAGTCTGAAGATCACAGATGTATTCGATTACCCTCTGTATGACTTCGAGTTTCGATAACTTCCGTTTCCTGGGCATGTCAGGAACCAGAGACCTCAGCTTCGTCAGATAAGCGGCTACCTCTTCTGCTTCCAAATCGCGGCGAGTCCCGTTGATCCCGATTGAACTGTGGAGGATACCACGACTTGGCGGTACTCTGCCGCCCACTGGACTCACCACCATTGCCTTCATCGCTGTATATGTGCGTGTTTCCTTCGGATGATGCGTTTACGTCGAGCTTGTCGCTGAACACCAGCGGGTGAATGGCCAAAAAAATGTGGGTCGTTGATTAATTTTGATCAGGCACACCTTCGAACTGTACGGCTGCTTATCTGTCGAACGGACAGTGCACGTACACACACCCCGTATATTTATCGATCGAACCAACCCACCAAAGTGCACCAGACAGAATAACAAATTATCCGAATGAAGTCTTTCGTTTCTTTTGTTTTTATACTGGCTACTTTTGTCCACTTTATGTAATTTGTTTTTTTACAATTATTTTTAGTTTCAACACGAACGTCACACACAGTTTACGGAAGTTTATGTATCACGAGCTGTTTTCACTCGCGAAGAACATTTTTATACTGTCTGCAAATCCGATGTGAGTATTTTGTAAATTTTTTAGCGCAATGAGTATGCAAGAAGATAGTGCAATGTACTAAACATCCAACTATACGCTTTGCTCGACGGATCGAAATCAACTGGCCTCCGCCCCTCACCTGCGCCTCTTTATAGCTTCCCCCCACCTCTTACGGTTCTACCACGACGCCTCCACTACCCGTACGGCGCAATCGCTGCCGGAATAGAATAGCGTTGGATTTGAATTGCTCACGAAACGGATTATCTGACCGATTTATACGTATACTTTAATAAATATTTTTATAAAATATTTATTAAAGCGCTTTTTGTTATTGACAAAATCCTCGGTATTTATTGTTGGGGACAATATCGTTGACAATAAACTTGTTCGATTTTTTCTAGAGATTGATTGTTTTAGAAAAACTGTTATATAATTGTAACGTGACATTAAATCAATTGATATCTTATTTGCATTATTGGTTAGGTTTTATATTTGGCATGGCAATTGAGAATTTTTCAATTCTTTTAAATTTAACAATACTATTCAGTAATAATTTGATTTTAGGTCTTTATTTATTCAAAAACAAAAGTATTTCGAATGTTCCAAAATCTGAAGAGACTAAATAAATTAGTGTCCAGTGGTTAAAACATATTAAGTACAAAATCGTTCTCTTCTCAGTTATCACGATCTAAATTGTTTTATTCGCATTATATTTGAATTAAATAATCATTTCACATTTAATTATACGAAGTTCAAGCTAAACTGTTTCCAAATACGTTATTCTCGTGAACTAATGTTCAATGAAACGCAGTTATACGCCCCTTGAATGTGTCACTGTCGTTTGCCTTGCATCGTCTTGAAAAGAAATTTCTGTGACATATCGCAGCCCGGTGCGGAATAATTCGCAGAAAGACGCGACCAAGAATTCCAATCGGCGCTCTATCTCGCCTCTCGAATAACTTGTTCTAACGAAAGCGTTCGGTTCGAAGCTGACCGTAGTCGGGGGTGTTTGACGACCATGGGACCAGAGGCGTCGGTGGGACAAGCCGGGCGTGGAAGAGAAGGGCGACGTCGCACTAAAGCCTGCAAGGGGGACAGGGCAGTCCGTACGCGGGGCAGAGGGGAGGGTGTGCGTGAAGGGTTCTGGGCGCGGGTGTGGAAGAGAGAAGGGAGATACGACCATTGTTGAACGTCCGGCGGCGCCAGCCACTAGCCATCACGGCTACCACCACCAAGCCGTCGTCGCACTAACATCATGACCGGCAACAACCACCGTTTCTCGTGTATATGCTCATGGTTCACGAGCTCGGGCTCTGTGCACCGCCAACCTGTACACCATGATTCCGGCTACGGGTTTCTATATACATATATATATATATATACACATATATATATACATATATAATGCGCGTACGTGGTGCCAGCGCTGAGACTCTTGCCTTCTTGACTTGCGTGCTCGCGCGTGTACAACGTTTGTTCTCTCTTTCTCTCCTTACTTCTGGCGCTCGTTTGCTGGCTTGCTCGTCGTGTCTCTGGTTACTTGGAGTCTCGTTACCGGTCGGGACAAGAACCCACCCGATGTCCGGCGCTATGGACACAGAACAGAGGGAGTCCTTTATTATGCTATGCTCGAAACGAGTCCCCTGAGCGATCTCGACGAAATTGCGTTGAGAGAAGAGAGGAGCCGAGGGTGTATTGAAGCTGACAGATGAACGAAAGAGTGCTGATGCTACGTGACGAAGTCGAAGATGGGGTGAACGGCGATTTCTAATCCCTTAATGCAACGTATTTTGCACTCTGATAAAAAAGAGCTAGTAATTTCGTAGAAAGACGTATAAACGTATCGAAGAAAAGAAGTTTAACGTTCTCGAATAACTTAATCTTTGATATCGATAGAGTGCGCTTGCACTTAAATATCTTTCGACGAGGATTATCTGTATCTGTATTTATGTATATAAACATTTCAAATATTTGTTCAAAGTTTATATTTTCTGATATAATTGAATACCGGTGCATTTTATTCGCTAAGCATGACATTTCTTCGACAAATACGTGTCGAAATCGTTTGTAATTAAAGAGGTACTTGAACACCATGGTTTTCAAACCCGATGCCATTTAATTTTTATTTGTGGGTGTTCTTGTTACGATTTTTATGGTACATTTAACATCGAACAAACAAATAATTATATTCAGATGATTAAATACAATATTGAAGATAAATTATTTTACTGTTTGTAAGTTTTTATTAAAAATCTAGTATCAAATCATACAACTGCATAAAGGTTAATGGAAACAATCTTTTTTTCTTATGTAAACTTTTTAAATTTATTGCTTTAGTTCTCAAAAGATATTAAAATTTATGTTGTAGTGTAGTATAACAGTAATTTAGTATATCTTATTATATTTTTGCATAGAAGTATAGTTATACATTTTTTATAAATTAATTAGAACCGATGTTTAATCATTGTATTTATCAATTATGTTGTGTCATTGTATTTCTATTATATATTTACATGTATAATAGAAATACGTATAAGTTTCAGCAGTGTCTAAATTAATCAAATAAAATATTTAAATAATAAGCACTGTTGTATACATTCTTGATTGATTTAATAATGCCTTAGTTAAAGTGCTCTCATATTACTTAACTTTCGAACGATGAAGTTTGGTCAAACTTGATTGACTGAACAGTCGTAGCAACTTACAGAATGGTATACAGGGTGTCCCAGAAATAGTGTAAGAACCGGAAATGGGAGGGTAGCTGAGACGATTCTGAACAACAATTTCCTTTGCAAAAATGTCGGATTAAATGTAATTTAATTATTATTAAGGAAAAACACTGGGACACTCTGTATATGTTTAACAAATATTGTCCTATGTTTTTGACACAAATAATAGCTAAGTGTGAACAACAGAGATTTTTAACATACGCTTCGATGAAGGGAATTATCACTTATAATATTTCTAGTAAATAATATTCCGTGCGTTCATTGTCCAAGTATAAAAGTTCTTCGTTTGCAAAGGATTAAACGCAAAACTTTCGTATATCAGACGAAAAAATATTTAACAGTAAAACTATCAAAGGGGTCAAAATGACTTGTTCTACATTTTTTATTTTGTATTACAAAATTTATTAAGACGCTTTTGGCAGAGTGTAAACTGATTTTTATTAAGTCATATTTTATTTCATCCCTTATTTATTTCGTTTTATATTTTATTTCCAATTAGAAAGAAAGTGTAGATTAGGCTCGGTAGTTCTGATGTTAAATGAATACTTTGGAATTTTAAAAACGTAAACAAGAAATGGTTGAAAATTTAATTTCAACTTGTTAGCTGTGTCCGAAGGTTAATGAACGTTTGCAAATGAAGATTTCCTGTATAACGGCATTAGTTTTATTTTTAGAGAGATTCTACGATGCAAAGAGAATTAGGATTCTTGCCATAGATAGTGGACAGGCGTGTTACCCGATATCGCAAGGAGATCGGATCTTCTACGGTAGCGTTATAACGTTGGTTTTTTTACCACGACTGATGACTAACGGAGCAAATGATTGACTACTGTCACAGGGAATCGATCGTCCGCTAAACGCTGAACGAACTCGCGACGCAAGAACACGGGACGCGGAAGAGAGAGACTGTTACACGCTGGATAAAATAATAATCTTACGCTCGGAAGAAACTCGCTGCGAGCGTATAAAGCGGAGGACGTAAAGAGATGCGAGCGTGATAATCGAAAACGCAAAGCGTAACCGGGCGTGTCTCATTGCGCGCAAAATCCTGTTGTGATAAAGATTTTAGATACCGGTAATACTCGGCTGGGATGGTAGTCGCGGTTTTTCCTTGTTCCTAAAAGCGAAGGCGTGAGATGAACGATCGAAAGAACGAAAGAACGAAAGAGTGTAACGGGAAACTTGACGGAAACGCATCATTTGCGGGGCTTTGCTAATTGAAAAATTCTAAGGAATAATGAAGCATGTGTCGGATGCGCAAAGGTCAACCTGGCGTGAAACAAGGTAAGAATAATATTACGTTTAAAAATCAAAATTTGAAAGTTATACCTGGAAATATATTCTTCTTTTTTCAATTATCGTTTTGAATGTATTTTAAAGTTAATTTTTAATCCGTTTGTTTTTAACAAAATTGCACTAATTATAGGAATGGTTGAAAGTTGAGGGGGAACAAAGGCTTGTTACTTAAACAAATTAATTTTAAATGTTGCTGGAAAGTTAACTAGAAACATTGTACTTTTATTTTACAAAAATTAGGATAAAAAGTAGAAAGTTACATGTGGAGAAAATGAATAAAAATTTGTCGATCACGTTTATTTACTGATCAGTTGGTTTTTATCAATTCTCTGTACTTTTCTCTATTACGATTCTGTTATTATGAAATCAAATAAAAGAAAAATTATAGAATGACTTTGGATCAATTTTCCGATAATTTACAGTTAGGATAATATTTTGGAGACTTCGAATTGATGAAATATTAGAAATAACTAAATTTAATAGACATGCCATGTAAAGAACAAGTTCTCAGCTCAAACTGATTGATTTTCTTTGTTGTGAAAGCGATTAGTTGTTTCAATTATTAGTTTAATTATAAGACAGTGAAAGTTTTTAAAATTATCGCAAAATAAAAAAATAATTTAAATCAAAATTATGATTTTGTTCGTATACATATACAGGGTTTTCCAGAAATAGTGTAAAGAACCGGAAATAGGGGGTAGCTGAGGCGATTCTGAACAGCAATTTCCTTTGCAAAAATGATGGATGGGGCTTCGTTTTTGAATTATTAAGGAAAACACTGACCATTCAGTTCAGTGTACTATGAGAGTGTACTTAGTGTACAGGATGAACTATTCTGAATTTCACACCCAATTATTTCGCAATTTATAGCTCGTTTAAAAAAAAGTATTATTTAAAATATTGTTTAAAACCCGCTATAATTTGAAAAATAATTGGGCATGAAAGTTCAAAAGCGACTATACAATTTTTCTTCTTCTATATTTTTACTATTAGTTTTCTTCGCAGATTTAGAATTTTTAGGGGAGGTACAACTTAAGCGATTGTTTATTAAAATTATTGATACGCGAAGAAACGAATATAACGTGAAATGTATATTAGGTCGGTTCGATTTAGGCAATTCTCCCTTATGTCGAGCTACGCAACCATCGAGTAGTCAAAGTCAGCTGGAAATCGAATGACAGAATAAGGTAGCAGACGAAGAGATCGTCGCGTAGCGTCGAGGTGTTTATTGACGTAGATAGATAGTACAAAGATTCCATGGAAAATTACAGGGAATAAAATCGAACGAAACGCCCGTGAGAGTCGGGCACTTGCGCGGTTACATACCTGAGCAACCGGATCTCATTGACTTCTTGACCTTCCTGTTTAAGAAATGAAGTTCCCTTGACCCGGGGAATAAATAAACTGACGAAACCGCCGGGGCACCGCAATATCACTGGCCCGATGATTATTTACACTTTCCCGTATCGCTGTTCCATTACACGTAAGCAAAGTATTAAGTGCTACTCGGTAATTGAAACACGATATTCCAAGCGAGTCCGCTCTTTTTTCTTTCATTATGGGATCGTGGTGGAAAACGAGTTAGCCCTAACAACCGCGATCGGCTCTAACCTCCTTAATTTCATTAATTAATTGTCTAATTGATCGCCTCCGGTGTTTCTGCGTTAGCGCAACGTCTTTCTCGTTCCAAAAGAACAAAGATCGCCGGCACGTATAGATACGGCACTGAGCAAGATCAATTAGCATGAGAAACGTGAATTCCTTGCATTGAGTCCGCGAGATAAGAGTAGATCGGCAAATTGCTTTTTCTAACACTTTTCAACGCGTTCGCCAGTGCCATTAACCCATTTGCATCATTAACGTATATATACGCTCAATTTTCCTGGTCACTATCACTGGAGCGTATATACACGTTCAACTTTCATGGTCACTATTGTAGGCTATTTTTATATGTACACGCGTCGATTAGGCGTCGACGACTTTTTGTTACACTGCATCAAATTGCAGTCCTTGCCTGGTTGTTGTGTTATAAACATCTCTGCGCGAAACCTCATTTTATATACCTACATATAATAAAATATCAATAAATCTTGACAAACTGTGATCTCTATTGTGTATTTCCTGTTACACTATCATTATTCGTTAGCTAAAAAATAAAAATGAAGGGTGTTGTTGGGGATCAAAGCAGTAATTCTGATTATAGAAGTCGAATCCCCAAAACAAGGGTTAGGTTTTAGAGGAATATTTATAGTATGACGTAGCATCGCGTCATAATAGAGGAAGCTCTTCCCGCCTAAAACTATAAAAGGGCTGTAGCGACAGCCATGAATACTGCACAAACTTACTAATGAACATTTCCGCCATTATCAGTAATATATATGAACGTAAACCACATATTGACAATTTATTTTTTCTTATAATACTGAAACATGAAGTTCTTTTACTTACAGTCATTTTTGTATTTAAATATAATAAAAAATATTTGGTGATAAAGGCCTTTTTTCATATTTTCTTATGATGCAAATTTTGCGAGATAATTCGTTTTTAATTATTATTTTCAGTTTTTAGATTCGGTACGTTTTACCTACTGAATACGTTTTCGGCTTAGAACGTTGCCAAGAAGCCGCTTGACTATTCCATCCGAGAAAAAACTTGTGTCCAGAGTTAGAAACCGGAATAGTAACACGTTACATGAAAATTCCTGGGAATACTAACGCAACGAGGAAATGGTTTGAACGCTGGACACGTAATCCCCTCACGATCACCGGATCTTCATTGACTCCTGGTGACTCGAGTATCATTCGAAATTAACCCTCGACAGACAGGGTGACATGCTTGTTACATAACCGGTTGGACAAGCACGTTGAATACAGAGGTGAAAACATCTCTCTCTCTCTCGTTTACCTAATTGAAGCCGAATCCTTCAAAATTATGTACTGATTTTTTCATTCTTTTAGTTTGTTACGGCGGTGTAAAATGATTTTCTGATACAATAATATTGCAATTTATGTTTAATTGGTAATCATTGTTTATTGGAGTTAGAATAAAGCTTCTACTAAAGTGCGTCGTATAATGAAGAATATAAATATCTTTATTATACGTACATAAGTGCGTACTCTTTATATGAGAAAAATAAATTTAACGTCGCAAGAATAGCGCTAGTAATAAAATTGCTCAATATCTTCCCGCATTAAATGAAAAAACACACGTATAAAAGCACTTACAATGTTTATTAGAGAAAAATAAGCATAATTAACCAGCCTTGGGATGGAAAGCATAAACATCGTGCGTTTATACCTCATTAAAAATAGAAACTCGAAATCTGTATAAATGCTTTCTTATTGCTTCTAAATACGAAGACATAAAAAGAAAATTAAAAACATCAAACAACACTTAACGATCTATTACAGTACAATGTAAAAAGACATTCTATGTAGAGTTTTCCTTTTAAGGTTCTGGAATGTATTCTTTTTTTGTAATGTAAAACACACTTTAATCCCTTGTCCTACAACATCGTGTCAAATGTGACCTCTATCCTTTGTACGCTGATTAAAGCTCAATTTTCAATTTAATGTTTAATGTTTTTGATTCTATTTTATAAAACATTGGTTATAGATTTTCCTAATTAAGCTTTCATAGTAATTATACTAACTCTTTTGGCATTAAGAAATTAATTTAAATTTGAATAGTTGCTAATCTGACTAATAGATGTTAGATTCCTACTTGTCGATTATTTTGAAGAAAAGGTGTCATCGTTCGATGAAAATCACGAAAGGATAGTAGGTTTCTTCCATCGGGAAAGGATTATGGTCTACAGCAGTGTTTCCCAACGTGGGGCGTACGCCCCACAGGGGGGCAATTTGATAGTTAAAGAGGGGCAATTTGAAAATTGACCGAGACGACTTAACCCCTTCGCTATAAGCTTCTAAAATGGAATTTCTGTTTTAAATTGTATTATTAATATTAATTTTTTTCTCTGAAATAGTTACAATTTTACATTTTTTTTTTAAACTTATCATTTATATTAATTAAAAAAAAAATAAAATAAATTTTTATGTTTTGAAATTTATAAGGGGGACATGAAGCTTTGAAAATTGCTAAAGTGGGGCATGGCTTAGAAAAGGTTGGGAAACACTGGTCTACAGTATGGGTAGGAATTTTATGGTGGATTTATAGAGTTGTAGTAATATAACCGCGGCAGTATAATTTACATAATATTTTTCTATTTAATAACGATGTAAAGTTACGACAGGTTCTAGCGCCAGGGATTGGTAATGCTATTGTCAAACTAGCTTGTAATTTTTAGCAGCGCGTTCGCTATACTAACATATAATAGGAAAAAGTGTTGCTGGGCGACAGGGGTTACTGAAACACTTCTGAAGGCGCAAATGGGACCGTACTCTTGTATACGGGACTTGTCGATACTGTTTTTAGGTCATATCGAAGGTACTAGGGGTACGGACAATACGGACAGCTCGTTTACCTTTAAACAGGGGTACATCATTACTGTAACTCTATTCTACAAAAGGGTTCACTGTAGGTAAACTTTTAAGAAATATAACCACTTTCTTTTTGAAATTTGAACGCGTTTAGCCCATCATAGTGAGATCTATACAATAAGAACTTGTTTATAATTCTCAGCGTTATAAACCCAATTTTTGAAATAACAAAAATATTATAATAATAGGGGAATCTTTCTAGAATAAATTAGAAGCAATAGTTTCCGAGATAAAAGTTCGTAAGTACAGTTCTTTTTCATAAAAATGAATAGAAATTAACGACTTAAACCTCTCTAATTTCATATGGATTATATTATATTTTATTTGAAATAAAGATCTGATGTTGACGTGAAAAAATGATCAATTTGGCTTGGAGTAATTATAGTTATTGTATGAACAGCATCGTTGTTCCAATTATGAATGTTGTATGTAAATTGTAGACATTAGTGACTTAAACAAATTTGTGACTTATTCAATATTCATTTTCTAGGGAAATAATTTGTTCATAACAGATATGAATAATAGATATGAATATGATTAGTACATGAATTTGTTATACAAAAAATTTCTATGCAAAATTGTCTAATAAATAATCCGGCACCAAGCTTTGAAACGTTGGTATGAATGGAAATGCAATTAATCTTCAAAGCTGTAAACTAAATTAATATTAATATTCATTTTAACGTTTACACTTGTCAAGAAAATTAAGGAGATAACATAAATTATCAGTTCGCGTTTCGACTGTTTTATCAGGAGTACCTTCGTCAATGGTGCAGAGAAAAAAAACATCATTGGCATGAAAATATAAATAATAATGACGTTTCCGAGACGAAAATGTCTGGAAGAGACGGTTTGATTCGGAACAAGATCGGCCAAAGATACGAGCGTGGTCGCGGCCGTAAATCAGATTATGTAAATCATCGATGAACGTTTCATTGACTGCGACTCGATACAATTTGCAATCGAATCGGTTTTATATGGAACGAGAAACTGGATTGGAACTGGATCGAAAATAACTACGACATTCCTTCGGTCCGATATCAGTGAGATGTTTTTAACCGTGACCAGACGCAACAAAACGCAACGCACGGTTTTAAATAAACCGTAATCGAGCACGCATTACATAAATCTTTTTCGAGCTTGGACAAGTTAATCGACTATTTTACTGCGAAGAGCGCCGCGAACAGGTCGCATAAATTACGGTATAATTGCTCGATGACTTTTCGGAGGAAACGAGAATGTACGTCGTTCAACGAGACCTTCTAGCAACAGGAACGAGAGAGAAACGGATCTCTGTTCGCACGCAATTATCCTCGCAAATTCTATAAAATATCATCTAGTCAACGAACCAATCGATGTAACGTCGAATGAGTTGTGGCGCATTTGTTAATGCAAATTAGGCGGAACGTTAAGGTTCTTAAACAGAACGGCGCTTATATTAAGTGAAAAATGATATTTTCTTTCTTAAAACACATATACGTAGATATAATGCGTCAATGCAATACAAAATTTTAATTAATCTTAACCAAATAACTAACCAACCGTTGTTCCCACCTTCTAATTAAGATTGAAGTCTGCATGTGATGCAGCTCTCACACAACGTGGCCTAAATCCATTTTTTTTAGTAACGGGTATAGCTTAAAGTTACCTATCATAAATAACAGTTTGCAATCACATATATTTGGGGTATACGATAACTTTGGACACATAAATTTTCACAGTTACTATAGTAATTAAAAATATTACTTTAAAAGTGTCCAATCAAAAAGTGCCGGGAAGGTAATAATTTTATTTTAAATGAAATAAAACAAGAAGATTATTGGAGAAATGAACCATGGAAAATTTTCTATAAGATATCAATGGATGGGAATGCAGAGTTTAAGAAAGTCCAAGAAAATTCGAAAATATTGTGTTGATACCATTTTATAAAAATATAAGACAAATTATGACAGTGAAATACAAGGACGTGATGGACTTACTACGATATACACCACCGGAGCATTGTGACTTCTTCAAATCCCTCCCTCAAACACAAAATGTAGATGAGCAGTAAATTGTCATGTAATTTGTGTAGCTAGGAGATTTCCTGAATTGCATAAAAGGTGTTTTTCAAGTGTTGTAATGAAATATCAAATAAATTGAATATTATTTTTTCAATTTGAAGCATTTTAAATTCTATCGGATGGACTTGAACTGTTTCAAATTTAATGACAAATCTGGTTGTTGATTTTGAAAGTGGGTTAAGTCCATACTATTCATTTAATAATTGCTAATATTTTAATAGGAATTGTAAATTGAACTCTCTCAGATACACTTAAGGCGTGCGATACATTGGTATCCTATAAAATATCAAAATATACGAATATTTATAATTTCATTGAAACGCACACTCTTAAATATCTCAATTTACACATAAATGTACTTAGGCCACTTTCAAAATAAACGGCTCAAATATTCAACATATATTTTTTATGTTTAGAGAACGAATGTGGTCTTTACAGTTGAATGTGAACAATCTAGTTATCGACATATATAAAAAATTATTTGTTTCAAGATAATTTATGCGTAATTATTCATCTTGATTTAATATATGTAAAAATCTTGCAAAGTGATCATCGATTTCAATGGAAGAATATGCATAAAATATAATGTATAAAAGCAAGGATAGTATGAAATTTCTTATTTTTTTTTGCAATAAAGATTATCATTAGATTCGTGTCGTTGAAAGAACAGTACAGTTTAATGAGCTATACAACTGTATAATGTGTTTAATGTAATAACTGCATCACATCAAACGAACACTGCCGAGAAACCTTCAGTGTTTGCGGCAGAAAAATAGAGTTGAATATGTATGATGCAGATTTTTATTTTTTCGAGTGATGGTAGCAACTATAATTAGCAGACTGTGAATATTTATCTATGCATTTATGGAATATGAAAGTAGCGTACCGTTTTCTTGAATAGCATCACTCATGTTTTTTTTAGAAAATTGCAGATAGTGCGTAAGAAAAATGGAATGATTTTATCCATGCAATATCTCTTACATAGGGGAGAAGGACCAGGATTATAATATTGCCTAAATACTTATGTTTGCAATAAATGCTGCAATACGACGATAATTGAAATGATAAAAAAATATTACCATTCTCTAACGTCACTAAGCGAAGTTAATTTTAACTCTTTCGTTAAAAAAAATTCTGTTCGAATTTATATGTATCGTTTAAAAAAATATCTATTCCCGTAGAATTTTTATGAAAATAATTGTTATTCTTAGGAACTTCTTTAAAACACATGTTAAAAAAGTTTTTATAAGAAAGGAAGTAAATTATCAGGTACTAGTATTATTTAAAAATATAGTATTATATTATTCATATTATGTTTATTAAATAATAAAGATGGAAATCATAAATAATTAATATTTTCAAGACAAGTATTGAGCAAAAAAGAAAATTTGTCAAGAATAATACTTGAATAACAGTTTGTTTGTATAGCTTAACACTATTCCTACCACACCCGATCAAATGACCGGCTTTAATATTTCGATTAGAATTTCCTATACACAACGTAATTGCATCGCCTTTAAACTTTACGACTTTTCCTAAATTATGCTTATAATACACAGAAATATAATAACAGCATTTATTTATTTATTACAATGACTGAGATCACTTCTATATCAGCGGACATGATATCTGTTCCTGTTACAAGAATATTTTTTATTTTTATTTTCTATAAACTTTATTAAAACTAAAATTTTTATTTTCAAGAATTTTTCGTTAAATATTCTAATCTGAAAAACATAACAACACTTTTGAAAAAAGTTTCACACGTATAGGTTCTAAGAGAACCTTTTAAAACAAAGTTCTATAACCTTTTTGATTTCAGGTTATTTATTTTTTTCTCAAACTAATTGGCAAATGAGAAAAGTTAGTTATAGAGGCGCAATCAGTCAGGAAATTACTTACTTCATCAATTTTTATTCTTTCCCTTCTTAATTGTAAGTGTTCCTACTATGCCAAGAAAGAAACTCGGAGGAGATAACAAACCTTTACGTTAAAACGAGACCAGCTCATTATTGCCTTTTAATTTCTTCGAACGGTTCATTACTTCTTTTCAAATAATTGTTAAATTTTACATGTGATTACTACTCGTGTCAGGAGAAGCTTGTTTCAATGCAAAGATATAAAATCTCTAAAAAAGATAAACTATTTGCTATGCATTTTTTATATTTTCCCTTCCACTTCATATTACCACCCCAATTTCTAAAACTATGTTTCTGACACAATGTCGTAAAAATGATATAATTGTAAAGTAATTGAACTTTAACACTGAAGGGTTACTGGTACATCATCTCAGATCTATGATGCTACTTATGCTGTACTATGATGCTAGGGTGACACTTGAATTTTCATTAAAAGCCGTTACCTATATTACTAGGAATTCTTTCATTTATTTGTGTGATTGCTGAATAATAAAAACAACAAAATATTGTGAAAATAGAATAGAAAATTTGTCAAAAATCAAATTACTACCAAATGATCTTTTCCTAAAAGTAAAAGAAGTAGTTCTCCCCTATATATACCTTACAGTTATGAAATATTTATAAAAAAATTGATAAAATAATGTATTCATAAGAGTAGGGATGTCAATGTGTACGTTACTGAATGTAATGAGCATAATATTATATTACGTATTATTGGATTATATTCGTGGTTCTGCTCATTAATGGTTCCGACGTCGATCAATGTAAGTATAACGCGGTTAATATCTTACGCTTTGTGAATTCATTCCATTTTTTCTAGAGACGGATAAATATTTTAATTTAATATCATAGATTCTGTTCAACGTAAATAAAATGGTATTTTAAACAGAATGGATAATTTCAAAAATAAAATAGTATCATTTTAACAGTCTAAACCATCAAATAAAATATTTCTCATTTAATAATTTGAAATACGCAATAAAATATTGTTTAATTTTCATTATATGTTGCACAAGAAATTGCGCTATAGAAATTCGCGTTATGTGGAGGTATACTGTATATGTATAGTAGGGTGGCGCTTATGGGATGTCGTTTCTTAAACTTTATACTTTTGAACTTTATGGTATACTTATTCTCCAGCAATTTTATTGATTGAACCGTTTGGCAACAATGGAACAATGAAATTATTTTTTATATTGACAACATTGAGACAATTAATATGACTAGTAAACAACAAAAGCACTGATAACGAAAGTGAAAAATTTCCTCATTTGTATAAAAATAAAATAAAGATACAAGAAAGATATAAGAGATCGGTTAATATTAAGACAGACACTTTGATTCTTTCAATAGAAATAGGTATACATAAACAGTTGATAAATTTAGTTTAATATTTCTTATTAAAAAAATGTTTGGGTAATGGTTTCGATCCAGCTACTGCATCGACGTAAAGTCGTGCACGTACAATCTCGACGCGAATGCTTCATATGCATTTTCATTGTACGTTTTAGAAGACCATCAATCAGAGCATGAATTCATTGATCGTATTTCGTCCTTTTTATTTGTTTAATAATTCAATCTGAATCGGCTAAAAAGGAAGAAATCTGTCATTTCACGGAGCTCCAGAATAAAACAGTCATGCGAATACGTCACGGTACCGTTGACAATCGGTGATATTTACGTACTTTATAAAATGGAACAGAGGGAATTTATGCGTTCACGTGCACGATCCTTTACCTGTCCCGGTACAATTAACATAAATCACAGCGATGAGGAGGACGAAATTACGATTAACCTCATTCATTCTATGCGCGAATATTACGACGTGACATATGTGTTGTAGAAATGACTCATAGCCAATTATATTCGTCTCGTTACCATATAATGTCACTGTACTGCGGTTAAGTTGAATTACTGAAAAAAGAAAAGTTTTAATTGTATTCAATTGTTTGCTTTAAATTTCATCCTATTATATGTTATTAAATTAATGTATACAGGTTAAATCAACTAGGCTGATTAGAATAATTATCTTCGTTATCGTATAAAATTTGAAAACTTATGGAGTAAATCAGTTAACAGAGTAGTAAATATATTTATGAAAATATAAACGATTGTTTTTTGAAGAAATAACAGTAGATATTGCTGAACATTTTTTACAAATAATGCATAATCTATGTATTGTAGTGAACTATGAAATTATTAATAACATACTTTGTTTTTAACATACGTTAAAATCAGTAGGATTAAAGTGGTTGAATGGAAATTAAAAAAGGAATACATAATCATTTTTGTCCTATTTAAAATGAAAGTAAATTCATTTGACACCCGTCATTTTAACACTTTATCGTATTCAATTTTTATTTATTTTTCATTATATATTTCCGTTGATTTTGACGATAAATACACAATTTAATACTAACGAAAATTCGTTTTAATACCCGCATGCATTTTATATATTCTGTCAATAAAAAGAAATCAATAGAACTAACTAACGATCGAGGGATTGGATGTTCCCGGTATTAAAACAAACGAAAACAAAAATTGCAGGTTTTCTCATTGCCAAATATTTTTTATCAAAATACTTGATAAAAAACGTATTGAACACACTCAATGCGTCCAAATCGCAATACAACCAAATTAAACAAATTTGGTTAGAAAAATGGGTAATAATATAAAAACAAAATTAATTTAATCAGCTAATTGCACACGTATTTAATTTTTGTATTAGTTTTTGTTTAATGAACTCTTCCCAGTCCAAGTTGTTTAAAAAAAACATTTTATTAGTATTTTTTGTGGAACCAAATTTTGTGAGCTTCCAATTATTAATATACAGGTAACTCTCCTATAACACGGTGGATAGGTGTCTAGAAAATGCCGTGTTGTATGAAACTGTGTTATACGAGACCCAGAGCCAGTACAAAAAGGGGGGCTAGTAACATTTTTTTTCAATTCCATATAAGCAATTTAATTTTTATTAAAAATATAAATGTATGTATAGCACAAAACGAAAAAAAGAATATTATTTTCATTTAGTTTAACAAAATAATGTTAAACGAAAATTATGTTATTAAGTACGGTAGAAGTATAGTGTTGTACAAAGGTTTTCGCAATTTTTTTTATCATGTTAAAGCGAATATAGGATGCCGTGTTGTAGGAGGATTCCTGCAATTTATGAATCGTGTTTTAGCGAAACCGTGTTGTAGGGGGGCTACCAGTATTACAAATAATATTGCCATATGGCAACACTGAGTTGGAAATTGTTAAAAAACAGTTGACAGCAATGTTTTTTTTATCGGACAGAATAAGTTGTTTAGACAAAATTCTGTTCGTTTTTCAAAAATAAATCACCTCTCATTGTTTTATTCTGTAAATTTGAATTCAAAGAAAGTTTCACTAATCCGCGTTAACAGGTGGCGTTCATTATCATGCACATTATCCCTCTTTGACAAAAGAATCGGGATGGACAGAAAAGAGAGCTACGTGTACCTGTACGCTGTACGAAAAGCTACTTTTGTCCGTGATTCACCGATTTTACTACCAATTCATCCCTTTCGAGCACATCGAAACGAGGCTCCTTCTATTCTTTGTCGGTCTTCGAGCCTCGACGAAGAAACACACGACGGCTGACGGACGCATTCGTCAACGGCTGACTTCAGTGCTCGTCGCTATTATCTCATGCAGTATGAATGATTCATGAACGATCGCGACGCTGGCTACGTGGCCTGCTTTTGTAAAAATCATAGATTTTCTTCGGTACCGTTTCCGAGAATGACATTCTCGACGCGTCGTTTCGTAGCCAATCGGGAAGAATTTCGAAACGCGACGATCGTCAGACGAACAATATGCCAGACCCGTTTCAACAGGCACTGTATGCCTCGGATAAAACAGTGCATCAAAATTTAAACGTTTAGTAAAATTAGATCTGTCTTGTAAGAAAATAAATGTTCGACGCGTGGACTATCATAACGCAGCTAACCTATTTGTATCTACAAATGTTCTGTAATCCAATCATTAGCCAAACCGTGAATATTATTACACTAATAATTCAATGTACCAAACTGAAAGGTATGATTTGAAAGTTAATCAGTCGTACGTTTAATATTAAACTTAAAGTCTGTCTTTTTGAGTGTGCAAGACTTAAAACGGCGCTGCAACGCACGACGGGGCCGCGTAAAAGCTTATGTACGCTTACACGAATACCTGTAAATAAAATCACATCCCGACCATTCGAAGAAGCATTATTTCCTCCGAGGAACACCTGAATCAATTATCTGAAAGGACGAACGGACGGATCGTTTGTGTAAACGATAAACGTTTTTTTTTAGGAAAATAACGACGACATCGTTCGGTACTATTACGCAAGTTTTATTACGTACGGCGGAGAGTGGAGTCGTGCTCGTGTACACGAAGATGCACTTTATCAATGTGGATTTCTTTAGATAACGAACGCGAGGAAAAAGTTTTGATATCGCGATGAAGACGCGGGCAAGAATTAAAAATAAAAACAGCGAGTGTACCTGGATTTAAACGATTTGGTGCGGATTCTTGCGGTCGTAAAACGTACTCCAAACAGGAAATCGCCGATTTTTGTTTACCGTCGTTTCTTCGTTGTCGTTATTATTAGATGTACGAATAAGTTCGGCACCTTTACGTATATTCAGCTGTAATTACGTTTCAAATTGACATTTTTTTCCCACCACTTCGGTATTTTAAAGTATTAACTTCAGTCCGCTAAATGCATTATATAACATCAAACTAATTAGTATATAACCTCAATACACATAACGCGTATTCTTTTTTCTTATAAATAAATATCGAATGTATGGTAAAAAGGCACCGAACTTATTTCTACACCTTAATATGTAAAATAGACGTTTGTTTTCCGATTTAAGGGTAATTAAAAAAGAAAGAAAATTTCTTTTATTTTTAAGGAATGTTAAGAGCTACCAATCTTGACGCTGGACAATAATGTGGTTCAGTATTATTTTTGCAATAATTACGTATACTTTTAAACTTTTGTTATAAAATGTACATTGTTATACTCTTAGATAGTTGCTCTCTTTGTTTAACTTTGTTCTTGTCACCCGAATTATTTTTCCCATATACACAAAATTGCTATTTAACAGCTTACAAAATATTAATACCGAACAAATTGTAACTTTTCTTGGGAATAATAACTCATTAAATTCCAAAGTAATTATAATTAAAAATTTTTCATTCACTGTCTTTCACAATTAATATAATTTTACCGCTTATTTTGATTATTCTTTTTTTTTTTAATTTATAATATTAGTTTCTGAAGGTATCTGAAGCTTTTAAAGGAATTGTTTAACACTTTCGTAATCAGTTGAAAAAGCGTAATTCTTTAAAACTCTAATTTGGCGTTTTATTGTAGTAGCATTATTTGAAAACCATTCTTAGTTGTTTCTACAATTTTTATTTATTGTTAATAAAAAAGCAAATACCATATGACAATTACAGTTATCGATTAACATATTAAATCAATTCTACACGTACCATTCGATGATAAGATTTGTTGGATTATTAAAAATACTCTTGAATTATCTTTATTCGTCAACTTTAAATGTGTTGACAGGTTCATTCGATATGATACGAATCTACTGGAAAACCATTTTAATTGTTTTAATTCAATTATATGTATACACTAAATTTGTACATACGTAAATAAATTTATAGTTTTCTTGTAGATTTGTATCATATCGAATAAACCTATCAGTTATATCTTCTTACAAAGTTACAAGAGACAATTTAAATCAAATTTTTATATGAATTTTATCTTTTCGATATTTACATTTACGGTTATATTATATTGCGGAGACAGCGACAATTTAAATTGAATTTTTTACTATTTTATTATTATTTTTTGAATTGTCGATTATTTATTATTTTAAGTACTATTCTCCAATGGATGAAACTGTTTTGTTTAAAAATTTGTATATTTAATTTTAATCGAAATATCGCTGTAATTTTCCTGGGTTTGGGTCACGAATGGCCGAGACTTCGCCTTTTAAAGGTTAATCGGTTCGCCACCAATATTCTATTAAAGCTTTATTCATAATAAATTTTACGTTTTCTTGTCTTTTTAAAACTATTTATAGTAATAAAATTCATACTATTTATATAGAGTTTGTGTATTACATTATTTTTAGTAGATTATTATTTAACCTTTTAACGTTTTCCACTCGATTGTCCCCTCTGGGGACATGAAAAGAATACAGATGAGTTTTAAAGGAAATATAAATAATTTATTTTTCTTTTTCTAAACTTTCTTTCAAATATAATTTAAATAGAATTACTTATGATGATATGTTGCTCATTACTTTGTAACTAAGTACTTTTAAGTTGCTGGTAAATAAACTGAACAAAATTTCTGAGTGCAAAGTGTTAAAATATATAAAATGAAAGATTAGATCTCGTATAGAAAATTGAAGATATTATGTATGAGTGATATTAGTAACGAAGATGTTAACAGTAATAAAAACAGAATTGAAAATATACTTTCAATACATCCATGTAAAATCAATCGAGTCCTCAGCGAGACTGAATTTAGCTATTGAAATACGTATAGACATGGAAATTGTGCCGCGTTTAGAATATGCTAATGCGAAATGATTCGTACAAAGCAAAATGTCAGTCCTTGAAAGAATTCAATGCGAATTCTTACGACTCGTCTTCTACAGGACCAACGAACGGATTGTATCTACGAAGTGTTACATGAATACGATCGTATTCTGCGAAATATGCCAAGTTTGTGCGATCGTAGGCTGACTGATGACGCAGTACTTCAATACGAAATTATCACTAATTGTACTTGTCACTACCATTTTTGCTATACTCGAACTCGTTACACGCGATGTGTACTTGAGACTATTGCGTAATACTCCTTTTTTCGCAAACCCTACAGCAGATTTGGTATTCAGTGTTCTTTGCTGCGGTACAGAAGACAATCTTTACATAATGTTGTGTTATGTAATACGGGGACCATTAAATGAGTAACGAGACAAATTGATATAGCTCAAAAACGGTTTATTCATCATCGAAACTTTCGCGGCCATTTTCAAACTGTTCTACCCACTTGTAATGTTCGAACAGTTTAAACACTTATTCCCATACACTTTTAACATCCTTGCATGGATCTCACTACCATTAACACCTTCTGCGACTAAAAATCTAATCACAGCACGTTGTTCTCCTGCGGTGCAATTCTCAATTGGACTTGACATTTTTAACTGACTGAATTGCAGGTTAGGTTTGCAAAATCTTGTCAAACAGCCGATCAGAAGTCGTTACAAGAGCGCTAGCTTGAAATATAGAAAGTTTTGTTTTGGTTCATGAAATCATTTAGAAGGTGTATCGGTTTGTCTCGTTACTTATTGAGTGGCCCTCGTACCTTTTATAGATTATAATTTTATTGCTGTTTTAGAACATTGTTATTAATACAGTTACGACGTTTCTTCTTATACAGCTCGAACTCGAGTCATTTAAACTGATCCTCTCAGATATTTTCGAAACTGCTCTATTAGCATCGACACGTGTCCGAAGGTAGCACACGTGTGAAGGCGGTGGCACAAAGAGGTTTTGAACCGATTTTGGGAATCTTGAGGTGCCGACGCCGGCACCCTGTTACTGTTATCGATCGAGTCGTGGATCGGTGGCGGCCGATAGCTAAGACCGCGGCGAATCTTAAGAGCCGCGAGACGCAATATTCTTCCTTTGGCGGTAGCCGAAACGCTCGCGCCCCGTGGCCAAGGACCCGACGTCACGGCTATGCGTGGCTCGTACAGAGCGACAAAAAAATCTCGAAGGATCTGGCCACGGAGTGGGGAAGGTGTTGCATCTTCCGGTAAGAGGACCAGGGGCACCACTTTTTGGCACCTGCCCCAGAACCGTCATTAAGAACGTTTGTTTCTAACATATTAGTGTTCTATACCGTAGGCAACTGTGTCTTTTCGTAACAACAAATGTTTGTACTCACAGATGTTCGATATATCTCCCTTCTACTGTTACACATTTCACATCTGTGGATCATTCTTAAATGTCTCTTTCCTGCCACGTGTTGTACAATATGTATTTTCTATTCTTTGTTGTAAGTCCAGCACATTACTCATCGGTGATGAGCAGACCAAAGTCCTCAAATGTCCTCACAAAAAATCCAGGAGAAGGCCATTCTGTTGGACCTTTTTCTGCCCACCTTTCTCCGTATATGTATACTAATAAAAATTAATTTTATACCAAAAGAATTGCTTTTAAAACTTATGTTGATAACATATTTTTTACTTTCTCGGTAAATGTTGAAAAATCATTTTTTTAAGAGTATACTTGAACTTCAATATTACTGCTCTGACGCACACAGCGCCCTGATTGTTTTTCCTTAATAATTCAAAAATGAAATCCCATCCGACATCTTTGCAAAGGAAATTGTTGTTCGAAATCGTCTCAGCTACCTCCTCATTTCTGGTTCATATACTATTTCTGGACACCCTGTATATTTCAAGCGATATCTTGTGGATATGCTGCAAAATTAATTCAAGTACAAAAGCAGCCGGATTTCGTCTGTAGCAATTGTAATAAAAGTTAATACTTATTATGCTTCGTAGAAAATACAAAGAAGTATTAAAGTTTTGAAGTTGACTAACCAAATTATTAGGTATTATTAGCTTTCAATGTGTAAAAGTTTATTTGGTTTTATTTAATATTTGAAACAATAACAGTTAATTTTTTATAATTTTAATTTCGTTAATTTTATAAATGTAGTACTCCCTAAATTATGTTGAGCTCTCGCAATTTCCATAATTGTTGTTATTCTTTAACGTAATACATATGTATGAAATTAGGATAGGGATAAAGATATTTAAATGTATAAAAAATATAGATATTAATAAAAGCCTTGGAATTCATTACAATGCCTTTTCCAAATTTCTGTAACCAAAATTGAGTTGGAAGAAATGAAGAAAATCCAAAGTGTTCAAAGTTTGTTTCTATCTTTGTTAACAATGAACTGTATTAATAGAAAACTCTTTTAATAAACGATCACGGTTACTCGATTTAGTATCCGCTTTCGAAACTCGGCATCGTCAAGAAACATCTTTGCGAATGGCAAGGCTCGAGCCGTGCACGTGTCCGGTGAAACGTAATCGTTGAAATTTACGTGGCGCGAAAACAAGCTACATACGTGCCAGAATGCGAAGCGAACGAATAACTCTCGCGGGAGATGGGCATGAGTCAAAACATCGAGTTCGTGTCATGATTCACCGAAAGAAATGATTTCGTCAAAACGTTTTATCGACGCGCATCCAGGTGTTTCGGTCAGCTGTACCGGCTACGTACTCGAACGAGTTCGTAGACAGCGGATCGATTCATCGAGATAAACCGATAAGCAATCACGATTGCGTACGCGAAATCCTCGGTGCAGATGAACTGAAAATCTATGATGATTCCCTGAATGACGGGGACTGCCAGATATCTTTATTCAGCCCGAAGCCTAGCCTTGCGATAAGCCACTCGACACCGTTTTCCTGTTATTTTTATTTTTCAATTTATCGGCACACTTGTGAATCCACCGATACGATCACGAATTGTTCGGTACGCACATAGAAATCGTTTGGAAATTACTTAAGACGATGAAAAGTCATCGTGATTTTATTGACATCGGCTGGTGGTCTTTGTACTATTCATTTTCCTTGTAAATTTCAAAGCGTTTATCAGATAAGCGAAATCTTCTGTGATATCATTACTTTTCCTACTTTGTTTGCAATTAATTTTGTTTAATTTTTTACCGTTTTAAAATCTTCGATGCAGAAAATTGCAGTTCAGAATACAAGTGGAATGAAACAAAAGTGATGTTCTTAAACAATTTCAAAGTTCTAAAAGGTGTTTGATTGGAAATATCTTAGTTTTTTTTTGTACCAAAAATATACCTAAATGAAGAAAACTACCACTTGTATGTACATTGGCAGTTAATTAATTTTCTGTTATTATAAGTTTCAGTTTAAATAATTATTCATTAAAATGAATAATAAAAAAATGTTAAATATATTTGGTGAAACCGTTACTAATTACTTATATAATTTCTAAATAAAACTATACTTAAAACATGATTGTTTTTTTAACAGAAAGGTTTTACAAAAACATAAAAATTCCATAAAGATACTCTATTAATTTTAATATTTAATTTTCTATCTATTTAAATTATAATTTTTTTTTTTTTTGAAGAAAGAAAGCATACTTTTCTACTTTACTATTTTAACATTTTGGCTGCCATGTCATCCATAGATGGGTGACACTTGAATTTTCATAGTTTGTCGCCTATATTATTAGGAATTCGTTCACTTACTGAATTAGAAATATTTGAAATACGCATTCGAAAATATAAATAATTGAAATAACAAAATATTGTGAAAATAACATTCAAAATTGATTAAAATTAAAATTACCACATAACGAAATTTTCAAACTACCGCTAATTACGCAATTCACTTCAAAGGCTACGTTCCGATAATCGAGTTTGTTCAATACGAATGTTAAACTTGATAATTATCACAATAGGTGTGACCAAACGGTTTCGTTGAAACGCGTAACCAAGTGCTTCCGATAAACAGGTGTGATTTTGTACGATTTTATCTTGCTGTTCACACTCTTTTTCAATCACGCGATCAAGTGTGTACTCGCCTATCGGCATCATCGAGAAGTTACCTACGAAAAACCGTCCCATTGTTTATCGTTCGTTCTTGATCTTAGGAATTGTGCTCGCGACCCCAATAATTGAAGTATGACTCACGTAATGACCCGAGAATTTACTAATCAGGGATGCTGTGAACGTTAAACCGGAGGACAAACAAAATGAATGGCTGGACTTTGATAATGCACGAAGACGTAACGTAACCCGATGTGTACGAACACAAATGAGAGTTCGATGTTTTTATGTGGATTGCTCGCCAAGTAATGACACATGGTTTTTAACAAACAGTTCTGTATCATTGATGTTTGAAGATCCTAGGTTAAAAGTTACATCCCAACGGGCTAACCTAAACATTAGTCACTGTATAAAACGGAAAGTCTAGCAAGGAAGCAGAGGATTTGGATAGACTGTCGAAAAAGAGTTACCCCTAATTTGGATGAAATTTTAACCAAAGATTATACTCGATTAGAAAATAAAATTCCTAAGAGGATTTTTGACTTCAAAGTTTGAAACGTATATACTGTACACCTCAAAAAATATTGATTTTAGAGAAAAAAGTTTCAAACAAAAAATAAAGCTCTTAAAAAGCTCTACGACAAAAGTTATATACATTTTTTTCGTAAAGTTATTATTTTTGCTGTAAAGACTACACCAAACCTACTCGGACAGTATTTCCGTGTAGCGAGTCAAGCAATGGGGCATGAGACATCGTATGTATATCAATGATTTTCTCAAAAACTGTCAGTCATAGAAGAAAAATAGATGCAACATAAAATATGCATTTCGATGAGATCTACAACTTTCACTTAAAATGTTTTCTAATATTCTTAGTATTTCTCAAGAGAAAAATAAAAGATCATAATTTTTACGGGTTTTTTTACACCATGTCTGCAGCATGAAAATTAAATTTGCGCCAATTCTCACTATCATTTTTGTAATCAGTGCGTCGAAATACGTAAGTATAGGCAGTTTCAACAAAATCAGAGGTAATCCTTTTTCGGAAGCCCAGCCGAGGGTTTTCCTACTCTGCGAGTACTGTAAACTTAATTCCAATTTTATGGCAATTTTTTAAACAAATCATTACGGAGTTCACTCTACGAAATCCTGTTTACTTCCTCGCTGCGTGTTATCCAATTATACCTACGTATTCCAGCGTTGAAAGTTGGACGCCGAAGAAAAAAAGCAGACACTCGATCTTTGACGCGGATATTCGTTTCGCCTCGATACGAAGGTCGAATCCGCACAATAACATTTCGTAACGTTTTATGATAAACGAAAGGCTGAAAGGTCGATTACATAATCAGCCGTGTGTCGGTGTACTTCCATCGCGTTATCTCGTTTTATAAGAAACACGTTAATCGATGAAACTACCATACGGAGCCAACTTTCCGCATACCGATGCTATTAATTGTTGGCACAGCTGGTGAAGATCTATTTTTCTTTTAACGGCCCTATCGCGTTAAACAAAGCTCCCTTGATGTCACGTATCCGATTCCAGAATAATGAAAGTTAACCGGAGTATCCCTGAAAACGGAATCGTTAATGCTTTGTATCGAGAGATTACAGAAATCTTGATAGAATTTCTTAGAAAGATTCGATGATTTCTCGATAACAGACACGAATTTAATTTCACGTATATTACACAGCCAAGGCTATCTCTGTTTAAATGATCGAAACCATGGAGTAATTCATAGTACAAAGTCTGTATAATATCTACGTATTCCAAATTATATATGGCTTTTTTCTGTAGAACAGGTGTCAAGGACATGTATAAATCACTTTGTCAAGCTTTTAATGCCCGACAATGGCTCTTCAGTTAAAGTGAAACACGGGGTGAACGAATTGTTTTGATATATTCTTGCAAATTTCATTAAATGTAACACCCATTTAATTATTAACCCTTTGCACTTGAGTGGCGCCTCTAAGGCGACATACGTGATTAATTAGACTATTTTCGAAAGTAAAATTTACGAGTTATTTATATTAGAAAGTAGCAAATTAATGAAAGAAATAAAAGTAAATAGATCATAAACATTTGTAATTCTTTTACCGTATACTTACATACACCATGATTGGCTATGGTGTAACTACAAACATTTGTATAAATAGCATACAATTTTTGTAAGAAAAAACAATCGTTACAAAACCACCAACGCTATCGTTTGACACTTTGAACAACTTTCAATGTCAACCTCGCCATCAAGGCTGAGAATTTGTTACTCAGGTACCTCATTAAAAAAGGGAAGATTGAGGGCGATATTATCGATCTCGCTACTATACCATCTCTAAACAGATTGTGAGTTCAACTGAATACAGTAATGCTCGAATGTAAAGCGCAAATCCTGCTCGTTCATGTGGTATCGAGACACCCTCACCTCATTTCCGCTACCGACTTCTTTCATTACATTTTATTTCACTCGCTTTCATTCAAGATTCACTCGGAAATGTTAAAACTTGACACGAGTATCATGTTACACTGCATACTCAGACATAAGATGCGTTCCAGTCTGGATGATACATCTTGTATCCGGTAATTACTGTAAGTTTTCGTACCTGTGCTGTATGTACTTACTCATTTTTTACTTCTATAAATCTAGAGCGTTTACGCGCATGACATCCGTCATCCGTGGTGAAAAATTAGTCGGGTTCGTTTGTCTCTTGTGAGATAACTTACCTCGAACTGTTTGACTGCCACGCTGCAGTTACTAAAACTTTCATTTAGTAATAATCTTATTTTTGACAAACCTTATATACTGTAGTATTTCTATTATTCATAATTTAGAATATCTAACAGGAATATTTTCAACCAAATAAACGAAAGAATTCCTAATAATATAGGCGATGGTCGTTATACGTATGTCACTTATTGAAAAATGTCAAGTTATTCGAAGATATATGAAAGATGAATTATTTATAAATATTTGACAGATACTCGAATTATTTGTGAAAATTTATGCATCGACTATCAAGTACAATATATATAAATAAGTATAATAGGCCTTATAAATAGGTATAAGACGTTACTTTAATGAATTTGCTTTATTTTCATATTTTCGTGGAGTAAACGAAGTTTCTCTGCGTATTTAGTTAATAATTTATTTCGTTGAGTAGTAACAACATTGCTTGCACCAGAAAATAGTCCTTTACTTAGCACTCGAGTGGCAGGTATTCCCGGATAGTTTTTGCTAATAATGCTAACCTAGGAAACCGGTCGTGACTTTTTTCCATCAATTTATAATATCCGTATTTTTTTGTACAGTTCTTTTTCATTCAAGTGTCGTTCACATCTACACTTATGCTTACTAAAAATTGCGAGGATTTAGAAGGAAATTTACTGAAACTACTTAAATATTTACGGCTAATTGTACGTTAAAATCTGTCTGAATATATTCAAGTAATTTAAAAACTTTCGAATTAAAAATTAATCTTCGAGTAACTCGACATCTTATAAAGGCTCAAATCTTTTTCAAACAACTCGCAATTCTTTCAAATAAATCGATGATTTTAAGTAGGTAGAAAAATGTATAACTTTTAAAAATCGATATAGCAATTAGACTTGTTCATTGTTAATAAAATAAATCAATTTTGTGCTGTATTGAGGTATGTTTCCTCAATGTATTGATGATTAACGCGTTCGTTGCCATGTTGAAGCTATCAAAAGTTTCGTTGTATAATATTTATAATTTGAACACACCTTTAATATTTTTAAATTATTTTGTTGTTTCTATTACGTATAGCTCTAACCAATTAATACGAGTATTTCTAATTAATTAATTGAAAGAATCTCATACAGTATGGACGGTGTTAAAGATCGTTATCGTTCCGATGTCTACAGATCTACCCCGTTGGTAATGAACTAAAGAACACGTTAAAAATTGCAATTATTTTTTCACCAATTATCAGGATCATATCTCTACGTGTTACTGAATTTTTCTCACGATTCTCTATATAACCTAATCATTCGCACGCTTATGAAGTGCACGCTTATTAATGTATCGAGAATCTGGAAAGGTTTTCTCCGTCTGGAACGAACAATTCCGGTTATCTCAATCGAGTTCCAGCGGCACGGTTCAATTAACTACTCTAAAGGTAGTCCGTGGTTGGGAAACGATGCGACCGCATATATTTCCTCCGGCTACGATTTGTCGTAAAGAAAGGCTAGAGTATGCACCTATAATTAGCGCACTTGCGTGCTCGGCTCCTTCGAAATCGGGCCGTCGAGATTGCGACCGGTGAAACTGCGAGCATCTCTGCAGCTGCCGCACATGCACCGGGTACGAACGACCCCAAAGCGAGCCCGTAATCGTGTGCTTCCTGCCGCATCGCGTCCGTCGTCCGTCGCGATAGCTTGCGTAGGTACTCACCTCCTATACATTCGTACACTCGCGCGAATAAATTTGTGCCGCGTGGTGCGCAACACCGACGCAACATGCGTACAAGGCCGCCAGGCTTGCTCGATTCTTTCAGAAAAACGCAGGAAACACGGTGTTATCTTCGCTCATCCAACTGTACGCTTCAAAGAACCGGGATTTATTACCATCGCCGAAGAACGGCTTGAAAATCTTACGTAACACTGAATTTTAGGAAGAAAACGTTGCGTTCTTTTTTTTTTTCTTTTGTTAAGATCTCTTGGACATTAGTGAGCAAACGTGCTCCATCACAGATTTGGTTTGATACCGCAGAAGAACAAAAGTTTGGAAATTTCGTATAAAATTAAGATGGTGGGTTGCGGTAATTGTAATTAATTTTAAGTTAGATTTTAAAATAAGAATCTGGTGCTGTAAGGTTTGTACATATAAATTTGCAAGACGATCGAATTAAAAAAATTTTAAGGATTGAATGGATGAATTGAATTGAATCCTAACCTAACCCTAATCCAAACGGAATAAGAATTTATTATTATAAAGGAAGATATATTTGGAAATTATGAGTAGATTAAGATGTAAATATAAAATAAATATTATTACTTGAATCTATTGTAAATATGGAACTTTGGGAATAAACGTTGATCAATTTTTTGTAATGTAAAAGTCATAAAAAGTGATAAAGCTGTTTGTATATAAACAATTTCTAGAGTTAATTTTGAACGTACCACGTATAACAGTTATTGGTTAAATTTAAAAAAAGTAAACATTTCTTGTTAAAAGAAAAAAATTAAAGATTGAGTGATTAATGTTGCCATTCGATGAATAAAAATAAAAATTGATTTCCGTATGCAAGAAAATATTTGAAAATTATTCTAGTTTCAGAATACGATGAAATAATTGTGTGATGAATGCTAGCATTGAGTTAATTTTATGAATAAAACGATCGAATTAATTTTAGCGAATCGCGATTTATCGCCACTGACAGAAAATATTCGCAAACTTCAAACTCAGGTACAGTCCGGGCCACGATAATCGGCCCATGAGCTGAAATAAATTTTCAACGAATTCTTACGTGGAATTCATTTCATTATTAGGATATTTTTCACAATAAAGCAACTGTCGGTAACTTAATTGATTATATTCCACAAGGAAATAATTTATTCTTCCTTAAATAAACGAATAACATCTATTCAAGTATATTGCAAGAAACTCTTTATTGTTTCAAAGAAGTAAATAACAATCATGATTTTACGATCGAACCCGAAACATTGAACGTATTTACATTTACGTCATAGATAAAAAGTCTACTTTTTTTATAGTATACGATGACGTGCTCATTCATACACGTCCTTAAATCGACGAAACTGGTTCTCCTTCGTGGCTGATTTCTTTTTCGCGAAACGAGAGTCGAAGGAGGAAGGCATGGGAGTGCCCCTCGAAAATTATTCCGTGGAGTGTATCTTGGCATCCGATGATTGTGCGCCAGAGGCTAGAGCGGTCTCTCGGAGTGCACGTGCGCCTTGCACGTGTTAGCTGTGGGGCGACCCTCCTGATTCCTGACTGCCTACAGACTGTAACATCGTATCAGGGCCACGGTGGCTATAACTATATATGTACCCACACTTGCCTCGTCGTACTTCATCTCTTTTCCTCTTTGTCGCTCCCTACGTTTCGTTTCGCTCCTCTTTTCGACTCTGTCCTCTTCTATTCTAGCACGGTGCTAATTGTAAGCGCAAGGCTTCTCAGCCGTCACGATTGCGGGAATACGTAGGGAGGTCGTGGAATTGTGAACAACGCGATCGAATAATATCTTTCCGTGCATTTCATGCCGGTGTCAATTTTGTAGTTCCCCAGCGCGACGTAATACTACATAATCGTAATCTTTCTCGAGTACGTTCGACAAGGTTTCGAAGCTTTTTCGGCGGCTCGCCTTCGCGTCGATGCGCTAATGGAGCGGTAATAAAAGAACGACCGAAATTATGGAGACAAATCTGGTTAGTGCCAACCCCCTTCGTTAACAATCACCGATTGAAGAATCTTCTTCTATTGTATCAAGGAATTTGAATCGGTGTCCGACGCTCGACTTAATTCGACGGAAAAGAAATTCTTTCCGATAACGGTACGGTCTTTTTATGGTGATTCAGGTACAGAAATAAGCAGTGCCTGTTAATTTATACGGTCGTTGATTGCGGAATAGCTCGAAGCTTGTGATCGAGCCGCAATAAAAATACGCGCGAGCTGAAACAGGAGACAAAAATTGCGGAGCATCGTGCCGCGAGGATCCACTATTTGCGCAGCTGTTCAAACGGGCCGTGCCGCGAAAATACTACCTCGTCACCGGTTTTTAAAATACCCGAGTCCCAAGTGTGCCGTGCGGTGCGGCGCGGCGCGGCGCGGCGCGATGCGATGCGTGTATGCATGTAAGTACGTACGTTGCGGCGTACGCACTGCCGCCACCGTCATTAACACGCCGAGAAACACTTCGTGACCCGTTTCTGTGCCGCGTCGTTTGTTCTCCGGCTTAACGGAAATCTAGAGCACTAGGTATGACGATAGACTCACCTAGTGAGGGCACGTCCTCAAGAACAGACTGTTTATTGTGCGGCTAGACATTGAATTTTATATTTGCAGCAGCTGCGCTTCGTAAGCCCTAACCCGGACCAGTTAAATCCCATTAAGACAGAAGCAGTTGTTCCTTCTTAACTTGTAGCCTGCCTTCCCCCGGCTTCTTTTCTTGGACGACGAATACTTCAGCCGTATTCGCTACCTGCGTTTGCGTATAAAGTCATTTTCACGGTCCTCGATGTCATTGTTTCGGCGCGGGTCTTATTTGGAACGGGGCATGCTTTTACCGGAGCCATTTAAAATGAAATCTATACGGACCTTGAACGGAATTCTAGAATTGCTGGGATCGTTCGCATCGTGTCGGCACAGCCAGGTATTAAATGTACCAGGTAACTCGACTGTGCCGAAATGCTCTGTTGTAGGCCTTGGAACGTTGTTGTTCGAAGAACACTCGTTTATGTAGGTGGGTTCGATGATGCGGTCGCTGCTTTTCAACTGTGTTGCACAGTCCACAATGCACGTGATTTTAACTGGAATACACTGGGCTTTCAAAGTGCTTTGCAAAACACGTGGACGAAAGGTTGTAATCTATGGTTAACTAAACATCGGTTCAAGGAATAGACAAATTTCGATGTTGTGAGACAACAGGATGAATAAGGCGGGATAAGAATAACAGTGGAATGTTTGTTTATTAGATTAGATAAATAAATAAATAGTATGTTGGATGATTAACTTACGATTATTTGATTCGGTGTTTTATTAATACTCCATGTATAGTCATTATTTTTCAAAGTAACATTCATCATTGATAAACTTGTTATATTGCAAATTTAAATATTACGATTACCTAATTAATTTAAAAAGTTACCTTACGATCAGTTCATATAAGCAACGAAAATACTTTTTTGTTTTCGTATTTTTTATTGTAAAAACACTATTAAAATATCTATTATTCCACAGTTTATTTCTTGAGACCGTTGCTTAAATATTAATTATCTATAGACTCGTGTAATTTTGAAGTAACGTATCATAAATTGCAAACTTTTCTTCTCACTTAATATTAAACACATAACAAACAAATAATAGTTTGATAAAATAAATATTGTGTCTTGGAATAACATTGAAATTTAAAAATACAACTTCCTCTGAACTTTGCTTTCGTAAACGTATAAAAGGTTAAGAAACATGAAACAGGAAAGAGATTATTGAAAAACGGATAAGATTAATCGGAGTGAAGAATAATCGTAACGGTAATTCCTATACATACTTTCCTGTTTTTTGTAATATCATTATCTGGTGATTCCGGGTTAAAGAAGAATAATGATAAAAATATTGTGAAAGGAAATGGAGATTTTCAGCGTCCACAGAAACCTTCTTAACCTCTGTCACCATATTTCTTGAAAAAAGTCACGACTCGCATATCAAAATATTCGAACGAGTCACGGAAAGTCTCAAAGTAAGGTGATCACCCTCGTAACATTATTCAACGTTATTTTTCTTCGGATCGATAACGGCATACATCAAAGGTCGTCGCAATTTTAAATTAAATACATTGTATATTTCTTCTCAAAAAAATTATATTTTATTTCTTACCTATGTTTATTTAAAATACATTAAAAATTATTAAACCAAATAGAAATCAGGAATATGGTAATTTATTTTTAAATTTATTTATAATTTGTTCATTCACCTTGCGCCCTAAGGTAATTTTTCGCGACTCCGTCAGGGGTCGCGACCCATAGATTGAATGCCACTGTATTAGTTTATGCTGATACTTAGTTGTGTCGCTTTGACATTAATTGCATACTTAATTATAAGACGACGTTCCGTGTTGTGTACCAGGTACACGTGTTCACATTCAATGTTATAGGGTAATTCATTGTCAGTGTAACGTGCCACCTTTCAATAGTTTTTTAATACAGAAATGGCAATAATTGCGGGTTCATTTTGTTTAATTCAATACAACTACCTACGTGACAATACATATTTATTTTCATTTCCATTTACAAATCCAGATAGGTTATAAAACTGTTGCCTTGATTTGCTTTTATGGTTTAACTAAAATTCCATTCTTTGTGAAGTTTTCGATGCGTTTTTTATGGCCGTATGGAGTAAAATGCCACCATTATATTATACCATATGTGGATTCTATTATTACGATAAGAACGAACTTAAATGTGAGTGGATAAGAATTGTATGCTATAAAAGTAGGGTTCATGAAAACTGCATTCCGAAAGACTGTTTAGTTTATTAAAATTAGTTATTTTCTAAAATATTTGTACGTTTCTCAAATTACAAAAATTTTAAATAATTTAGAACATTATTAATTTTCATAAATTTTCATTCATTAATTCCTAATTCAGGACTTATGGTATATTACTTGATTGCTTGGATAAAGTGTCATTATGAAGCCCTTATAATTTTTTATTATATTATTAACATATAATAGTTAGACATCTACAATTATTAGTCGATAACCATAATTGATAATGTTATCATATAATTTATCTACTTATACTTGCGCGATATCACGTTTCAAAATTAATTATGGCACGTTACACCGACTCACCTTACACTCTGTACACGATGTTAGATTCTTTTTCTAACGTCACATTTTATTACAGCTGTGGTTTGTATTCTGGAAATATAAATTCAACGTGTGTAAGTATTTTATTCGTTAAAAGTTTAGCCCTTTGCACTCGGAAATTTTTGTCAGGTTATTTATCAGCAATTCAAAACATACGATTGTCGATAAAATAATATAGTATTGGGAATCATTATTCTATTTAAATTACATTGTATACATAAATTAGTTATATTTCCCTGTTGGAAATGCGTTGGAAAAACGTGGAAAGAGGGAGAGACATTTCTGTTATAAAATAAAAGTTATCATTATTGTTCTCGCTTCCTAACATAATTTCCAATAGGTATAACAATGAACGTAAGATTTTAAAGTAAATTTTGAAAGAAGTCATTTGACCCCGCTTGGTACCTACGTTTAGAGTTAAAACGGGTAATCTGAAATCGATTGCTTTTCGTTCGGGATCAAGATGTTCGTCTCATATACAGTAGAGTATCGCTAGCGGTCCTGTACCGTAATTCCTCGAGGCCGGTGGTATGAAACGGGGAAACGCAACAATGACGATAAATTTATTTGAACGTCTTCACCACGGACACCGTATAAAGCCTCCCACGAGCACGCCTGTGGCGATGAATTCTGCGGGAAGGCCTCGAAAACGACTTACGAGCATGTATGCAACACGTTTGTGCGTTAGCTGGCGAGTAAAAATAAAGGAAATAAAAAATCAAGAGGGTTGGAGAAGAAGAAAGGAAAAGGGATGAGTTCGACGGCGAAAGGGGAGGGGGAGAGGGAAAGGTAAGAAAGCGGGGAAGGCGATAAGAAAGAAAGGAAAAAGACAGGGGAAGGACCCCCGTGTTCGTTCCTCTCTGTACAGTTTCGTTTCATGAGCCACAGGAATAAAGTTGCAACGCGAGCCAAAGAGGAGTCATGCGTGCGAAGATTTTTAATGAAACGTCAATCGTTCGTTCGTTCGTTCGTTCGTTCGTGTGTCTAGTGATTAGCGCATGCGGAACATTTTAATGATACGCGTGCCCGCTAAAGACATTATGTACCGAGTTAAATTTAAAATGTACGGCGTTCCGTTGAAACGACCGGACTCGGCTCTTTGAATAGTATGCTGCAACGCGTCAAGTATTTTAAACACATCGTTTCTTCCGACGACGTTTCTTTTAATTATTTCGTTCCTTACGTTTCATTCCGTTTCCTTTCCGTTTACATTCGTTTTACGCATATTTGCCAGCAACATTTTCCTTCTTTTAAATTCTTTATTCGAAATTATAACAAGTCTTTCCATAAGAGATTCAAATAATTTGCTTTCCCGACGAAACATCTTTGGACTAAAATATTTGTTTACTGTTAAACTCCTTTCACAATTAGACATATTAGGCTGTCAAGGGTTAATTGTTTCGTGTCTGAGCTCTAATTTCTGCTCTCCTTCGTTTAAATTCGAGCATGTTTAATTACAAGATCTCTTTCACTGTGCAGTTTGAAATATATTGCGAATTTAAGTACGGTACATTGGTAACGCGTTTGTTTATAGACATTTTTTTTCCTGCTTGCATAAAAATTTGTAATTGAAACTTGTAACTTTCTCGTTTAAATATTTCCCAATTTTTAAACAAATCACCTTTTTGTAGTAAGATTTCATTTAATTGTTTCATTCAATATTTTCAATTTCATTTTATACTTTTATTTAACAAAGCACCTATTATTGCAATGTCGTTTTTCAGTTTTGGAAAATGTTATGAACTGAACTGAAATGAATTGTTTTATCAAAACAATCACAATGATCCTTTACAAAATGTGTTATAACGGGAAAAACGTAAAATATACTGGTTTTTGAATAAAACGTATCTGAATTGTAGTATTTATTTGCTTCTGTTTGATAAAAATATGAATTTTTATTTCTATGAACAGAGTGTTTTGAAATATTTAAATCTTTTGAAACGTTTTAACAATATTAGAAAACATTATATAATAGGATTTTTAGTAAAATTCATTTTTTTTATTGAAAGTTTTTTATATCTTTTACAGTTAATAAGATAAATAAGCAAAAAAGCGAAAAACTCGACAAACTTTAAGGAATGATTTTACCTCTTCATAATAAATTTCAGTTAAAAATGAAAATTACTTCTTGTTTCGTTGAAATCAGAATTCTTAGATTGCTAGGAGTTTTTTGTTAAATATCTTAACATATTCAGAGACAAAACTTTACAATATTTTAAGACTCTCTTCAAGTTGTAATAGTTATTAGATTATATACAAGTTGAATTTTGTTTATTATCTGTTGTTAATACGTATATGAATAACAATTCTCCAGAACGTGAATTTACATAAAACAATAAAATTTATTTTCGATTTATTCAAAAATGTAACATAACATTGTTTCGTACGAAGTTTCTTTTTTGAGTAAATCGGTACTCTAAATTCGCCGACCATCAATTTTTTGTAACCTAATCATATTATCCGAAAAGGAAGAGTCGTTTCTAATAATTTACATATTATACAAAAAATTCTTTAAGAAACATACCTTTATTTTATTAATTACCATTTATTATGCAATGTCAAATTTAATGTAAATCGTGTAGAAGTGTAAGTATACGTAATCGGCAAATGTTTAAAATCAGTGAATTTGGAAACGAAGGTTCACTGCAAAAACGTTGTTCCGTTAAAATTAAACAAAAGTTATATACCCAATGTTTTTAATGGTTTTAATTTTTAATGAAAATCCTAGTTACACATATGATTAATGTTTTAAGGAGGCACATACAATTAGATGGCATAAAATTAGTCAATCTTGAAGAAATGTTTCAATAAGAAATAATTATTCTACACCCATGAAATTGCATGTACATTGAAATAATGTATTCAGGTACACTAAACAATTTTTTTTAATTTAAAATAACTTCAAAATGGCGGATATGTCGCATAAATTGCATCGGCAGTTGCAAAACTGGCGTGCAACCTAGCTGCCTGTAGCCTTTGATTTGCAACAAAAAAACAACATTGTTATATTTAAAATATATTATGTAGTTTGAATATGTCGTCGGCGAAAATGAAAAAATGCAAATTTTAAAAAGTGGCATGCATTTAAAGGAAACAATCGATATATGTGGCAAAATTTTTGTACCTTTTCGGTAAAACAATGGTTTCCTTTTCAAACTTTTAAGAAACAATTTCCGGCATATCGAAGCTACTAATGTTGTTAATATGTATACAAAGTTTCAAGTCGATCGGTTCACACGCCAGTTTGGAAAATGTAGTTTTGAGATAAACGCGTTTAAAGTTTTCACACCTCCAAATCTGAGCGGTGAGGCGCAGCATTCACGAGACTGTAATTTTTTAAGATTTTCGAATTTTGCTTTGAAATTTTGGGAAAACTTTCTACAAATGTAGTTCTATCGTTAAAAAAAGTCGATTTTGTGAAGGTCCTAATTGTATTGGCCCCCTTAATTCTTTCTAATGGAGGACAAATCTGAAGAAAATTTGAATGTTGCTTTCCTCAGAGGAAACATTGCAACTAACACAATTACGATGAATGCCTTTCCCTGTTAATCAACATCTGTTTTTCCGTACCAATAAAAGAAAACGATCAATCATTAGTCTGACGCGAGGAGACGATACATTTATCCATGCGCATAAATTTTGCAAGACCGTTCAATGTTATCATGCGGTGAGCATACATTGTCCGTTTAACTTTTCATTCGCAGTCAATTATCGTATAATTGAGAGAATAGAATCGATCAGGTGATGCAACGCGAGCTAAAAGTTCCACACGTGTTATTCTAATCGATTGGCACCACTTATGATACAGGTACTTAATTGATGATCATCCGCACGAAGAGGAACAGTCTTTCAGTTACTCGCGGCAGTCCATTAAATTCGCTTGCGCTCGCTGGCGAGGCTCGTTTGCGAGCGGCAATAAAATCCTAACGATCCTTTCATAAATCATCATCGGGCCAACGCAACGTTTCGAAAATGACCGTCCGTGTCGCGCGAGAGAACGTCATCGAATCGCGGGAACTCGGCTTTTCCCTCTATCCGGTAGAACCGTTGGAATTACACGGCAAGTGCGGCCAGGTAAAAACGTTGTTGCACCCGTGTGAGTAATCTTCACGAAACAACGTGGAAAGGTATGAGGCGGAGGTGAAAAGGGACAAAAGGGAGAGGGAAAGGAGCGCGATACCGGGCGAGAGAAAGCGAGACGGCCAGAGGCGTGGAAGAAAGAGAAAGAGGTAAAAGGCGCGTTCGTAAAGGCGACCGAAGCTGGCTGGCCGGCCGGGTCGGTTTGGCCCCGTGGGAACGCGTTGGTGGCCAGCTGCACTGATTGCCATGAGAGGACGTGACGTAGTCGTCGTCGAAGCCACACAGTCCCACATGTAACACGAACGTGTCTTTTACCCTTGTGTGTACCCGCAGCTTTAGCGATGGGACCGAGCCGCTGTTCTCCAAGCCTTTATTCAATGAGCTAACTTTACCGCACGCAAACGAGACTAGCTTAGAAAACTGGATAGACTCTTCATCAAATTACACGTTCTATTTTCTCCTATCGTTTTATCCTATTTCTATCTTATCACTTTTTTCAAATATTTGTATACTTACATTTGCTTTTAATTGCAGTATCAAAATTCTTCTACCTACATGTCTTTGATTCAATTACAAAAATAAAAAATGTAACTGTCGCTTAAAAGTAAATTCCTACAAATTTTATTAACTAGGTTGAACCAACTCACACATAAATAGTGGGTTAAATTTAACTCTTTATTTTATAATAATTTAATTAATTTAAAATTTATAATAATTAATTTTTTAATATTATTAAGATTAGAAATTTATCCATTTATTTTTGGGAGATGATCTTCAAATTCAATTTATGCAATATTAGGATGTATTCGAGTTATTGCTCATTGACTATTCCTTTAGACACTCATCTTTCAAACCTTTTATGAAAATTTGAACAACCGATTTTGGTGGAAACACCTTGGTAAACATTTCACAGGCCTGCTTCATAATCGGCACAGTTCCGTTATTCGAAGGTTAATTGTTTTATGATTACACCTATTGAATGCATAATTAGTCTCGTGAAAGAATGCAGTAAAAATAGTAATAGAAATTCGTTACAGTTCTATGTTTGTAATTCCAAACAATCGTTAAATGAAATTTTCATGAACTTTTGACATATTGTTCGATACGACGCAGAATTAATTGTGAATTATTTATTTAATTAGTATAAATTAAAAGTTACATACAATGCTAGTGATTTTCAGATATTACAATTTTTCATTTTAATATACCAATTAAATAACTCACAAAGATCCGTTATCTTGTGTATGAACTAAATTGTTCATTGTTTAACATCAAGAGGCAAATATTTAACAGTGCAATAAAGCTCAGATAGTACATTGACTCTGTTTCGAAAAACAAATCGTTTAAAAAATAAACTCAGGTGTCTCTTCCTGATAAAGTTAACACCCTCGGCTTATTTAACGCGATAAGTTACATTTACATAAAACAATTGACACAACAAATTCTCAAATACATCAGTTACATTGCTTAAAATCCTAACAAGGCCACTTCTGTGTATTTCAGACACCTGTACATACATCATGAGACTGAGAAGTATCGTGGTCGAAGAATAAAGGTTTAAAAGGTCCGCGTTGAAAAATCTTACCCGTAATGTTCAATCTTCTGCGATCAGATATTCATGGAATAAGTACATAAATTACATTCGTAGATTAAGAAAGCATTAAAAAACAATTAGACTTTATTGGCATTTAACAGTTACGGAAAGACTGACTAGGTGTGTACATTTCGAAGAGTACGTCTGAAGAATATGACTCAAAGCTGTGATTCACCAAGAATTTAAAAATTCTAAAATCTTCTTTTCCTGAAGAAAATTCAAGTAATACCATGCTAACTAAAGAATTTGTGGAGTTAGTCATCGATAGATTTGATTATCCCTCGAATGATGACCTAGTCAATCTTTACCCAGACCTACGACACATGTATCACTGTGTTAACAATTAACAAACAAAAGGCCATTATATAATAAAAAAATATAACTTCTAAAGAAACTGTAAAATTTTTAAGATGGGAATCAAAGCAAATTTAAAATTACATTTCAATTGTAAATTACACCTTGAATCATCCGAGAAATAATGTAATATTTCAAATACATTTGTTAAAATTATTAATTATTTTGTATTTTACATTGGATTTGTTTTACTTTCGATGCTGAAACTTGTTGAATTTATAGATAAGAATTTATTAAACATTCAAGCGCTTATTAAGGCTGAATTATCAAGTACAATAAAATTTCAATAATTCGGACTGTTCCGGACTTGAATAATGGGGAATTACCAAGTATGCCAGATTATTGGATTACATTCATAAAACAGTAGAAATAAACGAAACAAATTATTGGCCTATTATAATTCCACTGCGTTTTGCAATTCAGGCTTTGTAATTTGTAAAAATTCATTTTTGTAATTTGCACAAACCGAAGTAGTTGGTTACAAATCTGCCGAAATAAACTGAACAGATGCTTTAATTTATACGTTCAACTTAATTTATATAACCTTTGAATTTACTAATTAATTTTGCTCAAGCAAGGTCACATAAGTTACAACCGAAATACGCTAAATATAGATAACATTAATTCTCTTATGCCATTTTTTACAGTTTGTATAATTAAAAAAAAAAGAAGAATTATTAATAATAAAAATAGTTTCATGAAAATATTACAAAGTAAATTCAATCATTTCTCCAACTATTTAGGTACGGACATAAAATTATGAGCACTTACTAGGTTTAATTGCAGCATTAATTAAAAATATCAAATTTAATTAACACTGGAATTATCGAGCAAGTCGAAATGACTTGCTATGAGTTTCTTATTTTAAATTACAAAATTTCTTAAATATACTTTTATCCAAATGTATGTTGATTTTACCAAAGATAAAGGATTATTGTATATGCTTCATTTACTTTATTTTTAATTTTACAGAAAATTAGTTCTAGTGTTAATAATAAAAGTATTTATCTCATATCCACGGCTATTATTTTGTAATTGGATGTGGAAGTGAAACAATATAAATAAACTTCAATAAATTTTATTTAGCACTTTGACTGCCGCAGTGAAAACAGACGTGTGGGGTAAGACACACTGACATTCTAATTATTACGAATTCTATTGATTAATTTTCAAATGTAACTATTTAAATTATTACTTTGCACTATTAGTTTAATATCAGCAACATTATCTTATCTTTTTTTAAATTAATTATTTAATTATATAAAATTTGAAGTGCTGGTCACCAGTGACTACCATGACAATGTTAACTCGTGACCGGGCAGCAATGTGTTAAATGGCAAATGCATATTATTATGCAGCAAAGTAATCTACTGCTTTCCTCAAAATCAGTTTTGAAAAATATCGATTGATTAAAAAGTTACAGCACTGTTGTTTTAGCAGACGTAATTTATCGAAATGACTGAACTCGATCTGAAATTAGACGGAAGGAATATGTTAACACATTGTTTACCGGTCACAAGTTAACTCGTGTTTGCACTTGTATTAGCTATTTCAATTTTTAACCCTTTGCGGTTGATTGACGCATATATGCGTCTAAACAGAACAGTCAATTTTGGCATAAATAACAACTACAAATATAGATAACAGAGATTTATAACATATTCTTTGAAGAAAGGAATTATTATTTATTTTATTTTAAAAGTGCTCCGTCCTCAAAGCGTTAAAACACAGGATAATATAAAATATTGCAGAAGCTTTGTTTATCGAATTCAATCGCTTTATTATAAAAAAAATACTCTGGTATTTAAATATTACAAAAATCCACTTCTATATTCGATTAAAAAATAATAGCAGGTGATATAAGAGAATTTCTACGTAAAATTGCCGATGAACAATGTGTTAAGAGCGTAAGGAACATTGTTGTTCCGCGTTAGAGATATCGCGAGCGAATCGAGCCCATTGCTAGCAATTCGCGGTCTCGATCGTGTGTCGCGACTGGTAGTGGTAGAGCGGTGTGTTGGACGGCGACGGCGGCGAAGGAGGCGGAGGGAGAGCCGTGGGGGCTAGTAGGAGGCACGAGGTGGAGGGAGCCGGGCCGAGTGGTCTGGCGCGGGGAGGTCGCGGAGGAGGGGTCGCGCATTCCAGAGAGGCGCCGGCCAGTCTGCGGCACACCTGCGCGTTCGGTTGAATCACGGCGCCTCCGACATAATCCAATCTCTTCGTCCTTCTTCAACCGATCGCGTCTGAGCCGGTCGTTTGGTTCTCGTTTCTCTCGCGCCTCATCCTCCTGCCCCCTTCTGTTCCGTCTCCCGAAGCGCCCTTCTCGGTCTTTACTGCGCCGACGTTGTCTATCTTTATTCGATTCGAGACCCGTTCGCTCCGTCTGTCTCCCAGAAATCTCTCTCTTCGTTCGTGCCGCTGCGCTGATGTTTCTATCCTCCTTCCGACCGCTATCGCCACGTTTTACCTTTCCTCCTCTTCCTCTCTGAGCGTGTCTCTCGTCGACTGCTCGAGCTCTGGCTTCGTCCCTCTTCGTCTCGGGCTAGATTTTCCTATGATTTCTGTGCTTATTTTTTCCCCCTCTTTGTTACTCTACCGGTTCGTATAACTCGAATAACCGCGGAAGAACCGGCGAGATCCTGAGAAAGGGACCCCGAGACGAGGAACGAAACGCGTAGGTAAGCGGCAAGAGAGAGAAAAGGAGAGAAGAGTCCAGAGGACCGATCTTACGTACAATCGGAGGCGTGCAGGTGTCCGTCGTTCGTCCGGCGGTCGGCACGTCTGTCAGTGCCGCAATCTAAGCCGTACCACCATGGCCTAACGTAGCGACGGCTACGAGTGGACACCTGTTTTTCTTGGAAGCACCTGTTTTGTGCTACGGCCCTGCGGAACCGCCCGCTCGGCTCAGAGGTCCCGCGCGAACTTCTTTTTTCGCCACCGGGAACGTGACTGGAATTCACGTTTTCTTTTCGTCACGTTTCCTTGACTTACGGTAATCGATAATGCTCGGACCGACCATGGAGACGCACACGGTCTTCCAGTAACGTCGGCGGATTAGCCGGATGTAAATAAAACGCTTCCATCGTGCCGAATAGCGATTGATTGAAACGCGTTTGCATTAAAGCCGTAATGTCTGCGCGTATGGACTTTTATCGTTGTTTATATGCGTTGTCATTAACGACGAAACGAAGGAATTAACAAATTTTTACAACGCAACGATAATAATATGTTCGCATAATATTATAATCACAAGTGATCTGTGTATTGAAACTGTTGAACATAAAAACTTCTGTAAATATAATACGAATTTATTGCGCATTCGAAAACGACACTTGTCAAATTATTTATGACTGTGAAATTGGTCGAGACACTTGAAATTCTCAATTCCTCAACGCAACGTTATTATTTCTAAAAAGAACCTGTTAAAAAACAGTTACACTACATGATTCCGTTCAAATTGTGCAGGTTAAGAAATGATTTTCACTTTTCTTTTCTTTCCTTATGTTTTTCCTTGGAGTAAATTTTTGATGTACCTTGCAATTAAGACAAAACATTTTCAAAATTGACAGCAAGATATTAGTGTTATTTACAGTAAGGCATAACTTGTCTTAAAGAAAAGAAAGTAAGATCATCCCTGAACTTTTTAAAGTCATGTATGTGGAAAAATTTATTTGATTTAATTTCCGCTTTGCAGTTATGCAACTCTTCTGCTTTTCCAATCTATTGTTATCTGGAAGCAATAATAGTATTATAAATGAGGGCAGGGCAATTTTAATTGACTCAGCACTCATATAGTCAGAGATACAGTTACACAATTTAGTTCAATCGTCCAATAAGTAGTGTTTAATGTAATAATAAATAATAATACCAGTCTGTGCTATTTCTTCCATATGTTAGTGCAAAGTGGTGTTACCAAGTTGATTGAACTGCATGATCAAGTGTCTCTCCAATATTGTACTACAACAGGTACAAAATTTATTATTAATTAAATGGATAAAATAATCATATTGTTTAGAGAACCCAATCATATTTAAAATTACTTTATGTCCTCTTGCTTCGAATCCCCATAGAGGATATCCCGTTACTGAAAGACGAACGTAAAAATAATTTGTAGCCTAGTAATACTGCAGCAGCAATTTCGTTTCGATTGCCATTCAGCTTTCAGTAGTTCTCAAGAACCAATAACAATCACATCTATACATTTGACAATAAAAAGCGTTTTATTAACAACTGATAATATCTCACGTTTATAAATTTACAATATTACTGGTTGACAATTTGGTTCACTCTACGACTCTGCCAAAAACATGGACTATTCAATAAATATCCTAAAACACCCCAATCACTTTTAAAATATTCTTAACTATATGTGAATAATGTGATTCACTTCAAAGTATAACGAGATACGGAACCTTATTGAAATTCAACTGCAGAAACTGCTCCTAGTAGCGGGATAGCAGAATGTGTGAAGAGGTGGCACGCGAGGAAGTATCAGGAGAACATAATGTGCGAAGAAGTGGCACAAATTTTTATGGATTTCGAAATTTTGTGTATCTTCTGTTTTTCAATTTTACACTTTAAAATTTTATTTCGTTATGTTAAATTTTGTTTTATAAATGAAACATTTTGGGATTAGAAGATCCTGGAAAAGAATGTTAAATAAATAAACTATATATTTCGTTTATTTTGCATTTATTTAAACTTTCCAATACATACAAGTTATAAGCACGTTGAAAATATATCAGTTTTGTACAATTATTAAATTAAAGTTCGCGTTAAGTTTGTAACTTATATTTCTACATACACGTAAATTTATCAGATTGCCATTACGTAATTGTTGCAAAATGCATATATTACATTTAACATAATTTTAAATATCGATGTAGAGCATAAAAAACGAAAAAACGCTATTTGTTTTTTCCCTTGACACTGCTAAACGTCATTAAACGAAAATATTTTATTTTCAGTAAAACAACGAAGGTCTGAGTTTTTTTTTGTAATATCTTAACTTTTATGCTTGGCTTTCCCTCTAAAAAGAGCTGTTGTCTTCGTTTATTTGTATTATTCTGACAGAGCCTTCCAGATTTTGTAGTAGGTATGAGGCAATTATTAATGCTTACTTCGGGACTTTTTTAATTCTTTAATTATGTTATCCCTGTATTATAAAATGTACACATTTCCTGATTCTTTCATGGAATCATATTTCTGTAATTTCTTGTTCTTTTATGTTAATGTGAAGCTTACATATAACTTCATATTTGAAAGATTTTGTTCATGAACGTTGTAAAATTATTACCCTGTAAATTGCAATTAATAACTGCCACATACCATGCGACAATGTAAAGGATGATGAGATAGAAAGCTAGGTATCAAAGCTACCAGTACGTGACAACGAGCGTTACGGTGCTAATTAGCAGTAAAGTACAATGTAATATACAGGATAAATCACAAAAGATAATCAAGTTAGATTATCTTGTCGTTGTTTGGCGTTATTTGGGAACTTCTTGTCAATTACGTATTTTTTCAAAGTTCTTCAAATAATTTTATACATTAGAATGAGACATTATTATTTTGGTGTTAAAAATATAGTATTCCATTAAAAAAAAAACAAAGTCTACCTTCAAATCTATGAAACGATTACACCTTAGAAAAAATAAATAACAATATCTGTATACAAAACTTTTTCCTGCAACGCATACTTTGGGAGTTATAGAGGTATGCAAGTTGCGTGGACCACCCTGTATATATATTATGAAAAAGACACGTTAATCAAAATAAACTTCTCAGGTTAAATTTTAATGTTAAGTCTTAATACTGCAAAACGATGAAATCTACGACAAAGTTAATTCTTTGTACTACAAGTTATCGATACCCTTCACTATCTTTGTTGGGCGCGACCTATCTAATATTTTAGTAGCATCTTTAATTATGAAGTGGAAATTCTTATAAAATCTATAGCTTGTAAACTAACCATAAATTGTTAGATAACTTCTCATAAAATAGTACAAAATTAAGTAATAGTAAAGTTTACGTCAAATAACTCGGCTTAGTTGCATGTGTAATTTGTTCCATTCAAAATCATAATAAATTATAAGTTTATCTATAAAAACTAAAACTAATTTTGAAAATTCTAAACAAAAGTTGACGAAAAATGTACTATAATCATCTTAAAATTTTCTTTGAACTATATTAGCAACATTCCAATCGGTCTGCTAACATTAAAATAAGCCGAATTAATCACCTTTTATGGTTCATCCTGTATAACCAATATAATTCGACATAACATAAATGAATTATATAAAAGGATAATGTGCCGATACTTTTTTGATCCACTCAAAAGCAAAAACGAGTTTTGCGTAAGCCCGGACGAGGAATTAGAAATTTCTTTCTTCAGAAACTTTCTTCCGAACCGGCAACTTTCCGGAAGCAACGATGCATTGTCTAACCGCGGAATGCGACTCGTTACGCAATTTGTTTTGCCACCGGCCGAAGACAGCGGGGAGAGCAACTTTTTCGTTCGGGATGTTTTCGCGCTGTCGAAATCTTCATTTTTTCTTCTTTTTTGTAGTCACGAAGCAGAATTAGAGCGCAGAGAACAGGGAGGAAACGTGAAAGGAGACTCGTACGGTTTACGCGAAGAACGCGACCAGGTACGATAATCCTACCGGACGTGAGAGACCTGAAACTCATTCAGTGACGTGGGAACGTGTGCAGATACCATTCATAAGTCGGCCGTGCCACGTATGAGACAGGCCAGCTACGTGTGTGCGATCCAGAAGCCATAGAAGCGCGCACACACGTACCGGAGTTGTTTGTCTCAATTTGTGTCGCGAGTTTCATCGCGATAGCGGAGATGCAATTTTTCTCTTGTTAGCAATAAATTACGGGAAGCCTGTTCGTTATATCGACGCTGGTTCGTCGGAAAAAATGCGAAACGGATGATTTATTCCTCCTCGGTTTGTCGCGAGCAAAAGTTACTCAACGGCATCGCGTGCATATTTTAGTTTTTAGTCGAAATCTTGATCGCGCTCGACGCTGACTCGCTTCCGTCGCTCGGTGGAACCGGGAGAGACACCAGGACACCCGCAGCCTTTTCTTCACGGCTCAAAACGAGTGTCGTGGGATTCGTGGGAGCCTGTTTTCCGTTCTTGCCTTGTTCCATCGCGACCACGGACCCCACGCCGTTGTTTTATTGTTGGACGACCGCGAGGGAGAGCTCGAATTTCTGCTAAGATTGGAGAACACGCCTTAGGCGACACCGTCTTTAGGTCCTTCTCAGGTATGCAGCCTCGAAAGACCTTTGGAAAATATCTCACAGGCGATTCCATTTTTGGATGAAATTTTTTATATATAACTTTGCAAATATTCAATAAACATTTATTTTTCTACAATATATTGTCTGAAATTAGATTAAGAATCAATTTATTCTTCCCCTAACGATGTAATGACAAAAATATCTCATTCTTTTCTGTTCTGTTTTATAGATATTAAACACAATATGTATTCTGTTAATATTAATCTTTTAGAGCTTACACAGGGAATACTTTTCAAAGTTTAAAACATACGAAACTTAAAAAAAATAAAAAAAAACAAGAATGCAATATATGATTCCATTAAATGAATACATTTTAACACTAGAATACTTTCTTTTGAATTGAAAATAAAACAGAAAACGAAATAAATAAGGGATGAAATATGCATTGTAATACAGAATGATTCCTTACTTTAATAAAGATCAGCTTGATTAATTTTGCAATACAAAGTAAGAAACGTGCAACGAGTCATTTTGACCCCTTTGGTAGTTCTAGTGTTAATTTCAGTCTACCAGGTGATAGTTAACATGTAAATGAAAACTATGTTTTGATAAAAAGGAAACTGTCTGAAAGCAACCAATTGAAACTGTTTTTAAATAGAATCTCATGAGGTTATCGTTCGAGTTGACGTGTTCAGCTTTCTCTACTCGAAGAAACAGCTGCGTTAATACATTCTACGGAAAGAAAGACGTGTTCACACACGTGACAAGTGATGATGAAACGTTCAGAATGTGATCGGTAAATTATGTATATCAACAAGTAATTTACTATATTTTATTAATATAATAAATTACGAACGTAGTTTAAATTAATTTAGAATGTACTGCTCTTTCTGTTAAATTTTTCAATGGTAACTCGTAGACATATTTATAAAGAGGTAATAGATGACAGTAGATAAACAATATATTTGAAAGTGGTGTAAGTCCATTAAAAAAAATGAGATATCACGTAATTTATGCTTAATTTGGTGTAAACTTTTTGTTTATAACTAGTTAGTATTTAATATTTTTAAAAATGCTAATGCTTCGTTCAATTTAAAATTGGCCTATAAAAGAAATTGCGTAGCCACTAATTATGAAAATGGTGTAAGTCCAATTTCCCATAGACATCAATTTAATAAAATGTAATTAAAATTTATATAAATAATGATTTTATTAGAATACGTTTATTTAATTGCCAGACTTGATATAATTAACCTATATTTTTTGACAAATATGCTAATCTTTCATTTTCTCGAAACAACAGAAAATGGACTTGCACCACTTTCAAAATGAACGGTCCATATAATGAATACAAATATTGATAAAAATGAAATTCTTTGGCTTGGTCAAATTATTCCTGTACCAGACTTTGCGTTGTTTAATTGACTAAGTATATAAAATTAAAATTCAGTTGGAATACTTTACTTTACCTGATGTATTCATCAAACATACCTTTCTTGAATCAGACGATATTAAACAGTAATTTGAACCGTTGAATTTGACAAGAAAGAAAGTGAATTCATTGTTGCACCTAGATTTTCGTAACGTCCAGAGGTTCTCGCAACTTACAGCGAACGTTATTGGCTAACGATAAATTGTCTTATAACGTTTGTTGTACACGAACCGTTTCAAAGTCCGGCATGTAACGCGGTTGCAGATGTTCTTGCAACATCGTTGTCCTTGCGCAAAAACTGGGGGGTACATTTTTGATCTACATCTGCACTCAGTGGGGTCCTGGAAACCTTGAACTTTCAGTAGGTAGGGGTCCCTGAGAAAATTCGAGTATTCGTCCAGGTGTTGTACGACCCAACACCTGGAGATTCTCGAGTTTACCGTTATATTTTGTGTAGATGCTGTTCATTGTGCCACGTAAATTTCTATCTAAAACACGCGGTAACGATGGATCGATAAATACGATTCGTCGTCGAGATTGCTATTAAAAAACAAAAAATCGTCCCTTAGTATAATCCCGTCGGCGAGGAATTTTTTTACGTTCGACTCGAAGCGAACGTTGCCAATTTTTTTCTCTTTTTCCCAGCGTTCCAAGGCGATTTCGCTGCCTCGTCAGCGGTAAACGCGCTCCCTCTTTCCGGCAACGGTCGTTTTATTGCGACCTTTCGATCGAGCTACCAGGAAACGAGCAGGTTTCGGAGACCGAAACCGTCAGCAGAAAATCCGAGAGTTAGCCCAGGTGTCCCGCGAATTACGAGTTGAGCCGACACTGCTCAGGGGCCGCCGCGCTGGTTTCCTATTTGTAATTAATGAAATGCTTTAAAAGACACCTGTGCGACCATCTCTGCTGCACAGGTGGCAGGCTGGTTATACGGCGATAAAGCCGGGCTTGTACAGGTGCACGGCACAGGTACGCTAGCACTCTGAATCGGGAACTCGCACCGATTGCGGTGAAACCCCGTCACAAGCGACAACGATGACCGTTTTGGTGATTGCACGCCATCGATTGCCAACACTTATCGCTCGTTATAGATTATACCGGGTTTGCTTACGCTTGAATATCGTTCAAATAAGATGAAATCATTCTATTCGAATACACGACCACAAGTAACTAATATTTTTTTCAATATCACGCTAGAATCGTAAAATCCTAATTAGTAATTTAATTACCATAAATCGGCTATACTCGTTTTATGATATTTAGCTTCTTCAATTAAACAGACTTTCAGATATTATGTTTATTTGCGGTTGACTAGATAACATCGTTTCTACTACAATAAAATAGATAACAGGCCTTTATGAAAATTTGTGCGTCATTCAGATATGAATGATACGGCAATCAAACTATTTAATATGTTTTTAATGAATTGCAAACATTCATTTTTCAAGTTAACGAATAGCTTTTAAGCATGAAATTTTCATGTGCACAATTTGTGTGTTTTTTAAAAATAAAAGCAATAAAGTGAAATTAGAATAGTTTATTTATTACGATCATAATTGTATCATAAAGTTACATATTAGTCAAACATAGCATTTTAACATGTTGACCTCTACAGTGAAAACAGCCGTATGCTGTAAGAAACACTTAAATTCCAATCATTGAGGATTCTTTTGATTAATTTTCAAACGCAACCATTCGAATCGTGCTTTGCACTATTAAAATAATACTGGCGATATCCAAAATGCATTTTATATTTTCATTAATTAAATATTCGATCATAGAAAATTTAAGTCGCCGGTCATCGGTGACCATCGTGGCAGTCAAGTAATTAGGTGTTCAAAGGTTTAAAGAGATTATTTGTAGAAGAATATAGTGTAAGTTACAGTTTTTCTTTTTTATTAAAACATTGTCAACAGCACAGTGTTATGTAAAATAATTTTTAAAAATATTACCTGCACATATTAAAAGAAACATATTTTAAGTATAAAAAAGTTAATTCGCCTAAATTTTCTAATAATACAGCTGAAAATTAGAGACCAGTTTGCGCCGTGAAAGATAAATATAATTAAAAATATACAAATATACAATGATCTTTAATCCTTTCCCTCTGAGAGAATATGAAAAGAATGCAGGTGTTTTTAATGGGAATATAATTAATTTATTTTTCTTTTTCTAAGTTTCCTTCCAAATATAATTTAAATAGAATAATTATTACCTTATCTACGATGGTATGTTGTTTACTACTAACAATTTGTAACAAGTATATTTGAATTGTTAGTAAATAATCTAAACAAAATTTTCGGGTGCATTAATTTTATCGTTCCTTAAACAGTAGAAGATTTGACTTTTAAGAGATTTATTTTGGTGAAATAACATCAGCACCTATCAAGTATATGATCGTCGTTCAGTACTCATACATTATTCGCTGATACAATAGAAACAATAAATTATAATGAAGATGTTTATTACCTGCAGAAAGGACCGAACTGAACCGAAAAATGAAATGTGTATCATAAATTTCTATGTCTTTAACGCAACTGACCGAGCCTCTTTGTGTATTGTTATAGCATAACGTAAATTATTGATGTCAGTCACGTTCACATTTAGACATTCAAACGATGTTCAATTGAATCAGCGCTCAGGTAGTCGAAAATTCAATGTACCCGGTACACCTGAAGCATAGTTTCGACCGGCCATAAACGACTACACCGTGTTTTCACTGAACTTTCCTCGGCCTGTTTGTTTTTTCACGACCGTGCCATTATGCTCGCTCCAAGGATCAACCGCCGCGATCTTTCGCCGCGTTATGGATACCTGCATTGCTTCTGACGCTGCATAAAAGTGAGGTAGGTGTCTTTCTTCTTGGGGCTGACCTCCTCGAAGGACGACCCGTTTCACCGACCGAAATGAGCAACCGGCTGTAAAAGTGGCGTTGAGTCACGTCTTCCAACGAGACAATCGTTCTTTCGCGAACGTTTCACCGCTGTCAGAGGCGAGAGGACGCGTAGAGGATTTTTCGAAAGAAAAGAAACGGCAGGCACCGTGATCTTCGACAATCGGCCGTAAAACGAGTTGACGACCGACACCTGCCTTCTTTCGTCGGAAACTGAAAAACAGTAACGTTCGCGTTCACCGATCTTCGCTTGTGACTCGGTTGCGATCGAAGGACGTCCTGTTTCGTATCCTTAACAGCGGACCTGATAGCGGCGCGAAAGCGAAAAAAAGGAACGTGGCAAAAAAATGAACGTTTCGGTGACGTGGGAAACGGAGTACACGCGACGACAATAAATGCTTTCAGAGTATATGCCGTTCGGTATACTTATGACGTCGCTTTTTTAATTTCCTGCACTTAATTGACGTATCTACGCGTGATCTTTATATTGTGAAATTTAAATTATATTTATATTGGAATATAGAAAATTAATCATCGATTTAAAAGCTTCGCTGTGAAAGGTTAGACTCGATCGTATCAGAAGGTACTCCAAATAATTGGACCGTTTATTTTGAAAGTGGTGCAAGTCCATTTTTTGACAAAGTATTGGCATTTTCAAAGATATTAAATACTAACTAGTTATAAATAAAAAGTTTACACCAAATTAAGCATAAATTACGTGATATCTAATTTTTTTTTTAATGGACTTATACTACTTTCAAAATAAATGGTCCAATTAAAGGATTCGAGAGTATAAAAGGCGTATATGTTACAATAAGAAATACTGTGTGTGCAATATTTAAAGGTTCTTTATATTGGAACAATATACATACATACACAATGAATATTATAAAAATAAGGTGAAGATCGGAAACTATAATAATAGGCTTAAAAGTTAAATCGTTCGGTATTTGGCTCTTTAATTTTTTGTCAGATATTGCATGATTACTAAGTAAACAATACATTTTAACTAACAATTTATATCATTCCAAGTTAAATTATACAGTTTGGTAAATACCCATAGCGTAGTATAATTACACATCTACCATTTAATATTCGATTTTATCCACTGGAGTCGAACGTGTACATAAGTCTTACTTAACCTTCGAAAAGCCGGGTCAATCGTGATCCAACCTATTACACTTACATAAGGTTATTTCAACTGAAAGTTGAAGATTAAATTCTCTTTACGAAAGTACGTATTCTTATAGGAAAAATAATATCTAAAGAAGTATTTTAAAGTCTGAAAAATAAATTATTATAAATTATTGCTATCTTAGTCATCCGCCGCCGAAGGGTTAATACATTTAATAACGAACATGCTGTGATAATATTGAAACGATAATAATTATTTTGACGATAAACGTTGCATGCGCAATCTTTCTTTAGTACTAACTATCGAAATACTGGAGTTCCGTTTTCCTTATCCAGACGTCTCATCTTCGACGAAGTAACAGGTAATATTAGACGGCGACTTAAGCCACCGAAGAATTTCAATGGCCGAAACTCGGGCCGTTTTCAGGCGTAGGAGAATCTAGCATGTGTTTTCTTTACATTCCTTTTCTTCTGCTCACGCACAGGTCATGACAAGTTCAAACGTGCCCCGGCTTGTACTTACTTTCTCACACAGTCATTCACCGTCTTACCTTTACAGGTCTTCTCTATTTATCATCATCAGTGCAAACGTCTGCGCCATTAAATCTATTCGATTTAGTAGCAGTATTACCGGCCACCTGTTAGAAATGCTACTATTCTTTTTCTGCACCATAGTTTCGTTACCCGTTGGTAATAACATGTTGCAAAGTGGCTCGTTCACCATAATATCCGGTGAAAGCATGAAGATAGACAGATATACATTGTACTCCTGTTTCGGTAACACGTCGATCTAATAGTAACGAGAGAATAGCGAATAATATTTTATAAAAGTGGAATACGATTATTTTAAAAGTCTGAGTAAATCTTCGGTCAGTTTACTAGCAACAAAATAATTCAAGATGTAGTTTTGCTTATAGTATAATAACTGGGTAATTTTTGAAGTACATATTCTATACTTAGTTCGTGCAACATATTAATCAGAAATTAACTTTAACGAGAACGAATAAATTTCTTCCCACGAAAGCCTATCTTCTATCGTAAATGCAACCAAAGGCTTGGCTTCGAACATCCCCGCTTAATTCGAACGTGTCGTCGCTGTTCATCAAATGAATTTTCATAAAAAACAGCAACTGCAGGCGTGAGCTTGGCTTTCGTTTCACAAGCGGTCCTTGTGCTCGCTACCTGTTGCAAACATCGAATAGAGGACAGAGACGGAGGAAGAAAAACGCGAAAGGAAGAGAGAGAGAGAGAGAGCGAGAGAGCGGAGGCAAGCAAGAGAAAGAAGGAGAAGGTGCCCCTTCTTCCCTCGGTTGGAGAGCAATGACGGGGGGCAGTCAGAGGGGTCTGCGATCTCGGGGTCCTCCATGGGGCAAGGAGAGCAGTGAAGGAGAAGAAGGGTCCAAGGAGAGGTAGAGGGGGCTCTGGCGACAGACTGGCGGCCGCGCACCTGCACTCGCTCGCTGAGAGAGCCGACAGTCAGGGCCGCACCTACTAAGCTCGAGCTCCCCTTCCGCCATCGGTCCCGCAACACAAATCGACCCGACTGCATACATTCCTCGTATCCTTATCTCCCACGAAACAGGTACAAAAAAAAACTCACGCATCCGATTCGATGTGACCTTTTTTCCCCCAGCTTTTTCAGCTCACCGGCGATCGCTTAGGAGGTTGTTTTAATGAAAACGCGGCGAAAGGATAAATGGCAGGGGTGAGAATGATTTCGCGTATCGAGCGATTGAATAATATTTCGCGATAGCAGAATCGTTTTCGCAGAAGAATAATCTAATTTGAGGATATTTTTGAAGCTCCTTCTAGTTTATAGCACAGTGATGATTAGTGAATCCTTGTCAAAAGTAATTTATTTCAAATCTTCTTTTTAATTACATTCTTTTATATTGAAATAGAATATAAAATGGTAATTGATAGTGCACAATAACGAAATTTTCAGATATTACAATAAATGAAATTTAGAACAGAAACGTTTTTGTAAAATATTTCTCATTTACTTAAGAGTTTATACAATTATTTCTTTTGATTAAAGCGTAGAGGAGAATTTTTCACTGCTTAATTTGTTTCTATTTTAAATAATTGTTACATTAGTCTAAAAGTTAAAAAATCACGTTTCTCGAGCTTTCAACGTTGTCGGTATTTATGAACGTTATTTTCTTAATAAAAATAACCAGAATACATTTGACGTACAAATGTTGTTATTAAATAATGTAACGATGAAATTACAAAATAATTTCGAAACACGTTTCAGTAAGTAATATTTTATTCATAATATCGCTAATGAATTAATTACGAAGCGAAAGATTGAAATTAATACTTTTACGTGGTCCTCGAAATTTCGTTATCGATTATAATGGAATTCATTATGGGCTACAGGTTTGAAATGACAAAAAGTGTAAAGCAAATCGGCGTTTGCGCGCTATTAGTAGGAACGTTACTAGTGGTTTCGATCGCAATTGAGAATTAATATGAATGAGTGATTGGTAAGCATTTGAAACGCGATTGAATGCAATCGAACATCGATAGCTGGTTGAAAAACGTTATTGTTGAATGATTTGTTTTGAGGTCATTAGTTGTTCCACATGTTCGGGACGCGTTATCTTGAAAACATCCGGTATTATTCTCGGTTTAATCATCGATAGTATCGGCTTCCAATTGCATAAAAGTATTTGTTCCACTCTTAGAGAACTCTAACATTACCTAAAAAAATCTCTTCCTTATGTTTATCACCAATTAAAAATGGTTGTCACAATGGTTATTGCTGATTCAAATTATACCAATATATATTTCTCATAAAATATCCTTTAGAGTACTTTCAACTTTGGAGGAGTTTGTTTTAATAACAAACCAAAAATTCCCAACTTTGAAGATGTTCTGTAAAAATCTTCGAAAATATGCACGAGTTAATAGTTTTGTACAAATTAATTAATGAATTCTAATTGTATGAAGTTCTATTTGAAATTGATTGTTGTATGTACATTTTCTACATTCATTGTAAATAGTACATTGTATATGTATAATTATTTGATTAACAAATATATGTTTTTGAGAAACATAAATTTAAGTATCATGTCAAGTTTTTGATTTTATCTTAATTGTATAACATTTGCTCGTAAGGATTGCTTTAGGATCCGACGCAGGCTAATCATCCTTGCAGATTTCTCCTGTTCGAAGCACGTGTGTAAATGTTAACTCTCGATCTTGTGACTAAATAAAGGTAGAAATCAGATGAGCTCGAAACTGAAAAAATTTGATTTTGCATCGCAGTTTTACGTATTTCCACTTGCCTGTTCCTTCCAACAATTTTATTGTAATAAGCAGGAATATGTCATGCAATTGTTTCAAGATTTTCTTATACTTTTAATAACGTAAAGTACGAACACTTTGAAAATGAAGAAAAGTTCAAGAATACTTTGTAACTTTGTAACTTTTTATGTTATGTACGTAAAGAGACAACAAATTTGTTATTAGACATTCTTTTTCTTATTAATTTGTAATTTATAGTGGCAAATTTTTAGAATTAATCGTTTTTTGTGTACTTTTTAAACGAGTTAACAACTTGAAAAACTGCCTACGTAATTAAATTTGTTATTACTTTAAGCAATTTTGTTAAACGATTACTTTTGGAAATATCGAGGAAATGTTTTTTATTCTTGACTTTAAAAATTGTTTTTATCCTCTACATATGATTGATTGCAAATAAAAATATATATATATACCAAATTACCGTTGTTTGTTTTTTTACTTTAAATTTATTATAGTGTTTTAACTTCCATATTTACTTCTTATAGTATTATAATATAACAAACTATTACAGTTTGATGCGATATAAAAATTACAAGTAACAACAAAATTATTACCTGCGTACAATCAACAAAGGACAATAATCGTTCATATTTTTATAATTAATATTCGAACCTTTTTTTGTTTACTGAAATAACAAAAAAGAAGTAAACGATAATATTTAACCTGATAAGAGAAACGGCAATTTTAAGTCGCTTTAAATAAACTTTTTTACTATGAATAAATGGTGCAATAATAAATAAATATTTTATAGGGATGAGACCATGAAATAACATATGTAGGGTAAGAGACCCAATAATTGACACCGTTTCGATTATTCACACTATTTATTACTACCCGGTAATAACATATTTTTGTTTTCTTACCTTTTGTTCATGCCTAGAAAATATAAATAATTATGAAAAACTAATAACTGAAATAACGTATACATACATCGATTGCTAATGTTCGATATCAAAAATTAAGGATTTATGCGTTTTTATATAGACCTGATTTTGAGGAAAAATGATTTCGAAATAACTTTAAAAATTCATATTAAGTAAAGAATGAACAACTGACGTTTTATAGTACAAGCAAAATTTTGTTATTTTAGAAAAATACATTTAATCCTTTGCACTCAAGTGGCGCCTCGGAGACGATATACGTGATTAACTAGAATATTTTTAAATGTAAAATTTACGAGTTATTTATATTAAAACGTAGCAAATTAAAGAAAGCAATAAAAGTAAATAAATCATAAATATTTGTAATTCTTTTTTTTTTTAAATATGGCTTTTGAATCTTGGAAGCTTTACTGGAAAACGTATTTAGGTGTAATTGTATCCAGAAATGCTTCGAGTGCAAAGGGTTAAAATATAAATCTGTTTAAAGCGCCAATAATTGAATATTTTATCTTAATTCTCGGGAATTCTATTTCCTGTTTTCTTACTTCCTTATCCACGAAATCTCCTCTGAAAATTATGCTTGCAGGATAAATGTAGGACGCTCGGAATTAGGAAGTAGCCCCGCGATCGATAGTGTAGCAGTTGCAAATTACGATAGTTAATTAATGTAATCGAAAGACGGTTTACGAAATCATTAAAACGAGCACGAACCGGCGAGCCAGCTCGTGCCCGAGTGTAGGTAGGCCGTGCTGATAACGCTTATCAAGCGCGCGCCACGCCGTAGCTGAGTTTGCATATCAATGAGACTTCTTAAAAATAGACACTCGCGTGTCATATTCGACCGGCACTTCATTTGCGCGATTACAAGCTGTTGTTGACTCTGTCTCGCGTTTCTTTGGTTTTGATTGCACGAGGCACCGTTGCAGATCGTCGAGCAAGCAGCAGAGAAATGTCTGAAATGCCGGGAGGCCAACAACAGCGATGTGAATCAGAGAAATTCAATTCTTAACACGTTTACAGGTAAGACACGCTTAAATCTCTATGAGAATTGATCAAACACGACGCTGTTTTATTTTTAGTCGCTGAAAACAATTACACATCAAAATCAAAATAGCTATTCTTTCAGTTTATTACAAAGCAGATTTAATTTTATTCACCATATACATTTTCACTTATACAAAAAAAATAAATTTTGTCTACGATACAAAATAACATATGATATTCATTAGTGACAGATTCAATTTCATTTAAATTTATGAGAACTCTTTTTACATTTTGTCCAACAAAGACAGGTGCGCACATCCTATTCAGATTTTGTTACCCACGTTGTTCCATACAGGAACGTTCAATTTTTCTCTGTTATCACCTTGAGAAAAAAAAACGTGCTAGGTTGGAGCGTGGGATTATTGTTCGAGTACACGCACGTATATGGTCTCGTGATTATTCTTAATATGACGTTGCATCTTGCACGTGATAAAAACAGCAAGTGTTCGCGCTAATAAACAATAATGACACGTTGAACTAGTACACGCCGGCGAGTGTAAGGTAATTTGCATTTGCTGTAATTACAATTCACCGTCGTTGCACTCGCTGTTCCTCGGCGTATCGGCATCGATTTCTGATTTACGATTACGGAACCCTGTTTTCTGACGACATTTCAGTGCTTTCAAGCGTTACATTTTAATGTAAAGAGATGAAGTTTATAACTTACGAACGAACCTATGAAAACGTTGTTTCTCCACATTTTCCCATGTTACTTGCCGATCGAGGAATATTTTATGCCTTCAGGAAGTTCTACGGTAACAGTACTTTGAATGAAACTTCGATAACGCGAGAGTTTGTTGCAAAAGTCGTTAACATTATCAATTTTACAAATTAGACATTTTATAACTTCGGTAATAAATTGTAATTGTAGTAAAATATACCGTTTTTTCTATTCGTACAATATAAATAGACGATTTGACTATATTCGGATATGTTTGCAACGGTATTTTACTTCATTAGCGTAGTACAATACCATTTTTTATTATCCTCGTTCATTTGTAGTAGCGTGCCTAAATTTATAAATTTCTTTTTTATTTATTTAGTTATTAATGAATATAACCGCCTTTATTGTCAACAAACTTTGACAATAATTTAAACAACTCTATGGTTCTATTTTGTGAGAAAGTGTTTCATTTTATTGTGATGGATTTCTTTATAATACTTTTTAAATTCTATTAGTTGTTTCTAATAATTTTATAATACTTGTAATGTAACACATATTTATATTTAAAATTAACATGTTCCAAAATATATCTTAATTTCTGTTTTTAATAATCTGTCCTATACACATTTTAATTCATTATTTAATTATATTTGAATATATTTTATTATTAATTTTTTTCTTAATTAACAAGTATGACACAATTTCATAATTACTCTATCCGGTACAGCTTTTGAGTTTTTAGTTAGTCAACAGAATTTAGTTAGTCAGTTTTAATTTGAATAAGAATAATGTTACTAAGAATTTGTACCTGTTTCTCTCTTTTTTATTTCAATACATAGTAGAAATTAAAATGTTGATCACAGATAATGTCTATGGCAGCTAACATATTAACATTTTCTGGTGTATTTTATTAACTAATGAACTATATGAATATTTGGCATTGGCATGTACCGAAACTTCCAATTAAATGAAAAGTAAACTCCAAAAATTGAAATGAAGTAAGTTGATACAGCGTATCAACTTACTAATTAGTTATTTATTATATATGAATCATATAATATTATTTTATATTCATGCAGTTTTTTTTATTAACATTTCTCAATCCAGTTTATATTATGTTACAATTGAAAAATAAATCAAACTATATTTACATGTATATATTTATAAAAATAATTATTAAGATCCATATATTGTAGATATATCAACATACTACACTTTAGTTTCATTTTGTACTTTATTGTGTATGCATTTCTTCCAATTTTCACTTATGATATATAAAGAGAAAGGACTAAAATATACTTCAGCATTTTTATTAGTAAACAGTTGATTCAAATAAAACTTATAAATTACACACCAAAAAGCGTAATAAAAAATAATTTAAATAAATATAGTTTTAAATTGGTGTTAATTACTGTATTGTTATGAATTACATATCAATTAAATATCATTACTGTAGAACTAAAAGTTATGTAACAAGTTTTACCATTGGTAGAAGATACATACACTGATTTAGTAAAGGCAAAAGTTATAACATGACCATAAATGAGTCCATCGAACTGTTATATCTGTATAATGAGTAAATGATTACAAATAATAAAATTGCCATAAAAGAAACGAGTTTTGTAATTACAATAGACATTCGAATGAAGCAATAAACTGGTACTTGTTTGCTCATCTTTTAATTAATTAAATTTTCACAAGGATTTATATTTGTTGTTTATGTATTCGTACATTTAAAACTGCATCTAAAGAGAGGATATGAATAGAAGATAATTGCAATAAATGTTGAAGTAGATGGATATTAATTTTGATCTGTGTTAATAATTGGCTAAGAAAGTTTAAAAAGCATTAAATTGATTTATTTTATTATTGTACATAGAAATTGGATTTTTATAATCAGATAAATGTTTTAAAAATTTATATGTTTGACTGATTACTGTTTTATTGTTTGCTTTTGTGTGTCATATTCTCAAACCTGAAAAATATCTATATTCTATTTCAGAAGTAATGGATAATATTTACATAAAGAATATTAGTATAATTAGTAAATAAAAATTATATTAATTTATAACAATGTGCACATATAATTATCAATTTTGTCATTCTGAAAATACACATGCAATAATTTTAGTGATTATAAAACTGTAAAAACTGTACAAAATTATTTTATTTGCACATAAATTAACGCTAAAATAGTTGATGTAATATCTTTTACTTTAACCCATTTCTACGTGATTTAACAATTATCGATTGCAATTTAGAAATGAGTAATTTTATAGCGTATATTAACGGATTTTTTCAAAAATAATCTTATCAGCAGAGTTCTGTTTAAATATAAATAAAGGTGTAAAATTACAAATACTGTAAATTTCATGGAACTCGGTTATTAAAGCTCTAAATATGAAATCAGAGTGAGTTCAAGTTTGTTTTAAAAGAATTATGTACATTGATCTTTCGATTTACTTTTTATAGACGATTTCATATCACGTGGTTAAAATGTGCGTACTTGTATATTTTTTTATGGTATTTATCGAAATTATATATGAGTAAATAAAACATTCTTACTTAACTTGTAGTTATTACATAATTATGACTATTTTTAATTGATTTATAAAGAACACATTTAAGGTTATCTACTATTGTGAGTGATATGCTTCATTCACTGCACAACATATCTTCAAGATTGTTTAACACATTAATTGCCACAGTGAAAACCGACGTTTTTCGATTAATTTTCAAATGTAATATTAGCCTAATATTAACAATATCCACAGTTTATTTTACCTTTTCTTTTATTAACCATTCGATTGTACAAAATTTAAGGCGCCGGTCACTGGATATCATGGCAGTCAACGTGTTAATAAGTCTTTTTAAGAGAATTTAGTCGCAAACAATTTACGAAAATAAGAACCTTCAATTAAAGTGTTTCGTACATTCAAAAATAATATTTAGAGAAACAATATAAATCCTTTTTAATTGAAATGATACAAAGCATAAAATTAAATTTAAATTATCGACGTTCTAGCGATCCATCGTTCGAGAGTTAAAAGAGATACGCCGACAATAAAACTGAAGTAAAAAGGTCACATATTTTTAGCTATAAACACAGTGACTTTGAAACAATTACTATTACGATTTTTTGTTTTCTCTCTTGTCTTGCATTTTTTTTGTATGCGATTCGCAATTATGTGAAACAGTTGAAATCGAACAAACATTAAACCTATCGATTTTGTATGTTTATAAAGAACTTTACGATTAATAATTGTGGAAAATAATAAGCGAGAAATTCACATTAGGAGCTGATAGGTTAATGTATTTAACTGTTTATTTATCCATGCCATTAATTTTCGTGATTGTCAGAAATTGTAGAGCAGCATAATCTCCTATTTCTGAACACTAATTATGCAAACGTTCTAAAGGTCTGTTATTTGAACAGAATGTTTAATATTGAACGTGAGTTTTGCGTAAAATATTAAGCAACGAAAAGCATGGATTCCGTGAATGTGTAAATGAACCATTTATTTTAGATTTCTATTTAGATAAATGTATAATAGTTCAATATCAGGAAAAGAAGTGGTTCCATTACTCGAAGATTCCAATATCCAAACACTTATCTCTCCCTATTAATTTAGATAGGAAGTGCTCTACCGTATATTCTTTGGTGATGCCGTTAGTTTGATTTGGGATGAAATTTCCACTGTACACCTCGGAATAATTACTGGCTTCAAATTTTCCACGGTACAATATTATGTAATTATTAATTTAAATGTAATTTTCACAACTCGAATTTAATATAACTTAATTTGCGTTGTTGTTAATATTCGTAACTTAATTACTATCAAATTGATAATAATTATGTCATTGATTTTAATAAAGTAATTACATTAAATTACACATCAATTAAAAATTTAAAAAAATAGAAAATAATTTTACTATTTAAAAAAATGAAAAATTTGTTACAGGAAAAATGTAGAACATCGATTTTACAAAAGATGGTTATAATACACGTTGGCTCCAGCATTTAGAAACGTGTTTATTAAATTTGAAGATTCGATCCTGCTACGCTATCCCCTTTTTCGAACCTTGAATCAGAAAGGAAATACGATACGATACGGGTGCAGACCATAAAAGGCAGTTCATAAACACACATCTCGAAAGTGCAAGAAGCGAAATGAGTAATAGGCAGTATAATGAGAGACTGATTATGATGTAAGCGGTTTATCCAAGCATAATGATTCGGAGAGCAGATTGCGACCAATGAATACCTTCACTTTCTACCTTTACACCCATTGTCCACGGCACTGTCGAGCATTGCTGTACAATTGTGCCTAACTCTCTTAATGTTTGACCTTTTCCAGATGATATTTATAAGATTTGCGCCACGACGACCGTGACTTTAGGTGAGGTCGTTATGCAAATCGTGCGTCCTTACATTTATTAGCTTTGTTAACAAGTAAGTACTCGTGTCGGATAGGATTTTTGAAAATTGTTTAAGGTACAGTATACTCCGAAGATAAAGAGAATACGAGACAGTGGATAACAAGATCTAGTATTTTATTCGTAATACTATAAATTGAACAGAGATATATGGAATGAAAATGTCGTTGTTTATCTCACTATTTTTTTGTTTTTTGTTTGTAAATAAGAACGTCTTCGATATTTTTCTGGAATTTTTCGTGTAAATGTTAACCCTTTGCGTTCGAGTGGCGCCTCTAGGGCGACATGTGTAATTTATTAAAACGTTTTAAACGTGAAATTAAAGTGTTATTTATACTAAAATATAACAAGTTGGTTGGAAAATAAATAAATTCACAAGTATTTGTAACTCTTTTTATTCAAAATAGGACTTTCGAATTTTGGGAGCTTCACTATAAAAGAAATACTATATTTCACGGACTTAATTATATCCAAAAGTGTTTCGAGTCCAAAGGGTTAAGTATGAAACCTTATTTCTATGGGTTATATTAGGATTAACATACAAATAGGTAGATTAAACGATTCATTTTGTTGAAAAATTGTAGCAAATCGACGTTTTATTCTACTGAGAATTGAATCGAAAATATCAAAATTATTTTTTGCCCATAAATTGTATTGATTGCAAATTAAATAACGGTACTGGTTTTTCAGAAATGTTAATATTCCAAATTGCCAATAACTAGATTGAGGTTGTATCACCATTGTGTTGTATATTGGTTCTAAAATCTATGAAAATATTTGTACAATACCTTTTGATAAATTGTGAATATTGAATTTATTCCATATTTGTAAACAAATCAAATTTTTGAATATCTTGCTATGTAATATAAGTATTTTCCTTGACAATTCATTACAAGTATCGAAATACATACAATTTAGATCCTTACCCTTTCTCAATACATGCTAATTAACTACCAATATTACCCCGATTACGGTATATCCAATATTAAATTTAATCAGAATAAATAAATATTACCTGAACAAGAAAATAATTAAATACTTCATTATTTCTGTCAAATAATTAACTACTCAATGGTTAAGAGTCATTTGTAATAGACAATTGTCTTCGAGAATTGTATAAAAAATAAGTAGAAGTAAATATTGAAAAATTGTACAAGTTATGTTGTTTTCTAGAAAGCGAATCTTACGTATCTACTGAGTACATGTGCACTTGACAAAGTTCTGATATAAATTTATCAGGGCGTGTTATCATTGAGCGAAAATGGTTGGTAGATTTTGATAATCGCACAGGTGTGTTCGATACCGATCATTAACATTATAAAATTAACGAATCGACAATAGTATGCAGGTAACAATTGAGTAATTAATGTCGATACGATAATTTCTTCCAAGCACTCGTTTTTTATTGATCATTTTGTACATCTTTATCTGACACTTTCGAGTGCACAAAGACACGTCTTCGAGATTGTGCATCGATTGCGTAATTGAATGTTACGAAACAATACTTTTGTAAATAATAAAAAACATCGAGACTTATATAAAACTTTAAGCGATCTTAATCTTTTCGTGACCACGGACGAGATATCTCGCAAATCGATTTTTACCCATTTGATTTTTACAACAAAATATTTCGTGATTTGTCATTTATTCAGTAAAAGTGATTAATTGGCGATTATGTATAATTGCTGGTTATTATATCTAATCACCACTAAGTTTGGTAAATGTGATGAATTTACAAGTAAAAATTCAGTAAATGGCTATTTTAGGTCACATGGATGTAGCCTGAACGAAATTTGAATAAGGGACTGACATGTCTTGTCAAATGAATGAACTAAGTAGAGAAAATAATTTGATTATCAGAACTCATACAAAACAGTTACATATCAAAAACAAACTAAACCCATATTCTAGAGAAAAGAACATTTTTCCAAATAACGTTTATTGCTACTACTACAAATTATTCAATATTCCAAGTTTACTTATTTAGACGTATTAGACTAAACTCGTCGGTTAATTTAATAAATATTCAAGAATTCGTCACATTTACCAAACCTGGTGGTGATTATACATATATAATAACCGGCAATTATACATAATCATCGGATTAATTACATTTACCGTAACATACCTATATTTCTCATGTTTTCCATTTCAAGGACATTCAATAGTGAATTTTCTTGTTCCAAAAATCAAATGGATAAAAGTCAATTCTTAAAACTATTTCGTTGGTGAATGCAAAAGCGTTAAGTGCATTTTTTTTTAACGAGTTAAATGTTTCGTAGGCCAGTGATGGCTCTTGATGTTCAAAGAAAGCACATCTTTGATTAAGTAAGAAATGATTGCTAGATACAACATATAAACATATAAAAATTAAATAGTATTTTCAAATTCTCTGTAAATTGCTTTTATTCTCTCTTAAACTTTAAAATAACACGGAGAGAAACTGAAAGCAAGTGCAATAAATGTAATAGGTATAATAGCAATTTGCTATAAATAACCGTTAGAATTGAAATTTTTGGCCTATTTCTAAGCATTCGTCACAATTCTTCAATTTTCTACGGCACTTAACCCGCATTTGAACGTTTTTACGTAAACACGCGGAGGTGGAACTTACTTCGCTTTATTTTGCAGTTTTCAAAGAAACAAAGGTAATAAATTATCCTATACTAATTATAGTATTATCCTTTTAATTACGATACAATTATAAAAATAGAATGTGGAATTAGTAATAACGTAGGATTATCCTGTATTAAATACTACCGTATTCTATAATTTATTTGTCAAATAATGCAGTGGATTTTAATCACTGCTTCAGATACTGAGAGCAAAGTTGAAGAAACGACATCGTATGCCAGTTATAATTGCGCAGGTAAGGAAATATGAATATATGAAAAGCCGAATGCAGAACATGCAGATGAACAGAATAAACGATTATGGAAAGTTAAATTGAATTTATGATTGTACAAATACTTAGTTTGACATCACGGATTCTATAGTGCTATAACTTTTCAGAAATGAAGTGTACCTCTGTTCGTTGTTGTTTGCTGCTTGTAAAAGGTGTTTTAAATATGGTGTACAGTGATGTGCAGGTGTAACTTCAATGCAATTAATTAACTTCAGTGGTCAGTGTGACATACACGAATGGTAAAAAAAGTTCAGGTAAATGATTATTCTTTTGGACTATGTTAAAGTCAATCTTGTATTGTACTAATATCAATTTATTTTTATAGAAACTACTTGAAGTCACCATTTTCGCCTTTAGACGCTTTTGACCTTTTGAACCGTTCAAAAATGCTAGATAAAACAAAAGAATTAATAAACAAATGATGGAACATAAACTAGCATGTATAATCACTTTTTAGCTCGATGAAAATTATTATACATTTCTATAAAAGCTTTTTAACAAATTCCATAATTTACCACCAAATGGGTGAAAATGACTTGTATCAGATTTCTTATTTTATGTTACGAAATTTGTCAAGACATAAAAATGTATAAAATGTAGAAGATTGAATGTCGGTAGTTCTAGTGTTAACGAAAAAAACCTTTCATCTGCAAAAAACTTTCCAAAAGAAATCTAGCGATCGAAGTAGCTATAGTATACACTTATTTAAAAACGGTTACATTAGTCGATTAAATTGCGGTGGAACTCCATCGAACCCTAACCTTTCATTCAGCCCGTTCACTGTTCAATATTAACCGAATTAAAAAACAGTTTCTATTATTTTACCATAAATAATTTTCAAAAATAACCAATGTTAGTTTTAACAGAAGTCGTGCCTACGTATATCTTCTATTCTTATATGTATAACTACGATCTATAAAATACATTTCTATTAAAGTAGACTCCCGTACAATGCGGGGGATATGTTCCGCGTAAAAGGAAATCGCGTTATACGGGATATACATTATCAGGCCAATTTATGCAAGTTCAAGCATGCCTCTGAAATTATTTTCCTTTATATCTATAAACGTGTATGTATTATTATTTTTTTATAAACCGCTACTTTTTTTAAACTGCCAGTTTCACTGTTCATATATAAACAATAGGTAAGTGTATTCATTTGCTTTCCTAAACAAAAAGTCAGAAACTATGTGAAAATGTTAAACTTATCTTACGCGTTATACGGGACTGTTTATCGCGCTGTATGAATACTAGTCGTAACTTTTTCGCGCTGTATTACTGTATTACTACCATAATAATAAAACTAATGTCCAACGTAGCGAACAAACACAGTGTACAGATTAAGAAAACATCAAATTATTGCTTACAAACGATTGATTACAACATAAATGTACAGGAAAACGCATTAAATCCTCAATTATTAAGGGTACGATCGATTAATAATTTTCAAATGTATGTTTTCACTTTGATATGTACTCTATGCTAGTGTTTCTCAACGTGGGGCCTACACCCCACAAGGGGGCAATTCGATTGTCTTTGTGAGGAAACTGAAATCAAATGTGCAAGAGAACTATTGTTACCGTTTCCATCTTCATATTTAGCTGAATGCGAATTTAGTGCCATAAATGATTTACTGCTAAAAAAGAGAAATCGGTTGGATATAACAAAACGGGGAGACTTGAGAGTGAAGTTAACTAAGTTAAAACCTGACATAAAATCTCTTTGCAGCAAGCATCTTTCATTAAAATTATTTTGTACTTGAATTTCAGTTCTCCATTATATATTTCGAAGATTCACTCGCTGTGTTTGCTCAATAATTTTCGACTGATTTCTTTCTAAAACCTATTATTTGATTTCAATTTTTGAATATTACAAATTATGTATATGTTGGAGGGGGTTAAGAATTTTAGAAAGGCTAAGGTGGAGCATAGCACAAAAAAGGTTGGGAAACACTGCTCTGTGCACTGAATTCTACTCGCGGTTTGTCTCTTTCTGGTTTTTTACTGATTATTCGATTATATAAAATTTGGGACGCCGGTTATCGATGACCCTCGTAACAGTTGACGCGTAAATTATGTATTAAACAGATAACGCAAACGTTTGAATTTGTGCTAAATCGACCATTGGAAGTATTATGGTACCACTCTGTATATCCCTAGTTCTAATCATTTTTCGAAAGAACCCGGTATTCGTGTTTAGTAATATTATTGCACAGGTGGTTCGGTGGATAAACAAAGAAGGTATTAAAAGATCGGGTCACGATAATGGCCTGTGAGCTTACCAGATAAGCTTGGATAATTAAGTATTAATGTACTTGATCAGACAAGGTTCTCGGAATTTTATGATGCAGGTTTCGTGCATACACTGCTTGTTCGTTTCTGTTTTCTTTAATTTTACATGCGATCTTAAGGAAAGATTGAATTTTTCAAGCGGTATTACGATTCACTCGCTTCTAATTAAATCACTTTAAGTGCTCGTTGCATCCCTTATTTATGGTAATTATTCGAGAATACGAAAATGTTTATTTTTTCAATCATTTAACAGTTTCAATCAGGTAATTTATTGACTATTGTTAACGTTAATACTGTGAACTGTCAAGATTTCAAGTTAAACTGAAAAATGAAATAATAGTGCCTTTATTCAAGCCTTTTATTCGTGCCTTTATTGCAATATCTGCTGCAGCATTTAACGTGTTAATATAATACGTATCCTATTAACATATTAATTGCCGTAATATGTATAAGCAAATCTTATATAAGCACCATTAGAAAGAACCTTTACTTACGATCTTTACAGCATACTCGAAGGTCGTTGAAACCGGTGAGATATATTCGAATAATAAAATAATTACCAAATTTTTTGCTCATTATAATTTTCAAGTATCAGAAACAAATAAGCTTTTTTACAGAGTAACGTTATCTGTGTTTATAAATTAGTATCAGGTAATTTGTAATGGACCGCTGAAATGATCGGTTTCATAGATTTTATGGTTATTCGCGAATGCGCAACATAATTCAGGTTTCCTGTTATCGGTCTATCGATTGCATCATTTCTTAGGTGAATTGCAAAAAAGTTGCATGCGAGCCTCGCCGCATTGAACCGTGCATCATCAACAAAACGACAGCGATACGCGAGGATTGATTTTCGATCGAATTGAACGCAAGTGCACGGCTAAACCTTACTCGTAAACCGACATTCAAATGTAATAACGAGCTCTTTGTTGTATGCATACACGGTCGTTCGTAGGAACGTTTATGTTGCAACAAGAAATTCTTTACGTTCAAATTTTTCGATCGAATGCGATACGACTGATAGTAGGCATTGGAAAAACTTCGCACGGATTTGTGTTATAACCTTCAAACAACCAAAACTCTCTTGGAACATACGTAATTCTATTTGACGCTTAATCTACACTTTCTTTTAAATTGGAAATAAATAAGGGATGAAACTTTGAATTTATAATGCAGAATGATTTCTTATTTTAATAAAAATCAGCTTACACTTTGACAAAAGCGTCTTGATCAATTTTGTAACACAAAATAAAGAATGTGGAACAATTTTGACTCCTTTGAGAGTTCTAGTGTTAACAAAACAATTCCCATTTATTTCTACGAGTGTTCCTTAATATTTTGTATGCTTGTATGATTATAGTTGCAAAAATGCAAAAAACTAACCCTTGTTTTGATCGTCTCATCTTTCTGACGTGGTAATTTGTAAAAGGAACTTGTAATACACAAAAGGAATTGGCAGTCATAAATAGACAGATGTAGACTATAAGAAAATGTAAAAAATCTTCCTTTCCAGTGTTTTTTATTTCTTTAACCAGTTGGGAAGCATTTTGAGGTTATTCATCATCGTGTAAGAAAAGTACGTACGTACTCGTGTTAATTAATGTCTGTTAAACATTTATGAGTTTGAGGTTAACTTTATTTATCTTTTGCAATAAACGGTTTTACCAGGTGAAAGACAATTTACGGCAAATAAATTTGAGGTTATCCGTGACAATAACTCCGTACGAACTTTCCCCGGCACCTAATATTTTTCATTCAGTCTAAAAAAGATTCGTCTGCCGTTTCAAACTTCTTAGAATTCTTTTTTTGCTTTACCTTCGAGGTTTCGTGTTATTTCTGTGGCAGCAGAGAAAGTTCAAGGTACAGCTTCGAAAAGCCACGTGCGATTTGTTTTCCACGAGTTTTGATATATCCGCGATTTTAGGTGCTTCTGCACTCGCCGAGGCGACATTCCTCGATTGTGTAGCGTTTAATACGACTCGAGGGAGCGATCGTTTCGTCTTTTGAACACGTGTGTCGTTATCAGTGGTCATTTTTTTCCTCAGGACACGATAACAGTACTTACAGAGCGTTATTTCCGTTCGTGGCTTTTCGAGGAAACTTTGCGGTCTGAGTTGTTACGTTATTTGCAACCATGTGCTTTCCAGATATAACACTCATTCTGTTAGCTTCGCAACATTTCATTGAAATTTCAGAATTTAATGTTAACGAATGTGTTATTATTAGAACAATCAGAACATAGTTATAAACAATACATGAATTTTTTCCTTAGTTGCAATGTCTTGATCACTTAATAATTATATTTCAAGTATTGATGTAAGGATAAGAAATTTAATGTATTAATTCCTTTTTTTCCGGTATTCAGAAGTTGAAAGTGAGCAGTAGTATTTTTGTTACTTTTGTTACCTTTGTTACTGATTTTATCATTATCGATTATTGTTAGTGATAACAAAAATAGCACTGATAATATCAACACGAGGTTATAAGCTGTATTCGGATATAACAATATAAACAGAAATACTGTCTGCGTAGTTTTATCATAATATATTAAATAGTAAATTAGATACCTACTAGTAAATATACACTATTTAATATATTATTAATTATGCATTATAAACAGTGTACTGTGAAGTAAAAAATTCAAACACATGTTGCTCCTGTAAATATATTTTTTACAAAATATTTCAGTGCCGATGGTACTATTTTGAACCTAATAATATCGGTTCAAAATTTAATTGCCGGCATTTGTGAGTGAACTTTATGGAAAATAGATTGAGCATTGTTTAAGCGATATATTAGGTTAGCACACAATTCGCCAATTTCACACTTTTCGTTATATGAATAATATTAAAATTCAATAAATTAACAATTTTCAAATACAATAAGCGCCACTCGAATTAACCCTTTGCACTCGAAACACTTTCCAAAATTTAAAAGCCCTATTTTGGTAGCAGAGAATTAAAAATACTTATAATATATCTACTTCCATTTCTTTCATTAATTTGCTATGTTCTAATATAAACGATAGTTACATTTCACTTATTAATATATTCTAGTTATATTTATATATGTTGCCCCAGAAGCGCCACTCGAGTGCAAAGGGTTAATAATCTCTTGTCATACTTGCATTAATTTTTGCATCCCTCTATGATAGAATGTGAATAACTTTGATTCTAAATGCGCAAGAAGATCGCGAATTTAGTTCTCAATTTAACAATTCTATATAAAAACACGCGAAAAGGTGATCAATCACATCAAAACTTGACAAACTGGAATTTCTGAAGATTATAGATTACTCAGAGCTTTTACATTTTTTAAATAATTCATAACAGAATGCTTCTTACGTTGTTTTTACGGATTAAGTGAGGATTTAAAAAAGTGCACTGATTCGAGGAAACATTTTGTGAACGTTTATATGCAGATCCTAATTTAAATTAAAAAGGACCGTGTTCACATTACGTAAAACAATAAAGAAAAACAAAGCATTTGCCTAAGCGGTATTTTAATATAAAGTAATTTTAATATAAAAATCCTTATTGATGAATGAGATGGTGCTTGTCAAATAATATTTAATTATCTATTTAATCAGTTAAAGAAATACCTATCATCTTTAAGGATTTATTTCTTAAAGATAAAAACACGTTTGTTTTTATTTTTATTTTAAAGTCGCATCAACTAGTAGGTTATCGAACTGGATTTTTTGATAATCTGCAGGAGCGTGTGAAAAACAGCTTTCTTAATCAAAATTTTGTAACAAAGACAAAAATATGAGTAAATATACCACACTATGCACAAATGAATGGTCTGTATTATTTCTCTTTAATTTTCTTTAACCTAAATTTTCTGTTGTCCCCCGTTACTTGTTACAATATTAGAAAGTTATCACGTATATCTGGTTTTTAATTAGTTTTGTAGGAGTTTGAACTTGCCGCGACTTTGAAATCTGTTGAGGCGCTGAGATCAACTACCGATATTCTATTGTTGTTGTAACGATCTGTCGCATCGATCGCGGGCTCTCTATCATATCATATCTTATCTTATACTAAAAGTTTCAATGTATCTTCAATATTAATATTAAAGTTCTTCATTAACTATAACTGCGTCCGCTGTGCGTTAACCTACCGTAATTAATGTAATAATTACTAACTACTAAAGTAATCAATTACTTTAGTTCTTGTTGATACTGAATTATTCACCTTACTTTGAAATAATTACTAAGCCGTAATAATTAAAATAATTGCTGAAAGCTGAATTAGGTATAATGCGTAGTAATCGCCGAATATTGAGAGGAGTGATGGGTTTTCTTCCCCTATGGTACTATTTACCTTAGGAGAACCTGCACTTCAAACTTTGTAGTAGATTCTAGCAATAATTATGATGCAACATTTGTTCCATTATTTTATAATTTACTGTAATACATTCAGGGCATAATGATATGATTAAAAACGCGAAAAAGAAATAAAAATTTTATATGTCATTTCAAAATTGCGGAAACTCATGCGAAGTAAAAAGCCAAGCACATTTTTCGTTCTGCATTTTTTAAACGCTACTGTTTAACTCTTTGCCGAATAAAATTCTTTGTTACACTTCCGTACTGCGCTTTTTTAATTCTTTTTTATTATAATTTTATTATAGATATACGCGAAAATAATAAACATTATTTAATAAATAATCAAACCTGGTACGTTACCCGAAGCTTGACTTTGTTGTTAGTTTGAGTACCATACATCACGATTGCGTTTTTCTTATTTCATTCTAAAAAGTATGTCCAAAGCTTAGCGTGGCGTACCACTCATGTTACATGACTGAACTCCAGTATTTCTACAAACTAACTTCAAATAGAAATAGTTACATAATGGCTGGAATTGTGAAATAAGGAAACAGTGTTATTGTACGGCTTGACACTTTCCAATATGAAGTACAAAATACGCGATCGCATTGCTCGTTACTTTTCGAACATGCCTATTTTTGCAATAACCCCTAGCATTCAATCAGTTAACATTAGGGCTCGGGCCCCTCTGAATGGACAATTAAAGAAAGGTGTGCATTGATGTGGAAAAAACCGGAACCATACGTTACAATAATCTGAGATATTGATAGTTTTTAGTAAATTCAGAGAATTTATTTAACACGTTGACTGTGTGGTAAGACACAATTTAATTCCAATTATTAAGGCTTCTGTCGATTAATTTTCAAATGTAACCATTCAGATTACTAGTTTGCACTATCAATCTAATACTAGTAATATCCACGGTTTATGTTATCTTTTTTTTTTATTAATTATTTAGTTATATAAGATTTAAAGCGCCGGTTATTAGTGACCACTATGGCATATCATATAAAATCATAAATTAGGACCTAAAGCGTAATACTCAAAGCTGTAACCTCATCAAGCCTTCTTTAATCCCATCCTCCCAAAACTACCAAATAAGTCAAAATGACCTGCTTCCAGATTCCATAAATTATAATTAGGTGTCTTTGTTGAAATGTGTGTCGGCTTTAATCAAAATAATTCTCATTGTTCACGCTAGTTCATGTTCCATTCTTTATTTTGTTTTCTATTTTATTTTAAATTTAAATGTAAGTACAGTTTAAACGTTTGATGTTTTGACAACAAGAAATTAGTCATTCCAGAGATAATCTATGCCACGCTTAAGCAGAACTGTGAATCAATGCGAAATTTTGAAGGATGACTGTAGTTACTGGTAGGACACGACGAACGCTTGATAATGGGTGACTAATAATTGGGGAGATGATGACACTTTTTTGATCATGATTGCTTATACCCTTTTTATATTGTTGGTCAATTTTAAAGAAGTGCAAATATGTAACATCTATTATGTTATATCATCAAATGTTGCTTCAAAATAGAAATCGAAGAGCAATTTGCTAAAATTCAGAAACAGATCTGGAAATCGAAAATGACATAAAGAAAAATAGCCCTGTGTCTGAAAGGTTAATTACTGTTTTTGGACGTACATAATCATTAAAACACATACATACCAAAAGTAAAATTCATGGAAACGTGAATTACAAATTACTGTTATTTGTCTTCTCCCGTAAAAATAAATTAAATGTAACAATTTGCGGAGCTGTAAAATGGTAATAAACGGTTACCACACTGCAGCAATGTTACCTCAACTTACGGTACTATGTAACTATTATTCTAAATATAAATTGTGTTTAGAGTCCTTGTCGATATTTTAAACTTTCATTCCACTATCCGTCGGATAATAAATAACTTAGACGTGTTTAATGTTTCAGTTTAAAAATTTTTTTCAGAAACTTACTTATTAGAAGTTATGTCGAATAAAATACTTTGATAAATGCATAATGTAATTAAATTTTAACTAGGTTACTTCAATGTACGTTTAATTTATAGAAAATTTCAAGCTCGTTGGAGCCATTATTGTTCCAAAGTGAAACAAAGTATACAGTTACAAGTTCCTACGACGTTTTTCTTAAATTTTCTTAATCTTTTCTCGAGAACGTTAAGTATAATGTTATAAAATTACAATCTTTAATTCAGGAATAACTTCCATTCTCTTAGATTTTAGAACATCATCGAGTACTTGCGCTATAGGTGTAAACTGTAGATATGTTACGGTAAATGTGATTAATACAGTAATTATGTATAATTACCGGTTATTATGTATAATCACCACTAGAGGTGGTAAATGTACTGAATTCTTGAATATTCATTAAATTAACCAGCGAGTTTAATCTAGTATGTCTAAATAAGTAAACTTAAAATATTGAATAATTTGTAGTAGTAGCAATAAACATTATTTGGAAACATGTTTATTTCTCTAGAATATGGGTTTAATTTGTTTTTGATAGGTAACTGTTTTGTATAAGTTCTAATAATAAAATTATTTTCTCCACTTAGGTCTTTCATTTGACAAGACATGTCAGTCCCTTATTCAAATTTGGTTCAGGCTACATCCATGTGACTCAAAATAGCTGTTTATTGAATTTTTAATTGTAAATTCATCGCATTTATTAAACCTAGTGGCGATTATATATAATAACCGGGGATTATACATAAAAATGAAGAATTAGAAGGATTTCATAATCGTGTCTCGGGGATGATTTTGAAATAGAGCAGTGGTTGGAATGCAAAAGTTACGCAATAACGTCGAAAATATTGTTATAGCGCAAAAAGATTAAGAGCATGGTTAATGTAGCAAGGCCGATGCGAAAAGGGCACGCATTTCTATGCTTTTGTAGAAACCGCAAGCAAATTCGCTGCAACAATTCAGCGCACCTGCGTTTCGTTTCGCTTGATATCACAGCCATGCGATAAATTTTCATTGCCACGCGTGTAGGAATAAACTTTTATTGACCATCGTGCGATTTGAATTTAAACCGCTTGTATCCGGGCCTCTTTTAGCGTACCCACGTAAAGATTATGCACTCTTGTCTCAGTTGCAAAACAATGTGAATATTTTACATTGTTTTTACCTTGTTTTTGGAATAATAACCATTTACATAGATGCAATTAAAAGTGCTCCTTTAAGAATCCTCTGTCTTTTATTGTAGATCTTTTACAATGGTATAATTATGAATGGTATAAATTATTCACTTTATCAGTTAATATTGTATACAGTTTGACATCGTTTAATACTTTAAATGTATTAACCCTTTACACTCGAAAATTTTCTTCAGATTATTTACCATCAACTCAAAAATACTTAGTTACAAAGTAGTGAACATACCATCGTAGATAAAATAATATAGTATTGGGAATAATTATTCTATCTAAATTATATTTGGAAGGAAAATTAGAAAAAGAAAAATAGATTATTTACATTTTCCTGAAAAATTACCTGCATTCTTTTCTTTTCCCTCAGAGGGGACAATGGAGTGGAAAGGGTTAACTTACACGCCAGATACAATATAATAAAATTACAATCTATATTTCGTGAATAACTTTCATCCTTGACGTGTTTAGAATTTTGCTTAGTACTTGTGTTATAGGTGCAGACTGTAGATACGTAGATGAAGGATTAGACAGGTTTGAAAATTCTGTAGAGTACTATTACTCCGTTGAAAACAAGCCGAGATGGTTAGATTGTTGAAGATCGTAAAAGATATCGATGGCTTTTTGGACAAATATTGTATGTTCACTTGGAATATTTTCGAGCAAAATACATTTAAAGATTAAATGGTACTTTAGATTATCTTAAATAAGTATTTGCTGCATCAATACAATACAATTTGAAATATTTAAATATTAATATAAATTTGAATCTGCAACAGTATAAATGTGTATGCAATCACAACAGTAACATTAGTGATATACAATAAACAATCTGTTACATATACATATTCCGATTTTGCACATGATGGTTATACAATATTTGTCTAACAAGCCATCGATAAGTATTTATAATTTTCAGTAATTTATGCTTTTGCGAAAATACGTGTTTTTGTCTGATCAAAATTATTTCTAATCTTCTTGCGAACGAACAGCTGGGGCCGTCGTTTTCTCATTTGTCTGTTGGGATAATACTACCATAACTGTCGATATTCAAAAATTTCTATCATCAAATATGTAAACAGGACGATAGGAAAGGAATCCGATGTTTGAGGGTTTACAGCAAAATTCTCATCAACAATCAATTTATATGGTGTTGTTGGATTCAAAACAACACTTTTGACGAAACTTTTGAAGACTTTATTTTTCACTGGCAGTGAAATTTTTACTCTAAATTCTATTGTTTTGTTTGAGCTTTTATATGCTATTTTTCAGGGATGAGTAATGGCAAGGACAACGATCGAGGAAGGATTGTGACTAAGGAAGGGTACGAAGTACAGGCTGAGTAAGGAACTAGGAACTGAGATTAGGGTGTTCGCGCTCGTGAATAATAACGTTGGTCATCCAACAGTGTGTTTAAAAAGTAATGAGATTGTAAGATGTATTAACAACTAAACAGCGAATCAGGATTCGAATCTTCAAAGAAATTTCATCGAGAAACTACGCAACGTTAGAAATGTTACTCCCACTTCCGGTAATAATGCTCAAAATCTTTGATTGAAACTTTTAACAAAGTCACAATCTTTTGAACGTTGCCCATAATTCCAAAATGAGGTGGAATTTATTTAACACCTTGCTCTACAACATCGAGTCACTCTCGTGATGCACCCTACAGTTCAGATGTGATCTTTCTCCTTCAAATTTTGATTACACCTCTACTTTAAGTTTAATTGTAATTATAATTAATGCAGTCAAGGCTTATCAAGTGTGAAGTGTAAATAATATTTCGATTTTCTTCTTTTGTTTTAGCATCGTGGCAATAAATATTTAGCTCTAACTGACGCACCCATTAGACAAATCATAGGTTAAGGGGTTAAACAACAAAACGACAAAGTTACTCACATCGGGCGAGTATGAGGTTTGTAAAACCAATAGAATATCGTGTCTGCTTAAAAATTTAGTCATTTTCGTTAAATTTAACGAAAAATTCGATCCAGACATGTCGATATTTTATTTATCTAACGTGTTTCTGTTCCATACACCTGTAAGAACCATTACGAAGTCGAAATTATTAATGTTACCAAGTTGAAACGTGCAATGAACGTCAAATAGGGATATGTGTCTTGGATATGTACTTATCCTGTTACCAGTTTTCGGACCATGCGCTTAGTCTCACTACGTACTTTTTAGATACTTCACATAGGTCCTTTCGGAGTAAAGTCAACTTTTATCATTTACTTGTTAGCATCGACACGTGTTCGAAGGTAGCACACGTGTCAAGACGGTGGTACAAAGAGGTTTGGACCCGGTTTGGGAATGTGAGGTGCCAATGCCGGCTCCCTGTGTCTGTTATCGAGTTGAGGATTGGTGGCGGCCGATAGCTAAGACCGCGGCGAATCTTAAAAGCCGCGAGACGCAAAACTCTTCCTTTGGCGGTAGCCGAAAACGCTCGCGCCTCGTGGCCGAGGACCCGACGTCACGGCTATGCGTGGCTCGTGCAAAGCGACAAACGAACCTCTAAGGATCCGGCCACGGAGCGGGGAAGGTGTTGCATCTTCCGGTAAGAGGACCAGGGGCACCACTTTTTGGCACCTGCCCCAGAACCGTCATTAAAAACGTTTGTTTCTAACATATTAGTGTTCTATACCGTAGGCAACTGTGTCTTTTCGTAACAACAAATGTTTGTACTCACAGATGTTCGATATATCTCCCTTCTACTGTTACACATTTCACATCTGTGGATCATTCTTAAATGTCTCTTTCCTGCCACGTGTTGTACAATATGTATTTTCTATTCTTTGTTGTAAGTCCAGCACATTACTCATCGGTGATGAGCAGACCAAAGTCCTCAAATGTCCTCACAAAAAATCCAGGAGAAGGCCATTCTGTTGGACCTTTTTCTGCTCACCTTTCTCCGTATATGTATACTAATAAAAATTAATTTTATACCAAAAGAATTGCTTTTAAAACTTATGTTGATAACATACTTTTTACTTTCTCGGTAAGTATGTATCATAAACCAATATACAGGTAACCCTTCTATAACACGGTAGAAAGGTTCCTAGAAACTGCCATGTTGTGGGAAACTGTGCTATGAACAAAAGTTTACGTTCCGAATATTACACTAAATGTGTAATAACTGTACTTGTAGTTCTTGCTTGCGTTGAAAGTATAAAATATTTTCTTGACCACTTTAGAATGACAAATTCATATTTTTTGATAGCAAGTGCCATACAAATTTGAGATGGATGCAACAATTCGCTGTGAATTGTTGTTTAATTAATTGTTATACTGTAAAATATAGAGTATTTCAAGGATATTTTAATTTAACTCTGTTCTCTTAGATGATAAAGTATATTCACCAAATTATTGTTCTTTTTTTGAATAGCTGACAAGTTGCATTTAAATTTTAGTGCTACGAACTGAATTTTTTTACCAATAGTAACACTAATGTGCTCAAAGGTTAAATTAGTCGTTGGGGAAATTTTGTATGAGAACTTTTAATTCGTATTTGGATAACTCTATGATCCGAAAAGGATTAAAATAAAAATTAGAAAGGTACTCCTCCTTCTTAGACAATTATTGTAAAAATGCAAATATTTTCGCTGTCGTTAAACTGAATTAAACTGAAACTATTTCGTATCTATAAATATCAAATAAATATTAATAATTAAACAAAAAAAGATAGAATTTATACGGTGTATTTTTCTTAATATAGTTTTCATATTCCATACAAGGATTGACTATTATTTGAATACAAAGTTGTGCAAAGAATTTGGTAAAACTGATTTCGGATTAGTGAACTTTATGAACACTATTGTTCATAGTAACTGTTCCTCGAACAAGATTTTTAGACTTCAATAAAAACGAAGATAAAAGTTATGATATTCCACACCATTTCTGAGAATCGTTTAACGAGGACTTTTCGAAGCCTTGATCGCAATCAAGCAACATGCGTGAATGCAGTTTTTTTTTTTTTCAATCATCGGCGGTAGGATTCGCATACGCATCGTGTTACAACATCAGCGATTTACCTTGATGATTCGAATTATAGTTTCCGTGCAGCGACAGAAGGACGTAATATTTTATCGTTTCCCACCTACTTTTTCTCGGAAAAAAATGAATGCCGAACTGATGAATTTACACTGATTTTTATTGTAAGTATAACTTTTTGATATCACAAGTTTGAAAAAATATGTAGAAAAAGTTATAATTGTTTGAATTTAAAATATGTCGTGTGGTTCTTATTTTATTCGTAAGCAATTAAAGAAATGTCATTTTCTAACTAAAGTCAAGTAGAAGATTATTTATGAAGAAAGTAATTGCAAAATACATTTTTAACTTTTTCCCCTTTATAATAGTTATGTTACGTTCCACATACAGGGTGTTCCAGAACTAGTGTAAGAACCGGAAATGGGGGGTAGCTAAGACGATTTTGAACAACTTTCTTTGCAAAAATGTCGGATGGGGATTCGTTTTTGAGTTATTAAGGAAAAACACTAACCAATCAGAGCGCGCCTATAGCGCGCGCTCAAAAACGTGAAGTTTCGAGCCGTGACGTTTGGGATCGGTCATGATCGAGCGCGTCGGTAAAACAGGAAGCGTTAAACATAAATATTATTGAATATTAAAGTTAAAAAAAAAATGATAAATAAATAATTAGAATCGAAACATAATTAGAATCGAAAGATTAGAATAAATAATTAGAATAGAAGCGATAAATAATTAGAATCCGTATTACGCAATGATAAATTGAAATAATTAATTACTAAACGTCACCGATGAAGCATATTTGTATAAAACAGATATTAAAAGTTTCTTTAGACTTTCTTCAGTGTAATGCAATCATAAAAGTCCACAAAATAATTCTTAATCTTGAGAAATTAATGAAAATTCGTAAGTACGCAGTTGACGTTGCGCATATCGATAAGAGGTAATATTACGACTCGAGTAATCGGTATTTATTTAATACTAACAAACCAAATGTTATTAGAAACTATTAAAGAATGTAGTTTGGACCTTCCTCTTTATTCTTTAATCATAAAAGGTTACAAATTGTTACAATAATCGACAGAATTAATGAAAATTCATCAGGTGTTCAACGTAAATTCTAATTTTACAATTTTTCAAAATCGAGATCGTTGGATTCTGATTCTAATTTCCGGTAATTCCTGGAATTTGACGTCACTGAAATTCCAAGAAGTGACACAAATACCTCCTAGCGTATCATGTTCTCCTGGTACAACTTTATAAAATCTATATCCTTGGATTCTGATTCTAATTTCCGGTAATTCCTGGAATTTGACGTCACTAAAGTTCCAAGAAGTGGCACGAATACCTCCTAGGGTATCATGTTCTCCTGGTACAATTTTGTAAAATTTCGATCCTTGGTTTTTGAGTCTAAATTTCTGGTAATTCCTGGAATTTGACGTCACTGAAATTCCAAGAAGTGATACAAATACCTCCTAATGTATCACATTCTCCTGATACAAATTCGAGATTTTTACCACTTTGAATGTAAATTTTATAATATAGCCTTCGATTTGCTGTTAATTTTTATTATTTCCTGAAATTGTTTATAGGATAAGGATAAAAAAGAAGTTTATTTAAATAAATAAACAAGTTTTGGATTATATTTAATAAGCTGCATGTTTTCAATAAACTAAATGGTTCATACATTTAGCTTTACAATGCTCATTAAATTATTTAAAACTAACGTTTACAATTGTAATTTTGCGCACTGTTTATGCAACTTTAATTTACAATCGGATTTGTTATAGAATTTATACAACAGTACAATTACCTTTATTTTTAATTATTATTTTAACTTATTTCTATTGTTACATACAACAGAGATGCTTAATTATATTATTTTATCTTAAACTATAAATAATACAATATATTCACTCCTTACATCTATAATTACATACTAAATTACGTTTAATTTTAACACACATCCAATGGAGTAGATTGTTGATGACTGCTGTACGTAAGAAGATGTTCAATTAACGTTGATCACTGTTTTTTGCCACGCAGATTGCATGTTACTTCCAAGTCTCTGATTTGCAGTAACAAATGCAATCGAAGTCCAAGTCGTTCATGCAAATCTGTGCAAAGACAAAACATACCATATATTAATTACCAGTTTCTACAAATACATGCAATCTATATACACGGTATCGTAATATTATGGAAATGTTATAATTAAACTTTGAATAAACGCACCTCTGCAAATTATCCAAGTTCCACTTAAACATACACTGAGATCATAAGGTTCCCAGAACATCTCCTACTGTACTCTAAAATGCAGAAATTCGATTACACATAGACTTTTAACAAAATCTTAAACTATGATTCGAAAATAAATTTAATTCGTGGCAAGATAATGGACAGACTCATAGAATAAAAATTGATAAGCACATAAATATAAGCGTATAGGTAATACGAAGATGGTAGCAAGATTTCTATTTCGAAATGCATAAAACAATTTAAGATTCTAGCTGTTTGGAGAGAAAATTAGATTATGAGATGTGAGTAATGGTAAAAGATAAGAAATTGATATAAAAGCGTTAACGTTATTCAGTCTTGCAAATTGTATGTTTGATTGTTTAAATATTTTATTATAACGTTACACTTTCTTGGAAGAAGTAAAGGCAAATGCATTGGATATAGATTTAAATTAATTTATATGATTAAATGAAGTTCTATGACCATCTAACTTGTACAGCAGCTAGAAAAGGTATTATATTATTATAAAACAATCAATTCAACACTGTGGAAGCTATATTTTTCATTATTTTTGCATTTTTAACCCAGCGCCACCGAAAATCGTACAACTGACGCCATCTAACGATGAATAAAAGGACTAACTGAATATAAAAACGCGTTTTTGGCAAAACCAGCAGTTTTTTGGCAAATCTGGCGGCACAGCATGATTCTACCATCAGTATTTCATAGAGATTAATGATTTTTGTTGAATTTAAAGCGCTAGAATAGATTTTAAACAATAATGCAATGCATGGACACACAAACGCTAAGCCATCTAGCGGCCAAGTAGCGAAACTAACGAACTAAATTGAACTTTTTTGCCTGTTAGAAGTTAATAAACGTATTGTACGGATAATATGCTATGACTAAAAGTACTAGAAATGTGTTTAAATAATTAACAATCGTGAAAATGAAACAAAATAATTGTTAAAGGTACTTAAATGTACTGATCAAAGAGTGCTGTAAACCGAAAGAATGTAAGCTTATTTCTTGCAAATTATGGTACAGGGGAAATTTTCAGACATGCGTTTATCTTTAAGTATCAATAACTTTTCAATAACTGTAAAAATAATATTTATTCGAATTTATGTAACAGATCGAAAATGGCGTCACCTCCGCCACTTGGTGGTTTGCGCCGGAACTAATTTCCATTACCGACGTGCATCTAGTCGGTATTTTCGAAGGAAAAAAAAAGAAAATAATAATAAAGAAATTGATTTACTGGTTAGTTCTTGTTAACTTTTTAAAGATTATTATTATTAAATTATTTTTATTTTATTACGTCAGTTAGTTCCATCGTTCACCGCTAGATGGGGCTACTTCTACTGTATAAAAATGTAAAAATAATACAAAATAAAGCTTATACGATGACAAATTGATTATTTTATTATAATATGAAAATTATTTTATATAATACACTTTATTATTTTCATTATACAATGTTAGTCAGTGTATGAAACATCCAAAAAAGATAAAATTACCACTTTTCTGTTTTAACATCTCCCCATCTCTAACCAGTAGTAGTCTTAGAATTTATTTTATTTGTTTTACAAATGTTTAGTATGTATTATTATTTAATTTTACATGATGTAAGAAGAACAGAAAAGGGCAAGTATAAACTGTTAATTTGTTGGCTATTGAACAATGTATTTATCCAACTTATACAAATACATGTGTAAGTTTAATAAACTCTGATTTATTTACAGGTGCATGTGTGAGTCCAATTTAAATTTTGCCTCCGCTTTTTAACATTCAACGTAGGCAATTTTCTAATTTTTCATTAACAATATCGAAAAGTATTATGCAATTTTTATTTATTCCTTCTGTCTGAGTATCCAGTAATTCAGTCATTCCCTTTATTCTGTAGTACGATTAATTTCATATCATTTTTTTTTAACTTTAATATTCAATAATGCGTCTCGGGCGCGCGCTCAGTACCGTCAGTGTAGCGTCGAGCCTAGTCGCCCCGGGACAAGCGCCTCGGTAGAACAGGAAGCGTTAAACACAAGTAATATTGAACATAAAAGTAAAAAACAAATGGTAGAATGTTATGAGAGTAATCGTACCTTAGAATAAAGGGAATGACTGAATGGCTGGATATCCGAACAGAAGGAATAAGTAAAAATTGCAGAATATTTTCAAATACATTTTCGGTAATTCCTAGAATTTCAGTGACGTCAAATTCCAGGAATTTTCGGAAACCCTTTATAACCAATTTTACTCTTTTCTGTACCTTAAATATATTTTTCGCTTTTTTTTTACTTTTATGTTCGAAACTTCTGTGCAATGTTCCTTTACACTATATCTCGCTTTTTAAGTGAAATTTTTTAAGGATTGGATAATGGAAGTTAGGTTTATAAATGAACAAACAATTGTTTTAGTTTCATTTGATGTTTATTGAAAATTCTTTCAATTATGTATGTTACATAAAGGTTACATTCTTAATTCTAACGCACTTAATTCTAACTACTAACTGTAAAAGCTGCATTTATTCAATAAACTACATGATTTATACATTCAGCTTTACAATAGTTATTATATTATTTATAACTAACGTTTACAATTGTAACTTTGCGAGATTGCTGCGGAGGGAGTGGGAGGTCCGATCGGCGGACGAGTATTGTTCCCTCGCTCGTACAGTGACGCGGAGGAAGTGAGAGGTCCGATCAGCGGCCGAGTATTGTCCTCTCGCTCGTACAGGGACGCGGAGGAAGCGAGAGGTCCGATCGGCGGCTGAGTATTGCTCTCTCGCTCGTACAGTGACGCGGAGGAAGTGAGAGGTAAGATGCACGTTGCACTCTTCTCTCTCGCTTTTACACTGACGCGGAGGAAGTGAAAGGTCCGATTGGTGGACTAGTGTTCGCTCTCTCGCACATTGTGGGAGTGAGAGGTCCGATCGGCGGACTAGTGTTCACTCTCTCGCACATTGAGAGAGAATTCACACAGAAGCTTCGAAATACAAAAGTAGAAAAAGAAACGAAAAATATCGGTTTGATACAAAGAAGAACAAAATTCGGTACAAACGGTTTCCAGGAATTCCTGGAATTCGACGTCACTAAAATTCTGGGAAGTGGCACGAAGAATACCTCCTGGCACATCATATTCTCCTGATACAAAGTTCTTATGTCAAGATTCTGATTTTAGGAGTGCGAAATTTTTGGAAACCATTTTGGAAGGTATGTTAAATAAATACATTTATATCACACTTTATTTGTTTATTTTTATCTTTCTTTCTACATTATTTTAATACTTAATATATAATTTGTATAATTTATACTATTTACAAAGTACGTACTATCTCTATAGACACGGACTAATAAAAGTAAAAATTATAAACTATTATAGCAAAATTCTATATAGAGAAATACGGCGGTACTATATTTCTTCTCATACATTTTTAAAAATCCTGGAACTTGGTTTCGCAAAAGTGGATTCCGGATATTCCTGGAATTCGACGTCACTAAAATTCTGGGAAGTGGCACGAAGAATACCTCCTGGTACATCATATTCTCCTGATACAAAGTTCTTATGTCAAGATTCTGATTTTAGGAGTGCGAAATTTTTGGAAACCATTTTGGAAGGTATGTTAAATAAATACATTTATATCACACTTTATTTGTTTATTTTTATCTTTCTTTCTACATTATTTTATGAGGAATGTATGTAAATTGAATGTATGTAAAAAACCTAAAAACAGCATCGTGAA
>CM039642.1:352610-576418 GCA_022405125.1 Anthidium xuezhongi | reverse complement strand
AGATAAATCCTTCCCATTGTTTATTGGTAACATGAAACTAGACTCAGAAACCAATGATCTCGAGTTTGCAAAATTGTATTTCTCTAGTCATGTATCATTAAACTAAGGCAGCTTGTACATAAAATTACAGGGGCTTAGTCATAACCTCACACAAAAGGGATGAACGTAACTACCCGACCATTAATGAATAATAGAAAACGTAGAAGCACTGGCTAATTTGGTATCAAATTTTACATTTTCGAACACGAAAAACCGATCTACAATAGTCTGAACCTCGAATAACTCATACTATTAATTATTGTAACGCAACAATTAAAAATTATACATCACAGCCCGCGCCAGGTACGTCGATGCACCAGCGAGAGGAAAGACTCCGCGAGAGCGTCACCTCTCTCACTCGCACCAAGCCTACGCAGTACGCTAATGCGTAAGAGGGAGAGAACACTCGTCCGCCGATCGGACCTCTCACTCTCTCAATGTGCGAGAGAGAGAACACTAGTCCGCCAATCTCACCTCTCACTCCCTCAATGTGTGAGTGAGAGCACCGAGCATCTAGTCTCTCACTCCCTCTACGCCAAACTCGCGCCTGCGCACAACACCAATGTGCGAGAGAGTGAACACTAGTCGGCCTATCGGACCTTTCACTCCCTCAATGTGCGAGAGAGTGAACACTAGTCCGCCAATCGGACCTCTCACTCCCTCAATGTGCGAGAGAGTGAACACTAGTCCGCCATTCGGACCTCTCACTCCCACAATGTGCGAGAGAGTGAACACTAGTCCGACAATCGGATCTTTCACTCTCTCAATGTGCGAGAGAGAGAACACTAGTCCGCCAATCTCACCTCTCACTCCCTCAATGTGCGAGTGAGAGCACCGAGCATCTAGTCTCTCACTCCCTCTACGCCAAACTCGCGCCTGCGCACAACACCAATGTGCGAGAGAGTGAACACTAGTCCGCCGATCGGACCTCTCACTCCCTCAATGTGCGAGAGAGTGAACACTAGTCCACCAATCGGACCTCTCACTTCCTCCGCGTCAGTGTAAAAGCGAGAGAGAAGAGTGCAACGAGCATCTTACCTCTCACTTCCTCCGCGTCACTGTACGAGCGAGAGAACCGAATTTTTGGTTTACATAAATAAATTTATTTGTAGTCTTATAATCGAACTAATAAGGGGACGTTTTAATTGAATTAATAAAGAAACCATTGAAGAGTTTAATGATTTACATTTAGGTGTCTAAAGTAAATTTCTAAAAAGTACGTGTATCATTCTGTACTTAATTTATACATATTTGAATAAGATATAGTACCCCAAAAGGTGTCAAATAATTTGAACAAAAAGTATTAAGATTTTGTAATATATAAATTATTGTCGATGAGAATTCGGCAACTTGTTTGTACGCAACTAGTTAATTTTTTATATTTGATTTTGATGAATAGTTTGACTTTCGATATAAATAAATGACTTTCGAAATAAATTGTCCAACCTAGAATATTTCCAATCATTAATTAATCGTTCTACTTCGGTTCATAGATCTTTTTATGGAGACAAAGTCTAGCGATTGTGCAAATCAATTGAAAGCATTAATTTTTTTATGATACAGCCATGCCTTAACTGTTTTGTCATGTGCTTGAGGTTGTTATCATACTAAAATATTCAGGATTTGTTAATTCCAGTACGTGCTCGATAGCTTAAAGATCATACACGTATATTGATAATTAAGATCACATAATTCTCTTGCTGAAAGATCTTTAATTATTGAATTCATAGCTGTATTTAAGAATGAATCGATAGCACCGAAGTATTGATGCCTTTATTTATTAGCCATATCGAATTAAAATATCACCTCTGTTTACCCGAGTTTGAAACGAAAGTATCGACGCTTATTTGTACCGATTTAAAATGAGTATGACATAATTTTTTTATTGAAAGTAAAATAAATTGTCACACAACATTTCGTCGTTTCATTTTTAATTCTATAAAAAATTAAATTGAACAATCCATCTACTTTCCCGCTATGAAAAAATATTAAAATAGTTCTCTTTAATATAAATTTATTATAAACTTTCCTATAACTATTACAAGTGTTTATTAAAGCTTTAACAAAAATTCGCATAAAATCCTATGAAAATTATTTTCTATTTTTAAAAGATACAGCATCAAAAAATTTGTCAGGTTTTGAGCTTATAAAAGTAAAGAATTTTAAACCTGTAATATTGTTATAATATACAATTATTCTCTCGGTATTTGGAACTAATCCAAAAAACTATAAACTTAATCGTATCAACATTACATAAGTAAATACATGTATATGTCTTAGGAGAATGTACCTTAAGCGATAACGCCACTCTAAAGGTCAGAAAAAAGGTGATTTTCAGGAATTTTTAAAGTAAAAACCATACAAGATGTAAGATCAGGAACAAAAAGGTTTATTATAAATGTTTTTACGAAGGTTTGTGAACGCGGATTCATACAACGCACCACGCACCATTGTGTTGCTATACGGTAAATGCGATGAATGCACAATTAAAAATTTAATAAATAGCTATTTTAACTCACATCGATGTAGCCTGAGCGAAATTTGAATAAGGGACTGTCATATCTTGTCAAATGAAAGACCTGTAAGTAGAGGAAATAATTTGATTATTAGAACTCATACAAAACAGTTACATATCAAAAACAAACTAAACCCATATTCTAAAGAAAAGAAAAAAAACACTTTTTCAAACAACCTTTATTGCCTCTGTTACAAATTATTCAATATTTTAAGTTTACTCATTTAGACATATTAGACTAAACTCGCCGGCTAATTTGGTAAATATTCAAGAATTCGTCACATTTACCAAATCTAATGGTAAATTATCACCGGATTAATCACATTTACCGTAACATATACACGTATCATTTGTATAGATAATAACATACAGTTGCACGTAAATTACATAGAAATAAAAATATTTCTTTCACCTGTCATCCCATGGTCAGGGTCGAAGGTCGCATATTTGTAAAACTGTTCTTTCGTAAAAATTCGTCGGTCGATGGGAGAAAACACATGATTCATAAAACCTGAAAAGTGGTTTGTATTGACATGTGAGGATCTTTAAACAATATGTTCAACCTCGGTCGATTTGTAAATGGAACGAGATGTATTATTTTAGTTTCAGGTTTACATAAAAGACCCTTCGTACTGTTTATTTAACTTGGCGTTCTTTATCCTTCTCTTCTTACCACGTCCTTTCCGGAAGCAGCAGAAATTTGTTCTAATAACATTCCGCCGCCTTTACCTGATTTCTGAAGAATTAATATTTTTGGAATCAAGTGGAACGCTAAATTACTCTACTCTACTGTTTTTGGATTTTTCATTGCATTCACTCTTTTATTTGTTAATATCAAATCAAAATAATTAAAACGTATTCCATTTTTCAGACTATAGTGTCTTTCAATTTCTTTAACTTTGACTTGTAAAATTTAATTTTGCTAATCTTTATATCTTAAGTATTTCTATTTTTTATGACTGTTTTGGTAACAAAAATCATAAAACAAAAATAGTGAATAAGTTTCATGGAGTACTTGTGTATCAATAAAAATTAAAAATAGTATGTTTCAAGAATTGTTAATTGGTATAATTTCATATCTTATGGCAATTAATGACAAAAACATGATTCAAGTTTTTTTCAAGTCATAGAAATCGTCTAGAAACACATTATTTTATCCAGAAAACAAGAATTTCAAATAATTCTTGCCTTAAAAATTAATAGCAGAGCACCACTAAGAACATAGTACATTTTGATTCTAAATTAACATAAAAGGATACATGGCAAGATTGAATATAATTAGTTCTTTCATTGAAAGAAAACTTACTGAAGGTACTTTTTGCCAAAAGTAATATTAAAAATTAATTCAGCCATTAAGAATTGTCAAATTTGGCAAACAATCTAAAGTACATTGCAATTAAAATAATTATTTATAAATAATCTAGTAATTTGTTTGAATCGTTCATAAAACAAAATACAACAGATTAAATATTATCCTTAAATAAAAAACTAAATTACAAGAATTCTACTACAACACGACGTTGCGAAAAATAATGTTTCTTCATTTTTTTTTTCTATCTTTTTTATTATTTATTATTTAACTCAATTATAATATTTTAATTTAAAAATCTATAGCAGGTAATATTATAACATCGTTAATACGTTGTTTATAATTAAAATTATAGTCAAACCTAATAATTATTATCCCATATTTATTACAATAATTTAGATTTTATTTTGTTTAATTCAAGAAACGAATAATTCTTTCTCAAGATAAATAAATGAAACTAAAGAAAGAAAGAGCCATAGTTATAATATAGAACATGTAGAAATACTTTATTAGACTAGTTTTTGCGCTTTGGTTACAATAATAATTATTACAATGTACGATACCGTAGCAATTCTTAAATCATTAATTAGTATATCAATAAATAGTAGAATAATAAGGCACTCTGTAATAAATATAGATTCCGATGATTGCTGTTAACCGGTGGTTAACCCGTTCAGGAACAGGGTAGGTTCCGCCTGAACCACGATAAAAAGCTCAAATCCTTTCGTTTGAAGGCAGTATTAGAAATAGGAGAGTTGTGGCTCATGATTGTGACGCATTGACATACTCTGATGGCCAGGATGATGGAAATTCTGAATCTCATGGGTTCCCTGTTGAACACGATACTGATTAGAACTCGAAGACGTTGACGATGATACGTTACAACTGTTGTTCATCAACATTGAAGCGTTGCTGCCTTGAAGAGCGAAAGGCCATGACTGTAACAAGAATGATACATTTGCTTTTTAATGTAATTAAACGTGCATATGAAAGTTATTTTTTAAAACGAATACAATACTCATATTATCTTATTTAACGCTATTCAACATTTGATTTTATAACGGTAAAACCTGTCCCATAAATTTATCATTAATATTTTTTTTAGAACACTTAATATACAAGTTTACTTTAAAATAAAAATGTTTTATATCTGATATAATTGAATCAACTGTTAGGGAATTTTCAAGTTTTTGTAATTTAATGTACTAATGAAAAAATGAATACTATTATTTTATATTATCCATTTTTTACATGAACTAATGGGAAAATCGAATATTTTTCTAGTACAATTCATCATTAAAATACCGGTTACTTTATGATCGCTAAGACACAAAGATAAGAACTATTGAGATACACGATTTTGTGTAAAACTCATTCATTATCTTGTATTATTATGAAAAAAGATTTAAATAAAAAATCTTGGCACGTTAGGTACTGCATATTTTCACCAAAATTTTAATTATTTATTTGATGTTTTAATCGAATATTCGAATACATAAGTTTTTATAAATTCAACTTGTATGAAATTAAAAATGGTTAATTCAATCTGTATGTATAATTTAATATTAATACTTTTGATTGAAAACATTCTTAATCGAAAGTGTGTCACATAATGCAAGCTAAATTTTCGTTTATTTCTCATGCGATATACGCGTCGTAACTTTGTTATACATGGTACCATATTTGAAACCCTATGGAGCTATGATTTTTTAATATAATCTTCCATTTGCTATCAGAATGATATAGAGCTTAAGCATCAATTTTTACCCTTTGCACTCCGTTTTCGCCACAGGAGGTATTTAGGTATGTTTTTTTTTCTCAATAACAAAGCAAGGTTTTTAATATTCTACAGTGTAAATAATCTGGAGTGACTGGTAATCCATAGCAAAAATAACTTGAAATTGCTGATAGATCAAATTAAAAACTGTTCGGAGTGCAAAGGGTTAATTTATTGTTGTGATTGTATGAAGAGTTCCAAAAGTTTGTAGGTTTCGAAGAACAGTTTACTGCATTCAAATCACACGAAGAAGGGTAAGTTTGACATTTCATTTGTAAGTTTTTATAAAAATTACAAAAACAGATTCGGCAAAAGAAACTTATGCAGTAAGGAGTTAATTTTTACAATAGCTTTAATACAATTTCAAAATACGATTGTTTCTCAAATATTGTGATTTTCACTCGATTTACGATTTAAGTACTTTACAATGTTTTAAGATTATGTTTTTGATGTTGGAGCTACTTCCTTCCAGTACTTCAATTATACTATCAAATCTGGCTCACAAAGATCACGAAGGGAACAACTGATATATAAATGCGAAGTTAGAGGTGTAAGGCGCCGTTCTTCAAATAACGGAACTAACTTAGAATTAATGGTGGAAGGGGTGGGTGGAAACTAAAAGTGATTCGATCCACCTGGAGAGACGTAAACAGAGAACGCGTCTGCAAAGACGATGCTGTGACGCCGATTGGATCCACCTGGATTCTTTATTATTTTATGAAGTAGGGGAAACTGTAATTGTACAAGAAGTCAGACAAAACTGTTATCCGATATTAATGTTATTAATATTGTTAATCAAATTTCTTGTAAGCAATAACGATATTATCGAGATGTTAAACAACATTATACAGTTTTAATAAAATGGTGGTAAGTTAAATTCGTATGATTGTATTTAAATTTTATAAAATCTTTTATTAATTTTAATTTATTAGAAATTCCCAGGTTTGAGACAAAGCTATACAAAATTTTTAAGTAGAGAGAAGCACAGAAAACTTTCAAATAAACTTTGAGTAAAAAGTCTCGAAAATTCTAAATAAAATCCAGAATTTGGTATTATTCGAATAACTAATAATCTTTGACACAAAATTCCAAACAAATCGAAGTTGTTCATTACGCGTGAATAACGTATTATTTGTTGAATAAGTTTCTAATTTGAAGGCTACTAAAATAAAAAATCGTTTTTTATTTTCGAATAGCTACGTTTTATTAGCAATTTTTATTTGAAAATTGTTCAAATAATTTCAATCTTGATAGAATCGTCTGAATTTAAATTTCTTCTATTGCATACTTTTTATTTCATTGAGTTTATCCGTGCAATCAGATGGTTTAACAATTATTTTAAGTTGCAGAAGTTTCTTTAATATCATAATTTACTGTAAAGTATTTTTAAACAATCCAGTGTTTCAATCACAGCAAATAAATTATTCTAGATTATAGATTATAAACAGTAAGAAAAAGTAAAATGCAAAACAAATTATTAATTATTAGTGATAAATTATAGCAATGTTTCCATAACTGAAAAGTAGAAGCCTGCTTGAAGAGAGAAGGAAGTATGCAAAACTAAAATAACAGCAAAAGTAACAAACAAAATGATTAAATGTATAAACATTATAGTGAAATGGATAAACTGATACATAAATTCATGAAAAGGTATCAAAAATTCAAAAAAATTATAATGTAATATAAAGAATCTTGAGCTTAAACTTAACTAACTTAGTATAAGAATTTTCTCAATTACTGTATTGCACGATTTGAATGAAATCTTCAATTAAAACTCACCAGCGCAAGAGATAACGATCTAGTTGTTTCGGAATGCGCATCCCCATCATCCCTGAGGACTGCTCGAAGATGAGCGATATAAGTAGCGGCAAGACGAAGAGTATCCAACTTGCTAAGCTTCGTATCAGCTGGTACCCAAGGTAAAGTGGTTTTTAATCTGCAAAATGCCTTGCTGAGAACTCTCATTCGGGCGCGTTCTCTCGCATTCGCCGCGTTTCTTGGCGCGCGGCTGTCTAATTCGTCCTTGCTGTACTTTTCTTCCGAGCCAAATTCCTCCTCGTCCACTTCCAACGTCGGTGTCGAAGCACGTCGTTTCCTTGGCATTTTCTGCAATTATTTAATCGCACCGCATTGTTACGCTCGTCAGTGTACACTAGTTTTCCTTAAATCTTCTAGTCGCAGTGTCACGAAATGTTGTTTTAATCGGAAAAGAAGAAAAGAAAGCTTCAATGCTTGAATTTCTTAAGAAATCGAATGAAAACCATATCGTTTTACAATTTATCACAAATTTTCTTTTCTTGCGCTCTTCGCTATCTTGTTCTAGTTTAGAAACTAATAAAGAGTAAAGGTTGAACGAGAGAAGTCTGAAACGTCGACCCTTTCTCAAACTCTGCAAGGGTCGAAGGCGAAGGATGCAACACCTGACCTTGATTCTTTATTCGACAAGCTCGATTTTTTCTTTGATACGTATCGTTGGAATGCCACGATGGGTCACGATGCTCACGCGAAACTAATTCTACGTCAAAACTCTCGACTAAGAAGAGAATGACGAAGAGAAGGAAGTGACGAGGAGAGGTGAGAGAGGAACGAAAAAGAACATTGGCAGAGAAGACGGAGTTTTGAGACGCCCTGAAAATCGGGCGGAGCTTTCCGAACACCAAAAGCATCTTCCTTTGGCTTGGCCACGTCCTCCTCTTTCGTTTCTCCTAAAGGTTCTCGTCCAATCGTTTGGTTCTACGTCAGCTGCAGCCACCTGGTCCATCCTTGCCACCGTTATCTTCCGTTGCGACGCGAGTTCACGAATAATGCTTTTTCACCACGGAATTGACCTTTACTCGAAATGTTTTTCTTCCGGATATCCGTGACGTTCCTTCAATTTTTTATTGCCTACCGAGACTCCGCCTAGATTAACAACGACACAATTCTAGGTTTAGCTTAGAATATCTTCCAATTTCTACGTTATATTTGCTAAACGATTCTTGCAAAGAAAATTAACTTTCATACAGAAAATGTACGATTATTTTGACGTTATTGTCAAGGATAACGTGATTTAATAGTAATCTAATTCTGTAGAATCAATATTAATTATATTGATTTTAGTTTTAATTTTAATTATTGAGAAAGTCATTAATAAATAAATATGTACAGATAACCCTCCTATAACACGGTAGACAGGTTCCTAGAAACCGTGTTATATGAGACCCAGAACCAGTTCAAAAAGGAGGGTTACATTCCGGAAACATAAAAAACAAACATTTTTTTTTTTTAATTCTATACAAGCAACTTTATTTTTATCAAGAATATATGTACATGTATGTATAACATAAAACGAAAAAAAAAAAAACAAAATATATTATCTTTATTTAATGTAACAAACTCATGTTATCCAGTGCTGTAGAAGTAGTGTTATACAAAGGTTTTCACAATTTTTTTATCGTGTTATAGGATGCCGTGTTGTTAAGATGATGCTAATACTTCAAACACTAATTATACATAAAAATAAAAATAGTTTGTTTATTTTTATAAATAAATGTTATTAATTCTTCCTTGTTTTCTTTTTATGCAGGTTGTGTTTAAATATTTTAATTTAATTTTGACATTTCTCAAGTCGGACAAGAGGCCCATTTAGTACCACTTATCGAATTCCTGTCACACAAAACTTTTTTCCCCCTAAAATAACAACCAAAAGCGATGAAGCTATAGACAAAGAAAATTTTGCGTACTGTTAAAACTGTAACTCCTTCAATAAAAGAAGCAGCATTTTATTTTTGTTTCATTTTTTTAACTTCTGTTTTAATTTGAAAAAAAGTTTTGTTCAATGTTAATAATGATATTATCGATCGGAAAAATAAAGTACTCACTAAAGAAAAGAGTATAATTGTAACGCTTAAGCTAGTAACATTAAATTATGAAATAAAACATAATAAAACATAAAGATCCTAGAAGATAATATTGACCATAATTCAAGAATTCGCAATTCAATAAAACTTGTTTCAAAATATATTTTTAAAACTAATACACATCTGAACAAAGACAAAGGTTCAGAAAGTTACAAAAATTCAATGTTAATATATTAAACGATAATAAATTTTAGTTAATTAACATAAAAGGTACATAATAAAGTCATTTCTCAGTCTCAATAATTGAATCTTTTATATCATATCTGTCTAATTATAAAAAATGTAGGTAAAACGATCGATGAAAGTAATTACTTCATTGCAAGTTGAATAAAAATTTGTACAAAGTCAACCCCATTTTTCAATCTTTTGTTTCCCACTTCATTTATCGTCGTCATTCAGACGTTCACGTAAAAAAAAGGAAAGGTCGTTTGATCTATTAATCCGGTTAAAATACTTGTGAACGGGCTGTCATCCAGTTCGTTGAAAGGAGGATTCGAAATGGATCTTGTAACCTAAGGCTTGCGGTGACCCCGGTGATCCTACTTAACATCCTGAAGAAGGAGGTGGTGACTTATTGCTCGACAAATTCGTGAAAGTTCGACCGTAACTCGATTCCTTTCCGTGTAATTGGTCATGTTCCGTTCTCAAGATAGTTGTAAATAAGTAGTTATACGGGATAAAATTCTCAAAAAATAGAAAATTTAGTGTTCGATCTAATTTTGAAAAAATATACTGATTTATACCATCCATTTTTACCTAGTTGAGTATTTTAGATAAATAAAATATTAACATTTTATACTTTCTTTTATATTTGAGAAAGGAAAACGAAAAAATGTGTTTAATAGATTTAAAAGTTCGATGAAGCTGTAATAAAATCAATTGATAACATTTTTTCATTGAACTTAAACAGAATAAGAATAATCTGATCGCGAGAAAAAACAAAAAACGCAATAAGTATAGATTAATAATTAGTATGCATACATATTATTTAAAATTCACATTTAAAAATTTGATATTTCTTCTTTGTACAATAGTTTCATTATTACAATTGGAATTATGTAATAAAGAAATAAATTTCAATTGTAGAAAATGTTGAAGTATGAAGAACTGTTTAACATTTTAACACTATTTTTTATTAGTGATTTTATATTTACATAATATTTTACGAAAAATTGAACGGTGTTACTATATGCGGTGTTGAATATTTCATTGGGACCACCGTGATATGACAATAAAATAGTCTTTGTATTTAAAGATAGAGTTAAACATTTTTGGGGTGATAGTGAATCAAAGAAACAACGTTATTTTCATTTTTTCCGCATCCACAAATACAAGGAAGAATGCTATTTGTCCATTATTAATTTATGTTTGGTTTAAAAATAAATAGCATTTTGGATGAAATATTCTTTTAAATATTTTTAGGCACAATCAAAAAATTATTAGATGATATAATCATAGAGCTATTTCTGAATATTCAGTACAATTTAGAGTTGTGCATATTTACAGACAGATGTCGATAGCATAATTAGCACTTAAGTTGCTAAAAAATCGTTCAAAATATCAAAAATCTTCCAAAAGGAACTTAAATATCCTACTGAATAGAAAATATAATTTTTTTTTAAACAAATTATATGCATGTTAATGTTCTATGTCACAAGTATTATGTAGTTTATCGTTACTCCAAAGATGGCACTCAATGTGTAATGAAAATGGCTGATGCAGTAGGTCGAAAGTATTTGCGAATCGTAAGCCGATTCGTACTCTTCGGTTGTTAGCTTCTCTTCAATTTTCTGCCACAGTGGTGTTTGTTTTTACGTTTTTAGAATATCAGTGTATTTTATTTGAAATCCATTATTAGTACATAACGAACAAGTGGCAGTCGACAAAAGTAGAAGGACGTTTCAAATACTTTGACGAAAGTTCCGGAAAGTAGTTGGTCGTGCGACTGAATTTTTATTACAAAAGGTCGTGCTGTTCGGAAAAGTAAATACGTAAGTTTTAAACTCTTAAGAATCAATTATTTAGTTGTTATTTCATAATTATCTACAGTATTGCTTACTTTAAAGAGGTTAGGTGATATATTTGTATACGAGACTTCAAGTTAATGTTTGTGTGTTATCTGAAATACAGGGTTTAGTTTTTTTTAATACTAACTTAAATAATAATTTGAAAAAGCATATTTTGGCATAAAGAAATAACAATTATGGGTGGTAAATCAAAGCAAAAGCGATACTTGGTAATAGTTTTTTAAATTAGAATTAATTAATGTTGTTATAGGTGTTTGAGTAAATATTATTGATTGAATTTTAATTGAATATGACCGAAGAACATCAATTGCCTTCTGATTCTGATGACGATGATGAAGATTACGTTCCTGATGGTGTAGATAGTGAACCTGTATCAGAAGTAGAATCCGAAGGTGATGCTGAAAGTGGTCCAGAAGATGAGAATGATGAAAATAAAAGAGAAACTACAAAGAAGAAAGGAAAGAAGAGGAACAAGTTGACAAAGTCTAAGACTAAAAAACGTAGGAGAGCAGGAAAGAAGTCGAAGGATGAAAGTGACGAAAAGGAAGAAGAAGAAGAAGAGGATAAAGAGGAGTCTAAAGCAAAGAAGCAACTTACTGAAGAGGAAGAAAAGAAACGAGCTGATTCACTTTGGGCTGATTTTATGAAAGATACAGGTATGTAAAATTAATAGGTATATGTATTAACACAGTATATACTGACTGCATTTATGCAAAGTTTTTAGCCTACTGTTTAACTGCTAGTCCTGCAAGATTGCAGAATTTTACTTTTATTGTATTATGTATGTATGTGTTAAATGTTAACGAGCATCTGTTACTGTTTCTTTGTTTTCTGCATTTATTAACGAGTATGAGGCATTTGGAGTAACAAGGCCAAAGTTAACATTTTTCCATGATTTAAAAAGATTTACTCTCATAATTCCTTACATATAGAAAAATAAAAATATAATATTAATGTATTATAATATATTATATAAACTTTTTGTTGTCAATTTTATTCCAAACATTTCATATGAGTGTTGTAACACTACCATGTATTATTTTGTGGAAATGTATAAAAATTATAAATACACATATGTATATTTTTTTAATGTTCATTCCCTGTAGAGGATTAATGTAATCATTACCAGTCAGCATATAATGTGTTGATATATATTATTATAGTAGATTGTCACTTATTTAAACTAATAAAGCATTGTAATTATCCTGAGCAATTCTTACAATTAATTTAAAAAAAAGCATTTTCAAAGCATTTGTAAAAACGAACTAATATTTTACATAATATATGCCGCATATAATAAATATTCATAGGTTTACTTCTTATAAACTGGATAATGTACATGCATGTTTAATTATTCAAACAATTTAATTTTCCAGATTGTGTCAGTCGATTTAGATGATCGATAATCTACTATAATTAATAATGATGCTTCATGTATTTATATATATACTTTTTTATTCTGTTAAAGCTGTTGCATCTAAACCTAAGGACCAGAATACAGTAAATAAACCAAAAGAGAAGTCACCTCCCATTGAAAAGCCAAAAGTGGAAGAAAAAGTAAAGATAACTAAAGTTTTTGAATTTGCTGGCGAAGAAGTAAAAATTGAAAAGGAAGTGCCAATAGATTCAGCGGAAGCTAGATTAACCCTTTCTTCTGCAGAAAATTCAGAGAAAACTGAAAATTCTGCTGCTCCGGCAGGAAGAGGGTCTGGAAGAGGATCTGGAAGAGGAAGAGGTTTCAAAAGGGCTGGTTTAGGAGGTATCTCTTCTGTTCTTGGTCAAATAGGGAAAAAGGCAAAGATCAGTACTCTAGAGAAATCTAAGTTAGATTGGGATAATTATAAAAAAGAGGAAAATCTGGAAGAAGAGATTACTACACACAATAAAGGTAAAGACGGATATTTAGAACGTCAGGACTTTTTACAAAGAGCTGATTTACGACAGTTTGAAATTGAAAAACAATTACGTAATGCGACCAGACGCAGTACACGGTGAATTTTTATTTTGACACACGTGAGTGTATCTTCCTTAGGAATGAGAGTCAGAGGTGGTATTAAGAAATATCTTATTAGACTTATCAGCTCTGGACGCTTATACCGTATACTTAATCTAATTCCTCAAACTCTCGTTAATATCTTATACCATATATAAAAGTGCGATTGCCATGCTTGGCTTAACGATTGGTTGGATGTATTTATAAAGTGGTTAAGAGCCAATTCTGTGAGAAGAGACTGATCATTCCAATGTATTGAGAATAATACAGTATGTTATGTAATAGTTTAATTTACCATCTGCGAGTTTCGTCTCGATCCATTATATCATAGATCTTCGCATCGAAGCAGGATGTTTGAAGCTTGATGCTTCAGAAACCAATGTATTCTAATCAAGCTCCAGAATAATTTTATTTCGTCTCAGTGGGAAAGGATGATTGATGCAGTATAAATAGAGTACGTAATTTAATAAAAGTCCGTTTGAATGATGATTGAATACTTATGAGTACGTGTCTTAGAAACAATCATGACATTTGTTTCGTTTACGATCACTGCCTTAGGCGAGTCATTTAAAACAACATTGTATTTTCGAACGAAATACAAAATAGGTTATTACAAACGAAGGTGTACAATAGCTGTTTTCTATTTTTTCAATAATGCGTGAAACTTATTAAAAATGTTTACCTTCAAGTTATATTACGACATATATATGCGCGATGTAACAATTTTAGTTTAATTCAAATTTTCGAAATTCATATTATAGCCTTTAAATACGTACAAAATATTTTTCACACATATGCGAGATTTCTTCATATTTATTCAACACCATAAAATGATAATTTGACAGCTATTTCATGTTCATCATTATACATTGTGTCTTGGCTTTATAATTGTGACAAGGTCTACAAATACGTAGCCAAAAAACATCAACTAAAAATTTTATTCTCGTTGTTTTACGTTGCGTCCTTTGCTTGATGATATACTATTTTTTTTTTACCATGAAGCAAATCTTTAGTTCAGTAAATGTTCTGTAATAAGTAATGCTTTACATTGAACACTTTTCAATACCTTTACGCTATATCAATTTATAATTCATGTTGATATTACTTAATTATTAAGTATGCAGACCGTTAGCTTGTAAATCAAAAATATCTTTTAAAATAATTATCATTGATTTTGTAAGCAAATACATAACAAATTCTTACTAGAAACATCATACGATTCATTGTCACTTTTATTAACGGAACTTCACACACCTCCTCTCCTAAAATGGAACAAAAAATATTTATTTATTTTTTGTTGGTTGTGCAGTATTATTTATTCTGCTTTATATTTGCAAATACTTACAGAATGGTTATCATTCGGTCGTTTTGAAGTACTTCTAGTGCAATATTTTCTTGCGGTACATGATTTACTACACGCACGTGATCTTTTTGGAGTCGGACTAAAACAAAAGCAATTTACAAATATCTCTAGCAATATTGTTTCGATAGTAGTCATTGTATACCAACTTGTTCGCGAAAGAACGTTTGAATTGCTGTATCTTTCCACCAAAGTAGCAAAATCCTCTTTGAATTATATTTTGCCGGGGCCTAAATGTTATTCATGAAAGTGTTACTCTCTTTACTATATGAAAAAAGTCGTTTGCTACATAAATGATTCTAACTTTTGCACCGGATGTGGCTCGCAGTGACATATACAATGATTTATTTGTTCCGCACCTTTTCGAGTTGTATTTGGCGTTTCTTTCCTTTTACTTTGTTTTGTCTAAAATAAATATGTAATTTGATCGAATTTCTGTATTTTTTTTTTTTTTTTAAATCGGGATACTTTATAGACGAAATAACAGTTACTATATTTTGTTAGTATTATTAATTTGTTTCTTTTTCGTACTCTATGTTTTATACAGCAACATTCGTCGTATTTCGAAAGAACTGGGCATGAGGGATGCCTGTTTCTTCTGAAATTCTGTGAGCTGGACTTTCTGGTGCATATGCAAAACGGCGCCAGCAACCTTCTATGGGGCCGTTTGCACTTTTTAAAGAACGAACAACATTGACTTTTTCTCTTTTTTTTTACACATTGTGGAGGACAACAATTGCAAATTATTCTTTTGCTAGGTTGCGGTTCCTGATAGTGTAATCGTGACCTGCACGATGTTCCACATTCCCTACTTCTCACGCTACGATCAAAGAATAAAATGTTTGTTTCAGATTTTTACATTCAATTAAGAATATTCGGCTGGCCAAAAGGTAATGTCAGAATTTTCATTAGGAAACAATGATTTGTTCGAGCAATGTATGGACCCCTTAACTTCTAAAGACAAAAATAATAAAGCTACCCTTCTGTTGTAAAGTCCGACATTACTTTCTAGTCAAACAATTACATTATTAGCCAAAAGGGTGGGCCATCTTATCCAAATTACGTTTTATAATATGCATCAGGTAACGAATTGCTTCTTTTATTAATGCGATGAAATATAAGCAGTAACATAATTTCTATAATTTGTCTATTGATACAAAGTAGTGTCTTAAAACTCAAGAAGTTGTAGTTCAAATGTAAAAAAATATATTCGAAACCTATTATTGTTTTTATATTGTGGGGAATAGATCGCTTTTATTGTTTTTTCAAAATAGTCATTTTTATCCATAAAAATGATATTTTGTAAGTTATTCAATTAGTTTTATTTAGAATTATTTCATATAAGATATCAAATAAAATTTCTAAAATTTCTAGATTCTAGACTTTATTTTTAAAGCTAGTACGTGTGTTACAGATACACAAATTGAAATAATTAATTTATTTGAGCTTTAAAGACTGTTCATTCAGGTCAGTCTGTATTTACTCTTTATAAAAAAATGCAGTTAGTAGTCTTAATGTATGTTTAACTAACTAGAACGTAGTTGCATTAATATTTAATAGATGATATATATTACAAATGATAAAATAATATTCCACTAGTGTAGCTTAATATTAGTATCTCCTAAAAACAAAATGAACTAAATATTTAAGATGAAAAATGTGGAAATAAAAATGAAAATTAATATTCAGGACCAGGGGTTAAAAAAATTATAAAATATACCAAAGGGTGCACTAACAATAAGTTCAATTTTTGTAACAAAAGTTTAAATTGATCCTCATACTAACAAATTCTTGCTTTATAATTTTTCCTACTTCAAAGAGAAATTAATAAATACATTTTATATTATTCCTGAACGTACAGATAATATTAATTTAATAAGTAAAAATGATACTGTACAGCTTATCACTTCTTTTATGCACGGTTAATGCATAACTAATGAAACGTACGAAATGTTCTTTATAATATTGGCAGTTATCTACTGATTCATTGAAATGGCATGGGAACGAGGATCTTAAAGAATGCAAGGTTGAAAAGGATCTGTCGCTACGAATGATGATACTTCCCATAAAGTATGTAAGTGGCTAATGCTAAAGACTGTAATTTGTTTATCGCTCTCTTACTGTCTTTCCTCCGGCGCACTTATCGATGTTGTGCTGCACTTCTGGCATCTTTTGCTGAAAAATAAATGAATATTTTTCAACGTGAAAAATAAGGACGAGCATACAAATAATGATATGTTTTTCTTAATATTTAGATACTTTCAGCGTTGATAATTTCTTTAAAGGAAATGTAGCATATATGTTTGGAGTACTGTTGACAATTTGGAATATCGAAGTACAAGTAACCCTCCTACAAAACGTCATCGATTTTTGTTTTAACGTATTTAAAAATTAAATTAATTTAAAATAATGAACTATAGTATCTTTAGATGAAAACATATAAATAAATTATAATTTACTTTATTTAATTTATTAAATTAAAGTTACATTAAATGAAAATATTTTGTTTCCTTTTGTGTTATACATGCATTTAATTTAATAAAAATTAAGTTACTTAAATGAAATTAAAACAAGACGTTTGTTTTTAACCCCCATTTTTGTATTGGCTCTGGGCCTCGTATAACACGGTTTCACGCAACATGGCATTTTTTAGGAACCTATTTACCGTATTATAGGAGGATTACCTGTATCTAAAACATTACTAACATTATTTAATTTGTAACGCTGCGAACGATCTATTAATCAATGAAATTGATAAACGAAGCGTAATTCTGATATTTTCGACTCGAGCCTTAGTGCGGTAAAACGTCGATTTGTAAAAGTTGTTCAGTCAATATTTAAACATCGAAAATATACCAGAATTTTAAAGTAAAGTAAAGTCTTGTGTTAAATTTCCAAATATTTTGAGAGTATTTATTTGGAATATTCCACATAAAATGTAAACATAAAATTTTATATTTGTAATAAAAACTGAAGACCAAGTATAAAAGTTAATTAGTTTCTTCATTACATAATATATTTTTATTTCTTGTAATTCTTTTGCTGTAATTATTTATTCGTTTTAAAGAAACTGGCATTGCAAACATGCTGCACTTCCTCTATTACTATAAAATTGGAAACCGGATGCAACAAGGTCAAATTAAAGTAACATTATCTTTTATTAATCTTGCACGAAGCAGAAGTGGCCTAGATGAAGAAAATCTAGGAATGATAATATAATTTAGTTCATTTAACCTTTGAGGTCGGAGCACTTTTAATCTTGGCATATCGAATGCATGGAATATTATTTATTTCGAATAAAATAAGTAATAATATCACTACTTATTAGTTTCGCCGCTAAATTTTTATTAAAATACTAAGTCATAGCAACTTACAAAATCGTGGATATGTTTAAAAAATATTGCTCTTCGTTTTTGGCATAAATAATAACTACAAGTGTGGACAACACAGATTTATACCATATGCTTCGAAGAAGAGAATTATTATTTATTTTATTTGAAATAAATAATACTCCGTGCATTCACTGTCCCGGATTAAAAATGCTCCGTCTTCAAAGGGTTAATAAGTATTATTTCGTCCTCCTCAGTTTCAAGATATTATGAAGCATCTGACATTTGAAATATATTTTATAGAGCTAAGAAGGGTGGTGAAGTTTGCTACCAATTTTTATAAACAACCCTGTAAAGAGGCGTGAATACATATTTAGAGGAGACGGAGGGGACTATTTATGACAACCTAATGAGAACAATAAAAAACTTAAAACTAAAGATAGAACAATTTATTTGTTCCCAAAGTAGATTTGGCTCAAATTAGTCACATGTGCAAGAAACGAGAGCAAAGATATTTCAAATCCTTAAATTACGTTAAAAAAGAAACATAATATAAACCTAATTATTAAGCAGTTTATTAATGTATACTTTTATTTACCTAAAAATCACAAATAGATATTTCGATTTTTTCATAGTCTGTGCATTCTACAAAAGTTTAGATCGAGTGTAGCATTCAACAGTAACTGAACCCATTTAACAAACGATTATCGCAATAAATAAAAAATTGTTGTCTCAAACATGTAAGGAAAAAGTATTTCACAAAAGTTATTTTTCAGTCGACATATGTTTTGTGAGATATTTAAATGGTTTGAACTATCCACTGGCTGTCATTTCCCTCAGTCTCCCCTACCTTTATCCTTCCTTTTGTATTTGAGAATACAGTTGAAAATCGCACAAATGTGTCATTATAGTTAAAAGAACAATTGTAAATGTTACCTTAAAATATTATATATCTTAATTACAAGTAGGTGTCGATTAATGCGAATTAACTCTTCGAGGCAGAGGATTTCAGAAAATAAAATAGACCCATGTTGCACAGAAATTTTATTGCGTTTCAAATTAAACAAAATTGATGTACTTTTATTAACAAAAATAATATTTTATCGCAATATTTCGAGGTGGATCTAAAAATGTTCCACCACGCATTACCGTGCATCAGAAAGGTGGGACATTTTTAATCCCACCGTGCCCCAAAGAGTTAAATAGGGCGAATTATAAAGTGATATAAAGTGAGGTTTGCATCGCTTCTTTTGTTCGGTACAATTGTGAAAACATTCAGTTCCTTGTTTTAACGGGGTTTAAACTTGTGTTTCATAGAAGTTTGGTAGATGTAACCGTGTTAGTCTATTCTGTGTTTTTTACTTTGCATTCCGTGTTAGCAAGTTTTAATTTGTTTTAAGTGGTTTGTAAACGTAGTGGTTAAGTGTAGTTTTGATACCTTAAGCATGCAAGTTAACCGAAGCTTCTATAAAATGCTGCGAATTTATTTTATGAACAAGTCAAAGAAAGTACAATAAGCATTGTCGAAATGCTTTAAAAGTAAATATGTTTATGCCATTATAATTTAATAAAATATGTGTGAAAGGTATGTTAAAATTTGTTATTGTCTATTTAGTGTCTGTTGTATTGTATTATCTGTTTATTGTCTATTAGAACGTACTTCAATATCCGAATATTGCGAATTCGAATAATACTATCAATTTCTATGATTTGTCACTCGCAACTAATCGAGACCTACCTGTGCCTGTTGGTTCAAACGGATGGAAATTTATGTTACGTATCAAAACAGAAACGATACTAAACTAGGCAACAAATTTTTTAATTCAGTAAAGGAGAGAATGCGAATACGAGATAGGGAAGAAAGGTAGAACGTTCTGATTTGTATGTGGCATTAATATCTTTGATGATGATTAAAAATTAAGTGTAAAAAAAAATGCTATTGACACTATATTATATACTTTTTTATATCCTATATGTTTTACACGTAACATTTAAACTAATGATTAATAGTAATCAAAAGCAATTATTTGAAATAACGATGTCTCAAATGGATAAATTTTATGGAACACCCTTTGTATTAAAGAAATTGGTAATAGAAAAAAAATACTAACGTTCATAAGTTCCTAATACAATGTTTAAAAACAATATGGTTGTTCTTCTCATTTTAGTGACAGAAATGTGCGATATTCGATTATACATTTAAGTTTATTGCATCCAGTTGCCAGTTTTAAAAAAAAAGTATTAAAATTATCGATCACGAAAATGTCAACGCGAAATCTGATTTTATTTGTTCTTTTCTAAGAAAAACATAATTGCAACTGTACTGATTATACAGGGTGTTCCAGATCGAAACCGACACAGTTCGCCAACATGCTCGGGAGGTAATTCTGAGCAAAAAATGTTATATACACCATAGGTCGATTCGTTTTCGCTTTCGAAATATACGTGGAAATACTAATAATTTGTCGAAACTGTACGTTTCTCTGATGTTTATGTTTCGTATTGGTGTATTGATCTCCTGATCTAACCCCTCTAGATTTTTTTCTACGGGGTTCCATGAAGCCGAAGGTGCATTTAAATCGAAAACCTAATACACGCGACGAATTGTTAGCAAAAATCGAAAATGCAGCTTTGCTATTGACAGCAATCTTTCAAACTCTTGAGGAGTGCAACGGGTGCAGTGGATGCAGTCCATGGAAGCACGTTTAGTTGCGTTCATACGATCAAGGGGTGATCATTTTGAGCGATATCTTTAAATTACTTTATGTAACGTAAATAACTGTAAAACATAGTTGCGAATAAACGATTATGTTTTTAAAAATGATGTATCAGTATTCATAATCTCGAAAACGAAGACGAATCGATCTATGGTGTGTATAACATTTTTTGCTCAGAATTACCTGCCGGGCATGTCGGCGACGTGTGTAGGTTTCGATTTGGAACATCCTGTGTAGTTCGCAGGAATGATGGGAAATACTTTGAGCAACACTTATTTTTCGATGTTTTCGCCCGTGGCTTTGATCTTTGTTTCGATTTTTTCTTTCGTGTTTTCGTCGAGGGTCTCGTATTAGTTGTACAACTTTTATGACACGATGGCTTCCGGTTCTTCGTTCTACCTCTTGGCGGTCTGCTAGTGCTAAGTACAAACGATGAGGATCTCTTATACACTTTTTACAATTTATAATCACTGTCCAAGTACCTTGCTACTTGTCTGTTTACTGGACAGACTGGATCGTGGCAGTTTCTGCCCATTTTATATTTCTTTGCGTTAAATTTTTATTTCACCTGAACGAAAGAAATGAACTAAAGCTTTGATTTTCAGCGAAGATAAGTTTTACGAGGCGGTTACTTGCGTTCGTTGATTTTTCACTAACCTCCTGCTATCACGGAGCATAGACGGGCCTCAACATTTTCTTCTTTTTCTGGTTTTAGAAATATATTCCTGTGGCGGTTTGTTCATCTTACTATTTATTGCAGTTCATTTTTTATATCAATTTATCAATTACAATTTAATATATTTTTACCGTTTAGATTGAAACATAATTTCTATGTAACCTATTGATTTGAAGATATGTCGCTTTGACAGGTGCGATCGTATCGAAAATATTTTTGAACGGTTCGAGATCAATTATCGTGGAAACGTTTGGTCGTATCAATTTCGCGCGATACTTTCCCGCGATTTCATCACACCACATCGTGTCAACATAATTATCTAAATGTTTCAACACGAACCAATCATTCGATTAAACGTCTGGTTTATGATATCGTATATTGCAAATTATTTCAGTGCAGAAGATATAAATTATAAACTATATTATATACTTTTTTATATTCTGTATGTTTTACACGTGACACTTTCGTCCTATTATTTGAAATAACGATATCTCAAATGGATAAATTTTGTGGAACACCCTATCAAAGAAATTAGTAATAGAAAACAAATAATAACGTTCATAATAGATAAATAAATTGTCATCGATTTCAAATAATAAGTAATTCTTAATACAATTATAAAGAAAATATAAAATTATAAACTTTCAATGTAGAAGTTATTCTGATTTTTGTATGTCGTTTCTAAGATTTTAATCAATTCTCACAATAAAACTTATATGATCCTGTTTGATCATCTCAATTGAATTTGTTAATAATTAACATCGTGATATTCTTTTTACAGAATTACCTATTTTAATTCAACCAATGGCAATGTTCGATCGAAGTAAATATCTTACGAGTTAATAAACGTTAACCATATTGACGGTAATTTGTTTTATTTCCTAATTTATGTTATACTGGTAATGTTACTTAAGTTTATAAATTACTTTAAGTAATATAACTTCAAAAAACTAAAAATTAATTTATTTCGACGCAATCGTGATTTTAATAAATATCTCTTGGGGTGACACAAATAGACATTGTTTTATCTTGTACTGCTTTTTCGTAGAATTTAATTTTCATTTTAAGTTTCATATAATCGCATTTTAATTTACGTTGTTGACCTACCACAAACGTTGTGGACGGGCTGTGGGTGCACTCGTGTTTGAACATTCATTAACTAATGAATTTATTAGAGTAATAGAAAAATGTGTAAGTTTTTACTTGTTTGCTGTGTTAACTCGTTTTTAATTATAAACCTCATAAGTATTTTGAAAAGTAACTACTAGTAGTATGTACGTATGATCTTAGTAATACATTGCACAAATCTTAATTTTAATTTAATTAACCGAATATCAAACTTGAGTTTATTAAATATTTTCTGTAATTATAATTATTCAAATTCTATTATGTAATTATTACAATATTCAGCAGCGCGCGTTAATTTTTGTATGAAACAACTGGTTAACAATGTATTGATATTACGTAAATTAAATTCATATTTTATCTGTAGAAGCGCATAATAAATGTTAATTGAATAGAGTAGTTAATGGAAAATTGATTAGTATTTGTGTGATTATAATATAAAACCACAAATAAGAAGAAAAATTTCAATTACGTACTTATAAGTGTTGCAATAATAAGCTTGGCTATAATTGTATAACATATTACATGTAAAATATAGTGAAAATATTTATTTCAATTCAAAACATATTCAGTGTCATTAAGCTTGAAAAATAATATCGTTTAAATGTTCTTAACAGTTTCATTTCGTACCATGTAACCAAGAAACTCAATTTTTTATGAAACTTTTGCATAATTGAGATTTTAGTTTAACATTTTATCAGAAATAATCCAAAGATGTTAAACTGCACGATCTCATTGTCAGAGACTAATTGGTATCACCATTTCGCAAAACTTTTCTTTGCCTAATGTGTGACACCATAATAATACCGTAGTAAAGATGGTATTTGGAGGCTCGCCTCTGGTGACCTTAACCTTGTACCTGGTACCTCAAAGTTAGGGTCTTGTATGAAGTATGTAGCTCTTGATTGAACTGTAGTACTGAGCCTGAGTGAATAACTTAATGCGTTTTATGCTTAATATATTTAATTTAAATTTCAGATTGTGTACTTGTCTGATTCTGTTCTTGAAAAATGATAATTAATAAATACTTAGGTCTAATGTCGATGGTCTGTTTTAAACATTGTTTTGCTGGGGGCCCTTTATGGTGCTTCTATAACTGTTTGAAGAAATTAAATACCGAGGTTTTTCAGTGCTTGTAAATGTAATATCCCTTAACCGTAGAAAAATACAATTCAATGGGATGGTAAAGGACCGGCCTGAATAATTGTATGGCTCGTAATAGGTCTTTACTATCTGGAGTAAAAATTTTAATTACCACACGTTATTCTTTAAACATTTATTAACGAACAAAATTTAATTGGAGTCGATTTGTATTAAGTTTGTGTTGTAGCTTCATTCTGCCTTTACGCCATGAAGCGGCCGATAATTAACTGCGGTTATAGTAATACATAAAATTTCAAACGACTTAATTATGAACAAGAAAGCATTAATGCGTTCATTGAAATAATGTTTTGCGAGATAATGAGTAAAATGATAATCACGAATATCATAACGAGGAATATTTGCTTTTTATATTTTGCATATAAATGCCATATAATATGTATAGGAGTGCCAGTAATATGGAAAGTAAAAATATTGAGAGAAAATGTCAAGACAGAACGGTAAGTGTATGAATATTTGTATATTACAAATTATTTTGTTAATAATCTTTTAACAAACAATGAAAAATGGCTGAAACCTTATGGAGATTACTCAGTGAGAAAATTTTGATGATACATTAAGGTAATGGTCATCAGAAACGGGCCACTAATCCCTTGCCATATCATTTTTTCCATAGATGCGTCAGACAAAGCTAAATATTGTATTGTTGCAATGTTAAAACAAACAAAGAAAAATCTAATGTTTTATCAAATTTACATTTAACGATAGTGTATCATATCAATTGTGGTTGAAATTACATTTAAAATTCAATTGTGATAAGAATAAAAGTCAGGTTTGTAACATTTGAACCGTAAGGTGTGTCGCGAGTCTGACTCGTCAAAGTATGGCAAGGGGTTAATGATAGTATACCGTACTAATTATAGTTGTAACTACACTTAAAATCCAATTGTAATAAAAATAAAAGTCAGGTTTGTAACATTTGAACTGCATGGTGCGTCACGAGTCTAACTCTATCTTAACCAGGAGGGCAGTTAGAGGGTAAATCCTAATTATCGAGGTTTGCCCTATTTTTCATATTTAATTGCATACAAAAAATCTGAAAAAATTCTGTAACATTTGAGGCATGATAATGTATGTTAGGAAATTTTTTCAGATTTTTTCGTCGAAAACGCTAAGTGTAAAAACTCAAAAACTGAAAAAAATGTAGAAGTTTTCAAATAGCTATATCTTCCTTCTGAGAGTAGTTGTGTATTGACATAATTAATATCCTCAATAAAAGACCTTATAATATAAAAGCAATGGATAGATAACAAAGCAAAAATGAAAAAAGTTTCAAAAAACGTTTGAAAATGAAATTTTGTTACATTCATTGCCAGTATCAGTCCCAAAAAGTAAGTCAAAACGATCTGTCGAGGTAACGGTTGAGCGGTTGGTTCGCTCACGATCTTGTAAATAAAGCAGAAATCAGGGGCCACAGGTATTTCGACGAAAAGAATATTGTATGAGGGCCGGTGCACTTCCATCGAGCGGGATCGCGATGTGTTCGCAGAGGTGTCAGTGTCAGGGCCGGCCTAAAGTGGCGTTGCAAAGCATCTTGGAATTAGCCGCGATGAAGATAAAAAAAAAGGGGGCGAAGGAGGAAAACGCGCGAACCGGAGGAACGGTGCGTGCATCGCGTTCGTGTTCGACGTGTGTGCAAAACGGCAGCAGGAATATCGACGCCAGACTGGCGGCCGTTAGTTGTGGCCTTGCCATCGGCAATTTATTCATGAACCGGAATATCTGTGCAGCCGTTCGTTCGTTCGGCAACCTCCATTCGTTCAAGAGCACCTCGAGCAAAGTTGGAACTCTCTTCTCGTAGAGAGAGTGCATTCGTTACTTTCCCGACTGCTCGACACACGACACGATCGCGTACGCGCATCGAGATTAGCTCGATGATTCGACTTATCCTCTGACGTTCAATTACTTTGCCAGTTAAATTCCCCACGTGTTTGCAGCTTTGTCGGTTTTTAATGACTTAAACGTCTTTTAACCTTCGCAGTATTGTCGGTGGAAATCGATGATTGGATCTGGTGAATCCATGTTGAAGCGTTAAAAACTTCAATTGTGTGCCAACACTATTCCTACCCCGACCGGTCTTTAGCACAACTTATCTTTTTTAATATAGAATGAAGATAGTAGGCAATTTGATAGTATAAAAATACAGTCTTTTTATTCAGAAGAAGTATACAATGTATACTTTATTTGATTTCATCGAATTTTTTACAAATAAGCTTCTCGATTGTACATTTCCCAAATATGTACTTTTTACATTTTAGACAGATTTTTGTTGGTATTATTTTCTTTGCAATATCTTATCTCGCACGTTTTTCGTTCACGTGAACCTGTACTTGTATTTATGATTGGTGTTGCTTGATCTTCTTTACCTGGCTGTAGCTCTTTTTGATATTTGATGGCAAATTCTTCTTCCAATTGCGATAAAAGCTGGTTTCTTTATTAAAACCCATGCATATAACCTGGCTAAATCTAGACCAAAGGTCGTGAAGTTTAAGGGCAATGCAATTGCGTTAAATATAGGAAATTCTAATTGAAATTTTAAAAATGGTCATTTGACCGGTCCTGATGGAAATAGTGTTAAATCAAATACGAAGGATAAGGCAATAATAAGAATGGATATTCTAAACAAATAAGAATATACAAATATGATTTTGGTACGTTTCTTAGCATTTTTTAATACTCTTATGGTGCTCTATTTATTACATCTTTCTCCTTTTTTTTTATTTATAAATATGTTACACTTTGACACTGTGAAATTATAATATTTCTGCATCCAGCGTGGTATTTACAATAATTTGATCATTTTTCTGGAATAGAAACGTCGCTAAAAAAATTGTCCATAGTTACAATGTATAGCCACAAGAGCACGACGGTTAAAGGCATTGATGGTTAAAGACTTTTGTCAATGTTTAACTGTTTTGTTGTGAATATATGTATTGGTTTAGAGAAGCTAAAATGAAGACCCTGTTTGGTAATGTATATAATAATTAGATGTAAAGGAATTTGAAGGAAAATGGGACACTCAAAGTTTAATCATTACTTAATTATTATTATTTAATTATTAACATTAATTATCACTCAAAGTTAAGAGTTACAGAACTTACGAAAATAGCAGAAACAAACATATTGTATGCTGTACTATTTTATTTTAATTTTTTAAATTGATCATCCAAAAACGCTTCCACTTTTGGAATTTTATAAAATACCTTTTTTTCAAGAATACTGCACAATTTCCTCACTTTGCTTCAGTAGCGAAGTGAAATCTACGTTTGGATAAAGTAAAAGGTAGTAGTAAATGAAATGAATCAGAAATAATTAACTATTTTTATTAATAATGAGTAATGAGAAAAGTTTAATTTGATATATCGCATAGTGATTATATTTTATTTGACAAATCGTAGCTTTTTATGACATTTGGTTTATAATGTAATATATAATTCCGGTAGTACTCGAATCGATCAATTTCAATGAAATTTTCAATGCGCATTTAATTTATTTGAACCGCCAATAAAATATTTAAGATGTTCATTATAGGCTCGAATGAAACAGCTGTAGAAAGCAATTTCTACTATTTAAATTGCAATTTAACTTTTAAACGTAAAAGTACATTAGCTTGAAGAAGGTTGAACTTTTTCCTGATGTTGTACACAATATGTATGTCTGCTTTTCTCTCCTGGAAATGCAAAAATATTATTTCCGTTTAATCCCAAGTGCATTGTAAGAAATATAATACATTTGTAATAGACACTGATATTTTGAAAATATTAATTTGCTTTTTTCGTTTCTTTAAATGTCGCAAAACAAACCTTTGTAAATTACTGTTGAACAGAAACATACCTAAGAAATGCATTTGCAATATGCAAGTACTTTAAGAATATTTTAATTAGAAGTTTCCTTTTCCGTGCAATTGTGTCATTTAGTTTGAATAAAATTTATATAGGGTGTCTCAGAACAAGGGTAAGAACCGGAAATGGGGGATAGTCTAGACAGTTTTGAACAACAATTTCCTTTGCACTAGTTCTGGGACACCCTGCATAAAAGTAGTTTATATTATATTTAATTTTATTATATTTTGAAGAATTGATTTCTTTTTCAAATGTACTAAACACTGATATTTGTAGTTCTTGTTTTTCAGTATTAGCAGTTATAACAGTTTCTAATTAATATACTTTGTAATTCGACGACAATATTGTTATTTTAAACGCGGTAACTCCCAAAATTGATAGCATAGTAACATTAACACCAGAACTACCGAAGCTTAACAGTTTTGCACCGTTACGCGGTCGCTAAATTTCTATGACAAGAAAACGTTTAAAGTGCTGTCGTTTAAATTTAACTTTACGATTGCCTCGTCAGGATGATATTTGAATTTTTATACAAATCTATCGGTCGTATTATTAGGAATTCTTTTTTATAGATTCACTTGGAAATATTGGATACTTGAAATTACGGACAACAGAAGTAATTATATATTGCAAAAATGGAGATAAATGAAACGCTCAGCAGCTTCAGCCTGGCAATCAATGCGTTGAATCCATTTTGTGCTCGAAGCAATTATTCCAGAATATTTAATCGCTGCACGTGAATTAAACCGGCAGAAACGCATACATAAATGAATTTGATCACCGGCTTTGTTATAGTGTTAATAATTGAGAAGCGCACGAAAGCGTTACACGAAAACCATTACTTACCATCTGCTTTGAAAACGTCGGGAAACGAGTCTTGAATGTTTTGTGAACAATAATGGAACCGTTTCGAAGGATATCTTTTGTGCCGTCTATCGGATAAATTGTAACCACCGGATCGTAACATTGTGAACATTGTGTTTGTTTTTTTTTTTTTTTTTTTTAACAAACAGAAACAATAGTTCGTGTTTACAAGGAAATTTCATCAAAGATAATTGCGACAAAAAAACGTTTCCAGCTTTTATCGAGCCGCAGAATAGGCATAAAGGAAAGTCCTTTCTGTTTCTTGTTTTATTGAATAAATTATGAAGGGAAACCAACGAAAGAGTACGCGTCTACAGAAAATTACATGTGTTCGATTGAGTGAATAATGTAATAAGTAAGAGCAAAACGAGACTGAATTGCAGAGGAGTTATTATTTTGCACGCGAAAGAAGCCCTGCAATTCAGAAAGAAATTACAAGAAACGTATGTTGCAAATGATGGTTGTTATTAATGCTGTTTGTGTACTTTTTTTCTGATGTAATAAGGAGAATCGCACCATTAAAAACTAATTGTAGGTATACGGTAAATAGGAATAATGAACAAGAAATTTAGTATTCAGGCAATAGAAAACTATTTTATGCATTCGTCACAGTTTATGATTCACAGATCATACTATTATACCCTCAATATTGTCATTTACTAATCTAAGTCGTTCCTTTATCTGTAACTAGTCAATCACCAACTTTCACCATTATTCACCCTGAACTCTTCATCTTTCAACTCCTCTCCCAGCTCTCTTACTTACTGATAATCCAAAGATCATTTTTCAAAACACATAAAATAGCCTCGCTCTGCGATTCTCACTCACTCTCCATTCTGTCACACGTGCGTCAAGTTTGTTAATAAAGTTTCGTTTCCTGCGACACGTTGATCTTTAATTGTTCAAACCTTCGTGCCACCCCAAATCTGCTCTCAATTTCGAGGAATTGCGACAAACCGGGCATCACAATACGATAGTATGAACAACATCACATACAAATATGGAGGGATCAGAAGTCAATCAATTTAATTTATAAAGTGCGGTAACTTTAAACTTCTTATTATCAGCAACAACCAGCTACATGTTGCTCTTTGTTTTCAAAAGATGACTTCGTTATACAGAGCCTGTTTTACGTCTATTATTTTTTAATTAATTGTATGTCTACTCTCAGCCACCAAAGCTTTTTTACCGTTTCAGTCGTATGTCTGCTCTCAGCCGCCACAGCAAAGAATCATACTGACCTTATATTCTATTAATTTTATCTTAATCTCCATTTCAAGATGTACCAGTTTACACTTCCTACGAAAGAACATAAACTGCTAAGGAACCTGTTCACGCCTATGTCACGTTTTATGTTTGCCCGGAAATTGGTGGAACAGTTTGTAGATGGTCCCCGCGATGGAGCATCTTCAAAAACAGGAAGACCATCTTTCTGAGATAAAGAACAAAGGCTTAATGGCAAACTACTAAAGAGTAAAGATTGTTCTGCATGTTCAAACAGAAAAATCGAGGGCGGAAGACGTCAATACTATTATTTTTGCGACGCACGTTCTCGAAAATCAGGGCTTTACAATGGAGACTGCTTTGAAAGATACGTTTTAAAGTTTAAAAACGAATTAATACATTTTGTTTTTCCTTCATAATCTTGCATGTTATGTATTATATTAGTGTTCGTTCAACGAGAATCAATTCCGACCAGCATTACACCCATGTATAAATTTAATACGATCACAAAGGGTTAATACGTATCCTCATAAAAGATTAATAATTTTTAAAAGCCGGCGAAAATATTATCACTTTCCAGTTTTTACATTTCACAGTACTTTTTTATTATTTGTCAAAAGTAATGCTTTTTAAGCTGACTTTAGCCACGCGTTGTCCTGTGTTCAACGTTGTATAAAATTTTTGTTTGTCGGGTGGATAGATTCAGTTTTAATTAGGTTTTATAAAGTTTTTATCCCTCCGTCAGAATATCTACCTATTAAGCGCATAAGCTGGTTTTAAATTGATATTAAGCAATAATAAAAATGAAACGTATTTAAAAAGTGATAACTTTTTTATCCGCTACCGTAGGTCCGTTGTTAATTTACATAATTGGAGGTACGTCGTTACGGTCTTTTTAGAATGAACAAGGTTCGTCAGTAGAGTGGCAAACGGCAGATAATCAATTCCACGTCCAGCGGAGATACTTCTCTCAGTGAATGCAATTTCGGTTGCACCTGAAGGAATTTGCAAAGCAAAACTGGAAGATCTATTTTTGCTCTGTTCCCTTCCTTCGCGATAAGGAATTCACTCCAGTTTCGAAGATTTTTTTCGGGTGGAGGGGATTGCGAGCGAGATACAATGGCGTAGACTGAACTCTTTTTTAGGTCATATATTCAATACTGTTTAACATATCTTTATCTAAATATTTCTATAGTATTTGTAATAGGCTTGATAATTATTTAAAAATTTACCCTCTTTGCGAATTACGCTGCTCAGTAATTTTGAGTAATTTTTCTTTAGATACATAACTGCCACTTGATCTTGGTTTTTAAGATATTGACGAAAATATTCTTAATATTTTCACTTTGCCGTAAGTTGGGCTATCTTTAGATAATGAATAAAAAAAAACGATAACAGTCTTACCTAAACTTAACTCATTAATAGTAATGAGTTGGAACACTTTATTGGCCAGAATCATGTATTCGTGATTCGTGGCGTTCAACCTGTCAAGCCATTATTATTTGCGCTATCAAATATCAATTATAACATAAAAATGTATAATACGTGAACTATAACTATTGGATATAATTCAGTTAATAAACTGTAATTAGGTGTAGAAAGCAACTTAAAATTACAAGGATCAAAAAGGGATTTATACTTTGCCATTGTAAAAATAAAATATAAATATAATCTTAATATAAAAATTAATGTTTCATGCAAATATAAAATTAAAACTAATAATTTATTAATATAAACACATTCATTCATCAAAAGCATTTTGAGCTGCTGTTTGGTATTTGAAAATTTCTTCCCACAAAGAATTACTTAAATGTTTAAAAGATCATAGTATGCTGAGGTGAAGTTTGAAAATTAAAATACGTGAAGTTACGTTTCATAATTTAACCCCTTGCCCTACAATATCGTATCACACTCGTAACGTAGCCTGTGTATCAAATGTGAACTCTATCCTTTATTTTGAATAAAACTCAAATTTAAATTTAATTCTAATTGCGGTTTGTATAGTTAAGGCTTGTCAAGTGTGAAATTCATATGTTTCGATTTTTTAAATTTGTTTTAACATTGAGGCGATACATATTTAACACTAATTGACGCACCCGTTTGAAAAATCATAGGTTAAGGGGTTAATTCATTTAACTTTTTTAGTTATTTATAAGACGAGTTGTAATAAAAAATTGGTTCTTTTTGGTGCAGCAATACTAACATTAGCAGAAATCAATCTTTACAATGATATATCACATGACCGTATAACAAATGGTAAAGGTAACTGGGAAAACCAATACCAAATTTAAAATGATAAAAGCAGTAATTATTTCTGCATCAGCTTAATAATTACCACATCGAAAACATCTTTGCGTATATCTTTGAAACCATCAAGATCGAGCTACGGTTCGCATAGTATAGGAAAAAGTTACTCGGAAGTTGACCTTGACAACATGTTTCAGGGGCATCGTTGACAAAGAGACCAAACTTCATTTTTTTTTCACTGTGTTATTAATACATTTATAGATTTTTTCTTCTTCTTCCTCGTTGTATGTTGATCAATGCCTTAGTTAGAGATATCTGTCATTTTTAGTTAGTAAAAAGAGGTATTAACATAAAATAGCCTTGGTATTTAATAATATTCATGGTTAATTCTACATTTAAAAGAATTCGAACATGTAATGTTAAAATTGTGTTTACAAATATAATTTACTTCCTTCTTTCTTTGTATGTAACCCTTTCCACTCGTTTGTCCCCTCCGAGAGGACATGAAAAGAATACATGCGACTTTTAAGGGAAATATAACTAATTTATTTTTCTTGTTCTAATTGTAAGTTTCCTTCAAATATGATTTAAATAGAATAATTATTCTCAATAATTAAATTATCTTATCTACGATGTTGTGTTGCTCACTGCTTTGTAATTAAATACTTTTGAGTTGTTAGCAAATAATCTGAACAAAATGTTCGAGTGCAAAGGGTTAAGTTAACATGAAAATAAGTGTTTCTTTAACGAGTATATTTTGCTATTGCTAATTATATTCGGAGCTGCTTATTTCACGAAAGTATAGCCCTTGAATACGCCACTGATAAAATACCAGGAATTCCTTTAACCAGCAGCCGACTAGACGAGACTAGCAACAAGATTGATTCGTACTACCAAGATTCCACCGTCTGGTTTTACCTTGCGTGCCAGCTTAGCTGCCCAGAAATGAAGCCTATCTTTCTCTTTTTTCTGCTACTGTATGAAATTACACCAACAGGTATATTATTTTCTCTGAAGTTAAGTAGAATTTCGAGAAATCTATTTTCTGCGTCGTTACAATAGACGAGTCTTATAATTTCTTCAGAATTTCTTCGGTTTACTGAATGTCAACCCTTAGTGCGTTGTCCCGTTACTTTTTATTATAATTAACATTTAATGTAATGAAAGTACTGTAAAAGACCTTTTTTACTTTAACAAATTTCACGCGTAATTATTTCATTTCATGTTCAAATATAATTAAATTATTGTATACGATTAAAAAATGAGCGTGTGTAAGTTCGAATATAATTTTGACAAATTGAGAATCATATCAGATCTGTTGCATAATCTAAACATTATTAAAATATACACATGTCGTTTATATTCTGAAATAATATTACTTTATCTTATGTTTTTTATAGAAAAGAAAGTGATTCTGGTGGCTACGTGTTACCCAATTTTTAGCCTGAATACCTTTTCCATAAAAGATTTAAAAATTCGTTGGTTATTGTAGAGCAAAACCTGTTCTATGAAAATATTTAACAAAAAAAAAGGAGTCAGAGGTGGTCTTAAAATGAAAAAAAATTTAATTTAATTTACTTCATGAATTTTTTAATCTCTTACTTCTTTAAAGCTGTAAATTATAGTTTCATAGCATACGGCACTTTGTATATGTATACAATATAACTTGAATGTTTTTATACTGAATCAAACATACAAATACAACGCTGATACAACTGATCTTAGTTGTTTGTTCGCTATTTCGTTCTCGTTTTAGGCGCGCTTTGTCACCGAGACTCAATAATTCGCGATTGTTATTTGTCACTAGCTTTGGCGGCAGGGACAAAGTAGATTATAGCGGGGAATTTGGAACAGAGCGAGAATAAAATATGTTTTCTATTTTCAAAAATTTATTTACAAGACTACCAACCAAAAGTATAAGCAACTATCAGTTTTTCTATAATCACAAAATCATTTAATAAAGTGTCAGTCTTTTAAATTTAAGCACTTTACCTATATAAACTGCTAAAAATATGAAGTTACGTTCTGTCTGAATAAAAGTGACTAGGTATCCGGTTGATAACATATTTGGTAACGTGTTTTGGTCAAATATAAAGATGCAAACAAGTAAGATGAATTAAACATTTCTATCAATATGTCTTGCGAAATAATATTTGATGAATTATTTATTTTCGAACTTGATATGGAGAGTTCATAATAGAAATTGCTGTAGTTCTTAGTTTTGCGATATTTCGATATTTTGTTTAGGTACTGTTTGGACATTTTATTACAATCTTGCTTGGTATGGGTTGTATAAGTTAAAAAAGCGTAATTAATCGGTTGTTTGCTTGCAGATCTAGAAATAAAATATTAATTTATTGTTAATCAATACTGTTTCGTTCAATAAAAATGCTTATATTGCGCAAGCGATGTGTATTTTGATAACAAATGGGGGAGGAGGGAGAACAACCAGTGGGGTAAGCACAAATTTGTATAAATCGGAATATTACTGTACTAATAAACAATACGTCAATCTTATGCTATATTAGCCATTATTAACAGTAAAATAATAAATCTGTAATTATTGTCAGAGAAAGTAAAATTATATTATTTATTATATGTTGAAATCTCAATGATAGGATTTTAGAAAGTCGAAACATCGTAAAAGTAAGGATTATGGTAATTTCTTTCAACAGTTGCATAGCGAAGGTTTATTTATACTAAATTCGCATATGCGGATGATGGAAGATATACACAAATATATTATTCCTATAGAAAGTACACATTTTTTATTTATTTGTTGGATTCCACAATATCCAGTAAAAATACGACGACGTTAGTTGTTTACACATTTTCAACAAATTAATACGAAGCATTGTATAAAAATATATTTATATTCTTCATTCTTCTGCAAAATGTACATGTGATGAAACATTTAAAAGAATTAAATAATACGAATACATTGACAATTTTACCGATTATATAAGTCAGTCAGAATAAGAATAAGCCAAGCAAAATGGTAGAATGTTGCTTCAACATTAATTGGAACGTTTATTTAAAAAAAAAAATTAGATATCACGTAATTTATGTTTAATTTAGTGTAAACTTTTTATTTATAACTGGTTAGTATTTAATATCTTAAAAAATGTCAATGGTTTGTTCAATTTACCAAAGTAGTGTAAGTCTAATTTCCCATAGACATGAATTTATATAAATAATAATTTTACTAGAATATGTTTATTTAATTATTTTATTAATTATAATTTTAATTTTGGTAGCTTTTTTAATATTATCGGAACAGAAAGTTTTAGGGTACATGCAAATTCGAAAAGGACCTAATAAAGTTAGATTTAAAGTAATTATACAACCCTTTAGTAATGCAATTAAATTGTTTTTTGAATACTTTTTTTTTGAGAAAAATTAATGTGATATATTATTTAATTAGTCCAATATTTATATTTTTAATTATATTTTTATATTGATTTATTTGTGCTTTTTATAATAATTTAATATTATTAGGATTAAGAATTTATCCTTTTATATTCGGAAGATGATCTTCAAATTGAATTTATGCAATATTAGGATGTATTCGAATTATATTTTATTTTTTCTTACTATTTATACACAAACTTGGATTAACATGAAATATATTTTAAGTGATATTTAATTTTTCAGAATTGAAATTAAATGATTTTTACAATTGACTAGTTATGAAAGTGGTGTAAGTCCATTTGCAGTCCGTAAATATACATTATTTTAGTTAAATTCGCCTAAAAGAAACTTATATAATCAAATTACATATTAGTAGAAACATCGCCAGATTTGACATAATTAACTTATATCTTTAATTAACAAATATTTTAACATTTAATTTCCTTGAAACAACAGAAAATGGACTTGCACCGCTTTCAAAATAAACGATCCAATTGTTGAGCGAAATATTTTAACATTAAACTATGAAATCAGAACTAATTCAATTATAGCGTTACACGTTTGCATGTATTTCAATTGAATGAAAATCACAATGCTAAAGGCATCCAGTGTTCCCTCCTGTTTATCTCGAAAGAAATTTCTTGTCGCGCAAATAGCGTAGCGTAGAATCAGGGTATGGACACGGCTGGTCCATTCACAGGGCCAAGTAAAAAGAAGACGTCCACTCGAAAATCCAGAGAACACTCGTGTGTCTAAAAGCACTTGCATCGGTATGTGGATCAATTATATGAAAGAAACGTGCGACGAATTAATGCGATCCGAAGCGTTAGCAAGAAAAAGAAAAGAAGATTCGAAGTGGAACCAACCATTCGACTCCTTTTTGTTGTATTCTTCTTCAAGTACTTGATTCTACTCTATAAAACGCTGTAGAGTACACTGCATTCGCTGTGTTTATTTTAACGCTACTTCGAGCCATTCAAATGAAATAATTGCGTCGATTAACAACCTTTGACATCGGTCGATGCCAATCGAAGATATACAATTTCCCGCTTCGAACTTTCAATTACCCGACAGAAGAGCTAAGGCGTTTTTCAATATCCTCTTTCCCTGCTTCTTAGCTTTCCTTGTATTTCTCTTTTTGCTTCGCAGTAAAATTAATTTTCAGTCTTGGGTTTCTCAATTTCCGCGTGAAACGAATGCCTCGGAAATTCTACTATCTTTCTCTTATCAGGGGACCATACATTTCCTTTCCGTGCGCGTACTCGTTGTTTTTATTTTCGATACTTTACCCGCGACTTCTTCTCGTTTCACTGTCCCCGCTGCTTACCCTTCGTTTACGCTTAAGAGGCCATGTTTTATGTACGTTCGAGAGAACGAAGATTGCTACCTCGTGAATCTATTTCGCAGCACGAAACGTCCGCAAAAAGCCACGGAGCATTGACTTTAAAGGAAACAAGTTGAAATTATCGTAGCCGGTACGCTAACGTGTAATGAATTTCTATCTGCATCTTTACGTGCATAATTTTCTCCTTTTTCACGTTTAGTCGACTTTTTTGGTTTAATGAAGCGGCATACCGCGTATTCGCTTCATTTCTGGTTTCTTTTAACCCCTTGCCGGACGATTTTCTTGACGGGTACGTTAATCAAACAGTAAACTAGAATGAACCATTTCCACTCGATTGTCCCCTTGGAGGAGACACAAAAAGAATGCAGGTGATTTTTAAGGGAAATACAACTAATTTCTTTTTCTTTTTCTAAGTTTTCTTCCAATATAATTTAAATAGAATAATTATTCTCAATACTATACTATCTTATCTACGATGGTATGTTGTTCGCTTCTTTGAAACTAACAATGAGTATTTTTAAGTTACTGGTAAATAATCTGAACAAAATGCAAAGGGTTAAATTTAAAATTCAGTTAGATTGAACATTCGAGTCAGGCATGTTACATTTGAACTGGAAGAATGAAAACAGGTCCTGAAATTGTAGGTTCAAACTACATTTTATCGAATATCTTCAGAATAGTTAAAATATGCGTGACGCCAATTCTGGGACGACTAACATATTAGGTATTTAAAAAATGTAAATTGGAGTTGCCGGTGGTCAGGTAGGTAAACGAATACGTAACACTTTAAACTTTAGATCCTTCGAAACTAACCGAAAATGTTCACTGTGTCAATTTCGATTGTGTTTCAGCCATTTTTTCGGAACATTTCTATGTCACTATAATTTTTCTATCATTTTTCTATTCGCTGTAACATGTTCATATCCTGCTCAATACCCTATTCTCAATATATATATAATCAAGTTACCAGATTAATACACATTAAATGTTAAATTTAAAACATTAAAAACATTGCATCGTTTGTTAACATAAAATTACAGCAAAGTATGATGAAGCCGATTACACAGATACTTTATTAATACTTTTAACACAAAATGATTAATTTTTCATCGGAATAAACAATAAATCAACAAATTTACGGTATACTAATTTTCAATTGTTTATGTCACAAAACGATAAGGAATGCAATTTTTATATTAACAATTTTGTATATGATTAATAATTATGGAATAACAATGAATAATAATGAAACATTTTTCCCCTACATCAACATTTTCCCTAGGGAAGATTATGGTTCCCACCAGTATACCATTTTCCCTGTACACGCATTTTGAAATAACCTAATTAGGTCATTCTTTAAATTTCTGCTACGTTGATTATTACTAAAATAATTATACTTGTTTCGAGTACCACAAATCCACTCGTTGAATTGTATATATACGAGAATTTTTCAAGTTATATTGCCAAGTTTTTGAGGCTAGCTATTCTGCAGAAAACGTCGTCAGGGTAAAAACATCGATGAACGACATGTTTATGGTATGGGCCGAAAAAGGGTCCGAGTATGGTGGGAGGGTTCTCTCGCAGCAAAATTCAAAAATGTATATAGGTAGTTGGTAAAACGGGAAGAATCGGGTTGGATGGTCCTTGAATAAATTGTTTCTGTTTAGCGAACAAGTTTTATTTTTTTTATTTTTATCGTTTCTTTCCCTATTCTCTCTTACCCGAGTCATTCTTAATCTGTTTCTGATTTAACACTACTTAGAATCAATAACCCAGAAAAGGGCACCTACAAATATCTTTTATGACTACGTTGGAAATAATCCAAGCGAGGCCAAAAGATAACTCGAATAACTTTCTTTCTTTTTAAAGGCATAAACATGTTATTCTTTGAATATTTATTCGTCCATTTTGCTTGGATTCTACCTAACGAAACGATTATTGGAAAGTAATTCTTCTAAAGTGGCAGGAGCTTGGGATCGATAACTGATTCTTTATTACACAGTTGGTCAAACATTTGATATTCACGTACTTTCATTTAGGGAATAAAGATGGTAATAAATTCATCAATCAGAGCAGACTGTAAATACAGACGGAAATTGCAAAGGATTAAATTAAACTTGTAGCAAAATTAAGGTGAATATTGAAAAGATAATGACGTATGTAATTAAAAAATCGTGATTTTGGGGACACTAAGAGTTTACATTTTTTTTCTACCTCACTTAAATATGAAAATACAACAATAGTACAACTGTTTTACGAGATTTTAATAATGAAAAGTGCAAGTAAGAATCATTTTTTCTATACCAATAACTTAAAAACTGCACATTTTGAATGATATCATTATTGCAGCAAATGGACGTTATATTTTGGTGGCATGTGCAGGAAGTGGCATTACCCACAGTTACAAAGCCAAACTTCCTGCAATTGGGGATTGTACACATATTACTGTACACGCAATTAACCGTTCATCGGAAAACATTTTTCCACATTTCGTGGGCAGTCATGTATGTTATTAATAAGTCCGTTCGCGCTTATTGACATTATTAAAATGATACAAAGATCACACATTCTTAAAACAATCTGTTACTGGTGATGTAAATGGATTATTTTTAATAACGTGAAATGAAGGAAACATTGGTCTATGCCAGGACAATAACCATTTAAAACGGCCAAATCTGAACTGCACGCTAAAAAGGTATTGCTTTCAGTTTGGTGGGATTATAAGGGAATATTGTATTATGAGCTTTTACCAACTAACCAGACTATTCATTCTGAAAAATATTGTAAACAACTGTGTCACTTGAAAACGGCATTCATTTGCATATAGAAAAAGAAGAGTATTTCACAATGACAATGCACGATCGCACACATCTTTGATGACAGGACAAACACTATTGCAATTTGGTAGGGATGTATTACCGCACCCACCATATTCACCGGACTTGGCACAATCTGATTTTTATTTATTTCGAACATTGCAAAATTCTTTAGATGGAATATCATTTGAAAACGTAGAAGAAGTAAAAACAACAATTTTATGAAAAAGGAATATTTATGTCACCAAACAGATGGGAAAAGGTCGTAGAACAAAATGGTACATATATCATTAATTAAGTAAGTATTAAAACAATAAAACTTTATATTCTTCTGGAGAAACGCGAACGGACATTTTACGCAATCTAATATTATCAAAGAGTTTATTATATTGTATAACTGTTAATTTTGTTACATATTCAATGCATCCGTTAATAAAAATAAAAGTTTCAGCGAGAATCTTTTATTTGCGTCATCAACGATCCAGGTTGTCTATGAAGAAGTTAAAAAGAAGTATGCGCCTCGGCCCGACAAAGCCGTTAACAAAAAATTTGCTTCGTCGTCTATGTATTGAGGATGCCTCGAAATTGTTTAGTTGAAAGATGCTGTTGCTATAATCGACCGGTCTCGGGGAGATTGGTCCTCACTCTTTAACAGCTTCTTTATCCATCTTCCTTTCTTTCTTCAGTCCCTCCGTTACACCCTTCGTGTAAACGAGCTCCCTTCGGCTAAACGTTTCTTGGTGGCTAGGAGGACGGAAGGCAAGTGGCAGGAAGACATTTGTTCTCTTTTCTCTCATCAGAGCTACCCTTTCCCTCTTGCTCTTTCGCCTTCTCCTTTCTCCTTTCTTGGCTCGTTCGAACGAGCATGTTGTATGGATAACCTTCTATGTAGAAGTATAGATTCTACATCGCAGACTGTAGAGTTTTCGTGGCGCCAGTTCTTCCATGGATATGTCTACCACTTACTGTATCCGCTACTGTTACGAAACAAGCGATATACATATACATAAACGTAACTAAGGTATTGAAATTAAAGATGAACTCCTCGGTGAAGTTTGTAATGAATTTCAGAACTTGTTAGTTTGCATCGGTGTTGCGGTAAGACGATCTTCTATTGGGCACAAAATGTAGGTTGTAGAATGTTGCAAAAATAAACATGACCCAATGCAGATACTTTAATTATTTTATCTTTTATTTCGGTTATAATACACTTCATAAAGCTATTGTTTATTCATTTGCAACGAAATATAGGACAAAGATGAATTTATAATCATTGGACGTCCGGTAACGGTAAAATATATTAATAATAAAACTTTATTAATTTAACAAAAATAGATACAAAAGATATATAGCATTTAAAGCTAAATAATATTAAAAACTGAAGAAATATTGAGTAACGATCATTGACAAATTTTTTATCACTAATTTGTATTTGCATGTTAAAACTTAAAAATCGTTAAAATTATTCGAAGTTATCACCATTTCAATGTGTGTAGTGTGCAGTATGTTATTATTCATTTGTAAATACTTCTCATCCACGTTAAGATACATGCACACTTCACGCCAGGTTCAAGTTCGACCATGCAACCTTCTTGTGGTATATCTTGAGTTATTTTAATGCCTACGGTTCAATTTTTATTTAGACATCTCTTTGCAAAGCGTTCTGAAAACAATCTACTAACAAATTTTTTAAACCACTTGAACTGGTTTGAATTTGTGAAATTTCGGGTTTCTGCTTCGTTTTATAATAAAAGGAAATTGTGGTTTAAAAACAATTCGGTTCTTACACTAGTTATGAGACACCCTATATATATAATTCATTATTTGGGAACATTTATCGGTCTTTATAAATACACTCTCTTTATTTAAAATATTTAACATTTTTGCTAACTCTTTTTTTTTTTAATTTTTTAAAATAATATTTACTTTTTTCCTACTATTTTTTTGCAATAACCGAAAATATTTTTTAAGCAAGTTATGTGTATAATTCGTGTTGGTCCTCCGGCTGGTACGATGTTTAAATTAACTCTAATGTACATTAAGTTCAAAGCGAGTTGATCTTACCGGAGTACTTCTTGTACAGTTTTAATTGCAGCAGTAACCTCTTGCTTCAACGTCCATTAACATAAATGAAATATCTAAATAGAATTCTTTTAACACCAAAGTAATTTCATATTTCCAGTTAAGGGCTTTATTATAAATCTTTGATTTCCTCAAAATGATCGGATTAAAATAATACTGCCTTGATCCATGGACTGTTATCTGGTTAAAACTGGTTCTGGCGGCGGAGAAGTATTTTTTAATTGCTTCCGGTATTCTTTAATCCGAAGCGGTGCTTTAAAAAGAAAGCTTTTTTACGAAAGATATTAATGTATCGACGAATAGGAAGCGAAGTTGAACTTCTTCAGCAATTCTACGTGTACAAATCATAAACGAATCATGTAACATGTATCATGTTTTGGTAATATCTTTCTCTGCTTTGATCATGTGCCGCACTGCATCAGTTACTTACGAGCACAAGAACTTTCTCTTCGTTACCATTGATTTGTCTCTGCACGATTTGTTTTTTTTTTCTAATTTAGAATATAGTAAAAGAGGTTTTCCTATATCATTTTCATAGAATTGTCCTAGTATTGAATTTGCTGTACATCGTTCTCTTTATTTAATAATCTCATTTATAGAAGTCCAACAATTGAGCCGTTTATTTTGAAAATTGGGTAAGTCCATTTTTGAAACAAATGAAGATAATCATAATTATATATAAAACTTAATACGATCTCTTTTTCTGTAAACAATTTATAGTAAAAAAAGAATCAGATTCCCTTATACAAAGAATTCTGTGTAAAAGAATGTTAAAGTATAATAAGTAAAAAAAGATTAAAATTACAAGTAAAGTATGTCATACAAAAGCTTGGAATATCTCAGACATTGATATTGTAACCAAATACTTAATATAATTTTTTCTTCTTTTCAAGTAAACTTTTGTTCGTGAAAGTTCTTTTTCTTTTTTTATTATTATTATTCTATGCTGTACGTATGAAACTGCTCCTGTTGTTTCACCGTCTGAAAAACTAATTACACATTTAAACGAGACAAGCAGCATAAAAGCTTTCAGTACAGTTAACAAATTTGTTAGTGAACTTTGTTCTTTAGTCTCTATAATGAATTTATTTTTAATTATTTTCTAATTTGTAAACAAATTTTTTGCGGTATAATGATTATCTCTTGCTCCTATATTTCTATCTACATACTTTTATTGCATTATTAAAGTTCTCTTATTTTAGTATTGTACTTATTGTCAGTTCAGAAATAATAATACTTTTAACCCTTTCGGTGTTTGATCCGTACGTCGTACGATCAATACACGAAAGTTCAAAAAATTAAAAAACAGTCCAAACCATAAATTCTCACATTATCTATAATAAATGATAGCAAGAAGTTGATAATATGAGTAAAGAAATTGGTATTTTGTTTACAATAAATATTAGTAAAAAAAATTGTATCATATTTTATTTTCATCAATATCGAAAGGGTTAATTATTGAATTTCATCCATTGTCCAAAACAAATTTTATTGGCCTACTGTTAATTATTCAAGTCCTTCCAGTGTATATTAACGATGTAATGATCATAATAACAATGAAAATGATAAAATAATAAACTGTGTAAATTTTTTTCAAATATAGTATAGCAGAAAGATGGCACAATGGTTCGTGGACTTTAAAAGGACCGGTTGACGTAACCGATATTTTTAAGTAAGCCCTTTTGTTTCAACGGTTCCACGTCTTGTTTCACGCTTGTCCTTCCACTTTGCTCAATTCACCGCTTTCACGAGGGTTCTCTCGTAACGTCAGCAAGACTGTTTGGTCTTTCTATAAGATTTCTGTGAATTTCAAAGGTTCGTCTCGCGGAGGTGGCGTTTAAATTCCAAGTATGGCTGAATCGGTTAGAGAAAGGAATTTGTCGTTTGCAAGACGACTCTTTACGTGCGACTATTATGCGTCTTGCGAGGTAACCATTACAGGGTGAATACAAATGAGCTTCTGATGGCAAAGTAATCTCCCGCAGAAATGAAGTCGTATTTCGTCAAATGAAACGTTCACATACAGTTGGAACCGCGCACCAATGTACAGTACAAGTTGTAATTCGCGAATTTTTTACGTTCTAGTGAAAAAGTAGCAAATTATATATAATAACGCAGTGAATACAATTTTCCGATTTTAATTCCAACCAAGTACATGTTAGATAGAGAAAACTGGGACTAAATGTTTCGATTTTGGAAAAACATAAAACATGTTTAGAAAATGATGTAGTAATTGCTCTTTTCTTTGATGACTAATTTATTGTTACGTTTATCATATTTTCGAATTTTAAGTTTATATTTGATATAATGTAAAAAGATTTTCATAGGAAGTCGTTTATTTTGGCTGGTCAGAGTGTACTTTTAATTGTATAATAATGAATTATTTCATTTTGCAATTACATAAAGCACTGTTTTATTAACAACGATTATTTATTGCTGAAATTGCTGGAAATATAATATTTTTAAAAGAAAACCAAAATATTATAACAATCATAAAATAATGACTTAGTAGTCAATGGCCCACATTGCTGGTTTCTAAAAAATATACCCGGTGTCGAAGAAGAATGTTTTATCTATGAAAATTATACTGTTATTAATTTTTTTAACGAACAATTAGTGATAACTAACACCTATTGGAAGTTACTGAAAGCAGGTGCATTTGTCACGGTCAAGGCCACATATTTATAGACATATTGCCATGTAATAACATTATTATATTTATTTTTATGTATAATATTTTAACAAACGATGAACAATGGTTTGTAACCTTTCGAAAATCTTTCGGGAGGATGACCTTGATTTTTCTTAATTCGTATTTAAATTAGATATTTTATACTACGAATGAAATGTAAATTGTTAATAAATTCTTTAATATGCAATATCTATTTTGTAATCGCAAAATAATAAAAGAATTTTTTTGCCGTTTAATTACGTTGATAGAAAAATATCACCAATTAATTGAATATTTTTCTCCCAATGAAATAAGTTCAGTAGAATAAATAATATATACACTAGTAACCTTTAATCTTTAATATAAGGTAATATAAACAAAATTAAATCATACATTTTTTTGGAATTTGTAAATATGAAATATTTAGTCACGATTTATTTATTTTGTAACTCATTTTATTATATTTTCATATTTTAACATTTCACTTTAACTTATGTTTCATGAAGTAATACTAATTTAAAATTTTCAAATTATGTTTAATTATTTGTTAACTGTAAACTTCCCTGAAAGAAACAACACGTTCTTATTTAAACTAAGAAAATGGTAAACAAATAATAATTTATAGAAATTGAAGCAATAATTTCCATAATAATTCTTTCATTGATAGTCGATAGAGATTACATTTTAGAAATACCATAGCGTGCGCGTATTCGGGGGATGATAGGTGTTCGGCTATTTTCGTCATCGCTCGGGTACGCTCGGCCTTAGCTACACCGCCCGGATCCGTCAGTCTCGCGCATAACTCCGGTGTGAGAAGGTGTGTTATTTCATTCTGTCGTCACGTTTTCGATACGGAAAAAAATCAATTGTATTTTTGTAAACGACAATCGCCAAAACGATTAACATTCATGTCATTAAAAGGTCGAAAGGATTGTCGAGTAATAAACGAGTAGTGTGTCAAGAATATTTGCCAGTGATAAACAGTTGGTATCGAGTCCTGCGTGATCGATTCCTGTGTTCATTCTGTCAAGGTGTTTTCTACTGTTCTTCCGTCAGGATATTATGCTACCGATCGTGTGTGTTTCAAGATCGTTTTGATTCGAGGGGCATTCGGCTACAGATCACCGGTAAAATGTTACCACAGACCCCTGACATCATTCCTACAACTTTGAATCAGGTAAGTAACGCAATTTGTACGTATGGCTCATTATTTTACAACGTTCCGCGTTGTGACCTTCAACTAGAAAGTCTGCTCCTTTCGATACGGTCAGTGTTTTTACCACAGTGTGACAGTAAAAATCGGACGGTTTCGTTTGTCACATGCAAGCGTTTTGTTTATATCATCCTTGGATTTCCTGTTAGTTATACCTTTGACCGAATTTGAGCTTTTTTATTTTTCGTTTCCGTGACGAAAATTTGTTGTGTTAGCAAAAAAAGGAAATTTCATGGGACGCTCCGCCATGACATGTTGAGGGTATTTTTTATTTTTATTTTTTTTTTTTATTGGAGCACTTCACATCGATATGCATTAATCCTACGAACGTAACTGTTCGATTTTATCAATTCGCTAACGTGACAAGTTCAGAACGGTAATCAATAGTGCTGATTGCGAGGTTTTACGTTGGCATACCTCGTGTCGTGTTGCGTGAGACGCTAATGTGATAATTGTGGGATTATGATCGTTCGAAATAGACATTCCCATCGGAGCTCCAGGATAGAGCCTATTCTCTTTTGTCATAACCTATTTGAGAAACAGAGAAACAGTACAGAGGAAACGTAGAGTTTCTGTAGACATGCCTAGTTTAAAACACACGATTTACTGTGGAATACTTGAAATAAAGCCGATGAAAATCATTAGCATTACCGGCGCACATTATGATAGTACTGCAAGGGTGTCGAAGCAGCGCGCCACTCCTGTCAAGATGGCGTGGAAAAGACAAATATTTGCGGTTCGTAGTTTCTGATTCCAGAATATCATCTTATGGGAACAGAAAGTTCCTTGTATCGTGTTATGTCAATATTATATGCTCGTGTTCTTTTCAATTTCATAATCAACGATAATTAGCGTCGAATGACAGGTTAGTTGATTGATGTCACACGAATCGATTAATTGAATTTCATCGATTATTTTCGAACGTACAATCTCGTCGAACTGTTTGAACGCTGCGGTGTAGCGTCGATAGGTTTTTAAATTTCCTGACTCGCGATGAATTATAACGTTTGATAAAATGTGCTTAGAATTTCATTGTTTACATTGTTCGCGATTTAAACTTAATGGAACGCTTATAATTGTAATGAAATCAATAGTTTAAGTTGCTGTTTCACAAGCAAGAAACAGTTATTTGTTTATTCTTTCTGTGTTGTCAAATGAATCTTTTTATTATATAGATAAAAACAATTAATTAATTTATAAGGTAATGATTTACAATTAGATATTTGTCATTGTTAGTTTTTATAATACAATTCTACTAATTCAGTTTATGTTCTGCTATGTACTTGAAATATTATTTATGTTAATAAATCAAGTGCGGTTATTAACTTGTTTTCTTTCTGTTTTTTTAAATGAATTTTAAAGAAGTTTTATTTCTGCCCTGTTCATTATCAAAAATTGTTTATTTAATCGATCATTTATACAAATTCATTAAAAAATTTTTTATGATTCAAACTATACTTCTGCTTTTACATAAATATGTTGTATCAAAGTATGGCTCATTGTTTAACAGTTTTCCAAATGAAATTTTGAAATCTTAAGCAGTGGCTTATATTAGCTATAAAATCGAAATACTCCGTTTTTCTTTATTTTCTTATTTTATTAATGCGCAATGAAGGGATTATAATTATAAATTAAAACATTTGAAGTGTGATAAAGAATTTTGTACCTCCTTTTTTACACTACCTTCATTGCCTTTGGGAACATTTGTGATCGTTACTTCACTTTTTGTTTTAATTAGGTCATTCAAAATTGTCGGAAGAAGGAAAACTGTAAATGTCATTAAAATTGCACTATCGAAATAAGCAATTTGAGTCATTGAATTAAAAGAGAATAAATCCTTAATAAAAGGCGTGACTATGTATTTCTGTTGTGGCAACGAAAATGCTAAGATATTTCTCTAACAATGAGAGCTCTTTAGCTTAGATTTTAATGAGTTCTTTCATGTTGTTAAATTACGTCCATTTAAATCTCGTTGTATGTAAGTTGGGCTATAAATAATGATCAATTTACAGACTATTTAATGTTACAGTTTTGACAGAACTTATTTGCTTTAAGGTTTGTTTAGGTTATCGAGCTACTCAAACTCAAGTAATGTAATTTCAAGTTCGTTTTCATAGAAGTTAAGTTGTGGTCTTTTGAATTCAAGTGACCTAGTTTCAATTAGTGGAATACTAATTAGTATCCGTGAAAGTATTTATTAACATTTTAATTTTATATTCAAGATATTGAAATGTGGATAGACCTTAAATTTCAAATTTATTTGCTATAAATACTATTTTACTCATTTTTATATCATCAAATAATACTGAACTTCCTGTTTTGGAATTCGCTATTTAATATGCAATAGCGTAGTGAATATGCATACTGAACAGGAAATGATGCACTGAATAATTTCGTTACTTATATTATAATTATTAAAGATGTTAAGAATTTATTATTTTGTTCAAATACTGGTTCTAGTGGTATAAATGCCGATAGTGTGTTTTATATCGTACTGCTTTTTACAGAAATAATGTATACGTATTACCTGTAAGATAACTATCAACGTTATCGATATAATCGACACAGTTACTGTTCTTAAGATATACTTATTATCATCAATTTTCTGCTACAAAGAACGAGATATCGTGCAATGTCATAATTGTCAATCAATTCTATACTCAATTACTGGAAACTTTCGATCAGCATTGCAGTTACTGATTTCATTTTTACTATTTCTCGATACATTAATCAGTTGCTTCATATTACCGTTCATCATTTTTGTTTGGCATCTATTCTCTAAGAGGATTGATTACTCTCGATAATGTTAAGAAAAACAACCGTACGCGTGCACATATTTCAATCGGAACGTAATCAATCGTATTGGTGGTTCTAATAACAGCATCACCTTCATTAAATGTTTATCTCCTCGCAATTTCTCTTTCTTGTAAAAACAAAATTGCAGTCAGCCATCGCATTAGTTCACAGTTATCTGCTCAGCTTGGATCGGTCGTTTATTTGTACACGAATCGATTAATATAGAAGCGACTCGTCAATTTTCTAAATAATGAATATTATTATTTAAAATAACAATAATGAGTAGGTTTAGTAGACACGATTTAGTTCGTGGGTTTCATGTAAAGGATATCATGTTAACCCTTTCGACCTATCGTTTCACACGGTCGGTAGTGAAATTCCATACAGTGAACTTTGAGACACTTTTATAGATTAACTGTGTTCTGATTTAACTGAGAATTCAACTTGGAAAGATATAACTTTAGATAAGTTAATTTGCATCAGTGTATATTAAATGGTATGAATATGTTAAGCTATTAATCCGATTCGATACACGTTAAAATAATAATTGACCAAACGTTTTAATGTTTCACGTGGTTGTTGTTTTTAAATGTTTACTCTTATTTTCGTTTTCGATCTCCTTGCAGTTTCGTTTCGTTTTGATACTCACACATTTCATACACAGATTCACACTTTGTTACATTTGTTATTCTAATTAGCACAATCACTGATTCGTGTTTGAACGCCTCAAAAAGCAATATTTGTGACCGTGAGGTCCAATATCGTATGATTTATCGTGGTTTCAGCTATTTATGATTAACACATTGCATGCGAGAAGCGTACTTTTACGTTGCAGTCTGTCAGTGGAGCGCGGGTCACATAAAAATTCATATTCAGCAGATTTGTACTGGAGAACGAGTATCGTATATACACGGTAGGCATTGTAAGCATGTAAATAACGTAATTTTTGATTTATTGCGATTTTACTGAATTACCAGACTCCTGTGAAATTCACAAAAAAACGCATGCAATGTGTTAAGACAAGCCTCTAACTAATGATGTGCTATTATTTTCTAATCCTGGAACAACAGGATTAGAAGTTGCGGGAATCTCAAAATAAAATCTTAATATTTTAAATATCGTTTAATATTTTCTAAATATTCTGTTTCCTTTTTTATCCTACTTTGGACATTTTAAGGAATGATAACCGGGTGATGTCACTTTCGTTAAAAAAAAATGGAAAAGAAATTGTTAAGTTAAATAAAATTCTTCATTTTATGACGAAATGAAATGCAAGTCATTTGTTTTGGTAGTGTCACTCAATTTTCTTGGTATTTCCGATGATTCGGGGCATGTCTGCCTACGTCGTACGAAGCCCATTCACTCGCGGATTTCGTCGAACTTCCGAAACGCTTGATTCAGGTTTATTATTCGTGGAAGGTGCGTGACGTACTCGGCCAGAGAATTCTTAAGGCGCGCCTTATCGATTGTTTCGAAAGCCGACGACAAACAGAACTCTCGCTACGTGTCCATAAACAGAGTTTATTTTCGAAATATAGTAATGGTGCACCCTTTGTACGATTTCAAGGGGTTAAAACTGATTTTATAATCATCTTAAAAGGTACGATTCGATTGGGCTGGGAGATCGGTTGAGCGCGTTACAGAACAGGGACTGTGATTATGCAAAGTGCAGTAATATACATAAATAATAAGAAGGGTTCTATCTGATCTTGTTTCCAAACTGTAGCAGTTTCCGTCTTCTAGCAATTCTTTTGACAAATTGCTCCCTTTATTTCACTTTTCGCGAGCAACGTCTGGTAGGTTCATTTAGCATTCCATTTCTAAATGGCAGATTAATCGGCGAATCATGCGTCAGCTTCCTAAACGAAAATTTAAATAAATTATTGGAAGATGTCCCACTTAAAATCATGCCTCTTACTTGGTTGATACACGATGATTCTGCAGTCCGTTTTACTTGAATAGCAAGGAAATTTGTAAGCGAGCGATTTTCGAATGAATGAGTAAGCCACCGATTGGCCAATTAATCATGGTTTGCTAGATTTAACACTTTCTATAGTTGCTTGTCACGGTACCACCATTATATACCAATATAACAACCATTTCTGTGTATTTTTTTTATTTGCGTTTATGTTAACCCTTTACACTCCGAAACTTTTTTCAGTTTATTTACCAGCAACTCGAGAATACTTAATTACAAAATAGCGAACAACATACCACCATAGATAAGATAATATAGTATTAGGAACAATTACTCTATTTAACTTATATTTGGAAGGAAATTTAGAAAAAGGAAAATAAATTAGTTGTATTTGTCTTAAAAATGGAGGGGAAAGGGAGAAGAACATTTAGGGATTGAAATAGAAGTACTAAAGTTTGGATTTTATTAATCAAATTTATATCTACGAAACAATGAAATTTCCTATTCAAATAATTTCCAAAACTGTACAATTATTCATGAATAAAGAATTTGTTACATATTACACGTTTAGTGGGTCAAAATACAGAACACGATGCAATCGTGAAGAATTTGCTGTGGTTGAAGTTCTTCGATTGCACGATGTAACATACAAATAGGGTATTTTAATATTTCAATAAAATTTCTGTTTTGCTGAATATTTATTTATACATCTGGTTTCATGTATGCTATAAAAGTTTAACGTTTTCTTGAAATAAGATTTTCAGATTTGTTATTAAAAATATTTGTAAAAGTATTGGGTCAATTTGGTAGAAATTCTACAGTTCTAATTAAAATTAGGTGGTCTCTTTAATATCTTGATTACTTTTTCAGAAACAATGATTTACTAGCGACAAACTGTTTCTTTAAATAATTTAAATAATTTTCGAAAAAATCAGTTTTAAAGGGATAAATAAGATGTGTTAATATCATTATTTGTTATATATTTTTGTTCATTTTTTGTTTTATTATTATGAATTTGTGATATTATTCTATTTCAATTCGTGCCACATTAATTTTTCGGCTTTATTGTTTTATACTCGTAATTGTCTGTTCAAAAAATAGGGTGTTTCTATCAATTATTATAATTTTATTAAAAAATACCTTTTTTTAAAATAAGGTTTAAATTATTTTAAAGACAAAGAACTACACTTTTTAACATTGTATACTGTACGCTAAAATCATGAGCACTGCGCCTTTTATTCAATTTTACTTCTTGGACATCGACTTCGATAGAATAAAATAAAAGAACAAGGAAGCAGAAGGTTTAAATTGTATTTCTCTTAAATAAATTTTGGCGAATATCAGCAAAGTTACGAAACATTACATGTACAAACGATGCAGTAATTTTGGCGGTATTGTACACAGAACCCTTAAAAGTGTTCACAGCGTTAACATGATGAAAATACCACGCGTTATTCTGTTATCATCTGGCATGGCTGTGTCGTATAAATATGCGACTACATTTGAAATATTTTAATTTACAAATGATATTGTATTATTGATTAAAAGAAAAAAATGGTTATAACTTAACAGACTCAATCACTCGCAAAGTTGTGTAAACATTACCTTTTACTTTTAGCTAACCATAATTGAGATAAAACACTCATTTTAATTCTTTTTTTAAATTCTATACGCTGTAGAAATATTATATGTTAGAGAGAGCGCACAAATATTATCTGATCGCTATTGTTTAAAGAAGAATAGGAAGATAACACAGTAGTATAAAATTCTGTTTGAAAAGCAGAACGTTGTTGAAAATTGTAATTTTTTTCTAGTGAGTCAGTATGCTGGCACGAATGCGATTGGAATCTACAGAGCTCACAATCATAATTCGCATAACAGACTTTTGCACCGGAAAGTGCATTGAATTAATACCATAATCGTAGTGTATTTCGATCCTGTGTACCTGTTCTCTGATCTCTAATTATTGGCTGTTCGATTCGATTCAGTTGTTTCGACTCTGAAGCTGGAAGTATAGATTCCAGTTGTTATGAATTCAAATCAAAGTTCATTTAAATTACAAATTATGATCCGGTGACCTAACACCAAAGCTGAATTACATTTCAATTATACTGTTTATATTTTTAATTCAATCTTACTTAAATTAATAATTAAAAGCAACCAATTTTTTCACAATTTTTCAAAGTCAAAAACTTCAAAAACTGATAATGGGGTCAAATAATGTTTATAAACAATTTCAGTTATATGTCTTAGATCTCCAAAGCAATCACAATTAATTGTTATAATGTTTATTAGGGAAGCTATATTATCCTTATCCTTTCAATAATGTCTATTGAATCGAAATAGATTGTTTTTCTATTACTTTCAGCTTTCATTACAGATAACCTAAATAGTTTGCTTGCATTTTAATCCAAAAGAGGCATTTTACGGTATAGATTAGATTTTCTATGGAAAATAACAAAAGATTGGTGTAATAATTACATAAAATATCTAAAAATGATCAAACTCAAGTAGAGAAAAAACTAGACATATATTACAAAAAAATTGTATTAATTATTAAATAAACGGTCAAATAAGAAATACTTACGAAATATAATTAAAGGACTGTAAACAAATAAGTGGAGCTTTAAAATATTACAAAAGTTCTAAAATAAAATATTATAAATAATCTTTAATGTACTGTGATATAAAAATAATAATAATTTTTATGGGGACTTAGGAGTGAAGAATAATAAAAATGAATTCAAGCAATGTTCATCACTTCATTACTAACACGGAAATGCTACGATTATTACGAACAGGCTTTCTTCACAGGTTGAAGAGCTGGAAATTCCTGGTCTACGTCATAGGTGACAAACAGAAACTAATAATAACGAAGTTCTAGTAGAAAGTGATTCATTCTATTCGTGTTTAATGTATAAATAAAAAAATTGTTATGCAATTTCACAAGAAAGTTAGGTCATATTAAACTGTTGCAATCAGATGGTAGGTTTCAAAATATGGTAGGTTAAATTTTCATATAAACTAGTTAATCCTTCGTTGAAATAAATAACGAATCAACTAATATTGTTATTTGTGTATTACTTATAAGCAAAGATTTAATTATCAATTATGTGCTGCAATAATAAAGAATTTCTATTTGCCTTACCATAAACAAATTAGTTTTTTAATGTCTTTTAGATGACAGAAAAGTATAAAATATAATACTCATACTCGTTAAAAATTTTCGTTAGTATAACAAACCGAAAAATGCATCACTATCGAAATCTAGTATTTGATATTCAATAACCTAATAATTTATACGTACGTTGATTGCTACATTACAGATGAACATATGTAAATAGATACTTATGTAGTACAGCATATATGAATTATAAGAACACTTATCACGAATATGATAATTTAATTGTTCAATTTGTTTTCAATATTTGACCTTACGTTAATAAAAATATCGTACAAAATCGTTCATTTTTTTTTCTGTTTTCTGTTTTCTGAAACCATGTTATATGAAACCCAGAGCCAGTACAAAAAGGGAGGGCGTTTTAAAAAATATAAATGTATGTATAATACAAAACGAAAAAAAAAAAAAAAATATTATTTTCATTTAATGTAACCTTAATTTGATAAATTTCTTCCGGAATTTTTTTCGGAATAGAGTTATAAATGAGTAAATTATAATTTATTTCTATATTTTCATGTAAAGGCACTATAGTTCATTATTTTAAGGTAATTTAGTTTTTGAATATTTTAAACAAAAATCATGTTATCCAGTGTGGAAGAAGTACAGTGTTGTACAAAAGTTTTCGCAATTTTCTTATCGTGTTAGAGCGAAACAGTGTATATAGGGTGCCGTGTTGTAGGAGGGCTATCTGTAATCCATGCGGTAGATGGAAGGAATGAATTTTAGCGCGTTACATTTGAAAGGAATTCTATTTTTAGAATCAACATTAATTGCTATTTATTAAGTAAAAAGGTTAAATTAGCCTACGCATATTCGTTGCCATTTATGGAAACGGAAATGTATAGGCAGTTGCACAACTGTTCGTAGGTACAAAGAGTGTATTGAATTCATTCGTTCCAGATTTCTTAATCGTATATGTGTATGCATATTTGCGTATCGATTAAATGCATTTATAGTAACGTGTTTTTTTTTTTACATCGTATTCCTTTCATCGTGTGATACCGTCGTACGCGTTTCACGCGGATATTCGCTTATGCGAATCGTTCATGCGGATTTTACACGAGATTCCAGCAATTCGAAGCGCACGTGACGAGATCGCAAAATAAAAAAGGATTGCCGTTAGGTCGATACGGTGACAAATGAATTTCCACGGAAGAATTCACAACGAGAAACAAATACTGTCCGCTCAAAACCGATTCACCCTTATGTGTGCACCCGCGTACGAATGTGTACCCATTGCCGGCTTATACGTTTGAACAAAAATTTTACATTTTCAATTCTGATTACTGCATTCGTTCCATTTATCCTCGTTGTGCGAAAATCGACTGAAAATTCGTTAACTCTTCCGTTTCGGAATACGTGTACACTCGTCCTTGAAAAATGAATGTTCATGTACAGAGATACAAAAATATAATTTCAAATTTTAAAAGTTCCTAAAAATATAATATTCCAAAATTTCTAAGTGCCTGAAAATAGGGTATTTCTTTTTTTAATTTATATTTTTAAAAAACCACAATGTTTACAGCCGGAGCGAAAAGATTAAATAATGTGGAAGCTCAAAAGTTGTATACAGAATAAATTAACGATTTTTTCAACGATTTCATTGTTATAAAATTGATCGCATATTTTCGTTGTTGTTATAAAAAATTTTAAGGTTGTAAAGACGAGTTTGCATTTTCTCCTGTGAAATATTCTGCGTAAAAAAGGATTAGGGTATAATGTCAAAAAATGAATGGTTCATAAGATATTTCGAATTTTGTAAAAAGCACCTTACAGGGTTTGTATAACATTTATGTTTCGATGATTCATTTACGTAAATGAAGGAGATTTACATATGACCTTCATAGTATTTTTCAACGTCATTGCAACGTTAAATAAATATTAATGCTATATGTCTTCTTCAATGTCTGACAACTTTCACTTAAAACATTTCTCCATATTTTTCATACGGTTTGAGATACTTGCATTCGTTCATCAAAAACTTTTTCGTGTCCATAAATAATTAATGAAAAGTAAAAATTTTGTATTATATTTTAAACGGCAATTTTCTTTACAAATTTCGTACAAAGGTTAAGCGGGATAACCTTTTTGTTGTTTAAGAATCAGTGATTTTCAGATACAGTCAGATGCAAAGGGAACGGCCGTTGTTATTTGCGACGTGGAAAAGAGTGAGGAACTTTAATGATGAAGATTTAGTATTCTTCGGACGCGTGCTTTGTATTAACGATCACGTTATGTATTAACGATGCCGCTCTCGACCTCTCGTCACGAATATCGTGACTTCTGTACTATCACGCTCACTGTCGGCCTTTTACATTCTTTGATGACGAAAACATACACCGCATCTTAACGTATGCAAATTGTTTGAAAAAAGGGTTCAAGAATTCAAGGTGGTATTAGCATGCATAATGTATATTAGAACTTCACTTTAACTCTTTGTTGCATGATTTTCCAATCTTGAAGAAGAAACGTACATTTTTGAGCTCCCACTTAACAAATGATAATAATAAAGGAAGATGCAAAGGTTTTTTGTTTTAAAATTTTCTTTAAAAAAATATTATATAATAATATATAATTGCCGGTTATTATATATAATTACCACTAAGTTTGGTAAATGTGATGAATTTATAATGAAAAATGTAATAAATGGCTATTTTAAGTCACACGGATGTAGCCTGAACGAAATTTGAATAAGGGACCGACATGTCTTGTCAAATGAAAGACCTAAGTAGAGAAAATAATTTTATTATTAGAACTAATACAAAACAGTTACCTATCAAAAACAAATTAAATCCATATTCTAAAGAAATGAACATTTTTCCAAATAACGTTTGTTGCTACTACTACAAATTATTCAATATTTTAAGTTTACTTATTTAGACATATTAGACTAAATTCGCCGGTTAATTTGATAAATATTCAAACATTCATCACATTTACTAAAGCTAGTGGTGATTATATGTATATAATAACCGGCAATTATACATAATCATCGGATTAATCACATTTACCGTAACATATATATATAAAATAAAGTTATAATTTGTTGAGTGCTCAGGCTTAAAATTGAATACGTCCCCTCTTGATTGCCTCTGCTGTCCTCACAATATTTTATTATTCCGAGGACGGATTGATTTGGATGTGTTTGGTCGATAAACTGCTTACTTTTTTAATAACAACTGTATTTAACTTAACAGTCTCTATGTGTTCTGGTGTAAAAGTTAGAAATGTGGTGGGAGCTATGGAAACGATTGACCAGATCTGAATTTTAACTGTTTCGACGGGATTTTCCAAAGTTGTATCGATCGGTGGTTTGTTACCTAAGCGATGGTCAATTCGTAATTACGGTACAAGGCGATCGTCCCAGAGTTAGCTATCGTGAGTTGTAAAAATGATTGGTATGAGTTTTATGATACGTCCTGGAAGGTCTGCTCGGCAACATAATTATTAACCATATTAATTATTTAATGTTTTACTGTCAGGTTAAAATACCGGGCATTGTGCTGATTCTATTTTTATTACTCTTCCTTCCATTTGTAATGATTAATTTGTAGTTTAAGTGTGTATATAATAGTACTGTTCAAAGGTAGACGAGATGCAAATGCTTAGCTACGATCAGAACGAAAGGAAATAAGCAAAACGGAGTCGGCAAAGTCTTTATAATTCTATCTCGGCGGTGTTGGGTTAACATAGCCTTGTGAAACGAATAAATGTACATGTCTGCTTCTGATACAAACGGATTGTTTATTTTTAGAAATATCCCGTGCATGGTAATATCATTCACGATCGTTTTTCACAATCAGTAATCGACAGATTCGATGCATGTAACGGTGAACAAACATCGATTCTTGACCCACTTTCGGATTGCGTTAATATTTCATTCATTCGTCTCGCATGTTTGACAATGAGTAACGTTGTAAAAGGGGGCAGTGCCTTAGGATTTTTCTGTAATCCAAAAAAATTGGAAACTCTCACGTGCTATAAATTCTTTACGCTCCCCTTTTTTCGAGTTCCACTGTGGGAAGAAATTATGCATGTCGATGTTGCGGGAAAATGAGAAGCAAATCCATGAATATAGGTTTTGCTCACGTTTCAGATACTCCAATTCCTCGTGGTCAAATAAAATATTTAATAGATAAGAAGCGTGTAAGAAAATTAAAGGCAGCTTTGTTAGAGGGTACTCCTTAATCGATTTAATAAAATTAGTAGAAATGGCAGGTTTTATCTATAACATTAATACTTTTGAAACATTATAATAGAATATGCTATACGAAGGTTAAGAAATAATTATTTCTTTTTTTTAATACTAGAAGTATTGATACTTTTTATTTTAACACATTGATGACTGATTTTTTGTATTTGTGATTTTGGTACGTAGTTTTTTATCTGTAGTACTTTCTATATACTTCTAATCAATTACCAATTGCAATTTCATGAATGTATATAGCATCAAGTTTCAATTATTCTCCGTCATATCAAATTAGTTATTAATACGATCAAGATTATTGCGTTGGTCTTTTCGTGTTTTTGTAAAACAAATCAAACACATATTTTACATTTATTATTAAAATTTTGTGATACAATATATAAATAGTTCATTTTTTATTATATCTATCCAGTTTTCAGATAATTTTTTGACGATATCTTTGAAAAATCTCTAATTGTAGCTTTATTCTATGTTAAAAGTGCATATTAACATATTGTAAATAATTTACTGTTATTCATGTAAAAAATAATTATTATCAGTGCTGAAACTTTAAAATAATTTCATTAAAATATCTTATGACAGCTAAATAACTCTATTTCTTTTTGTAAATACTTTCTGATTTTAGGTTTCTATAATCATCATTAATACTGTTCGATTCGCCTTTTTTTGTCTGTAATTGAAAGGAATATTTATGTAACAAAATAATGTGGAAATATAATTTTTATAAATCCACTAACTTATTTGTTTATTTTTAATATAAATCAACTTAAATCGGTGGATGACATTAACGTTATTTCTTGATTCTAGAATGATATTTATAATGTTTAAAAAGGGTTAAATATTGTCAAGATCAGGAACATGTTTTTTTTAGTGCCCATTAATAGCATTATGGTATAATTATGGTTCTCAGTATACTCAACGCTTTGGTAAACATAAGACCTTTTTCATATCTTTCGAGCAATCATCGCTATCCTTTCGTTCCATAAAAAGGAAATCGTTCCCATTAAAAACCAGTGTGACATTACGAAGAGATCGTTCGAGATTCCGAGCGCTTGCATCGGCCGATCTAACTTCCGAAAGGCGAGACCCATCGCGTCGCCTAATGAGATTTTGCGAGCGACAGCAGCGCAATTAGAGATGCTCGTGTCCTGTGATTTCCAGGATAAAATCTAGCCCCTTACCTTTTCAGCCTACGCCGTGCGTCTTAATCATGTTATCTTAATGCGTTTTAATTTACTCGCGCTGGTCTTATCTGCCAATTAGCTGTGGACGATTTTCGAAATTTGTGACACAAGAAGGTAAATCAGACACGTTTATGGGTAAACGATAGTACGCACTTTATGACACTGTTAAGGGGGCAGACCAGTCTAAATGCAAGGATTTGGTAAATTAATTATTAATAAAAAAACCGCTGAATACACAAAATTTTAAATTTAATGATGTTTCAACAACATTACAAGCTTTAAATTTCGCTACTCATAAAGTGCGTGGGTGTTCATGGGAAGGGGGGCCTTGTCCTCAAATTGGAACACACAGACCTTGACGGTGTCCCTTCTGGTGTATCTGCCGCTGGTCTTAGAACATTGAAATTTGGTGTTAGCCTTCCTATTACATGTAGCTATCGTCCCTATCACGGATATAGGAATCCCTGTCAATTTGAAGCGTCCAGGTTTTTTTAATTTGAAAATTTACCCAAAAAACTGGCTTCGGTTTTCAAAAACTCGGGGTCGACTTTTATAATTTTTGTAACGATCATGGTAGTACAAACAAATAACAAATTTCAAATTGTATTCGACAATAATTTTACTCTGGTGAACCGATTCGATTCGTACGCGATGCATTTTTCTGGCCGATATCAGCCGATTATTATACAACGCCGGTTTTTAAACGGAAATGTTGTTACGATAATGTCATCTACGTATCTCAAAAAGTATAGTGACCGAAAGCCTTTTAACAAAACCTTTCATTCATGTGAGTTGGGCATTATTCAAAGAACGAAAAATATATTAGCAAATAAGGTATAATTTTCAATAAAAATTACGAATTAATGGAATTATTTATTTTTAACGAACAATGTTATTATTCGTTACCTATTACTGGTTAACACTTTGACTGCCACGTTGCAGCTACTAAAAATTCATTTGGTAATGGTTTTATTTTTGACAAATTTTATAATCTCTTTCTACAATATTTTGGTACTTCTATTATTGATAATTTAAAATGTAAATCAAAGAATTCTTAATAATATAGGCGATGATTTTGAATGAAAATTCAAGTGTCACCCATATATGGGTGACAAAGTGTTGATTCAATTTTTTATTCGATGATTATTGTGATAAAAAGTTTCTCGTTACTTTCAAATAACTTCCAAAATTATGCGAACAATCATTTCTCTTAATCAAATTTATAATGTACAAAAATGTGTGTTACTTAATTAATGTACCATTCCTATTAATATTCGTGCACGCGCAAGTTTTTGTTAATTAGTGCCTGATCAAAATTTTTTGGGGAAAGTATCGTGCACATTCGATTACTAATGGAGAGGATACAAATATATATTTTGGTTAGAAATTATTATTCTCAATAGAGGCGTGTAACTTTCTCGAAAGCGAATTAAATGCAAAGGAAAAGATTTAATTATATTTCGGTAATTAAATATACCGTTTGATCTGAGAAAATCTTCCTAATATATATTTACAAAGTTTCGTACAAAATTGATGAAATTCGTGGAGCTGGGTATAAATTAATACAGATGGTCGATTTAAAGTTCGGAACTATTGAATCACTTAAAAGTTTGCTCTAGTTCCGAAGAATTGGCCGACAGTTACCGTCCGAATCGGTTATAAATTGATTTGGAGACGTTTTTCTGTTTAAGAGTTGGCTGCATTCGTCATAAATTCGATAAAAGAAGGATAAAAGTTTATTTGTAATTCAAATGAAATTCAAATTTAAACATTTATTTATTTAAGTCGCTCCAGGATTCAATATGTAAGTATATTTGGTTTTAATTTATTGGATATTTTTTGGTCTTTTAAATTATATATTATATGCATACACAATATGTACGTATGGATTTTTATTTATGTATTTATCACATAATTATTGCAGTGTCAGTTTAGTATTACATTCTTAGCTCAAAGAGTTAAGGCTGGGTGTTGAATGACCCAGCATCCGCCGTCGGAAAGATAATCAGATAATCAGAATTAGAAGAACCAACGAGATGATTAATTATTTTTCTGGGTAGCCTGCCAACGCGAATTTCATTCTGTTTTGAAGTTCATAATCAGTCCTGTTTTCTTTTCAGATAAAATTTCTGATAAGAAACAGAGAAATGTAGATATCATGTCGTATTTCATGCTACTCTTATTCTCAGAAATTTATTTATTCGAATATGCAACGATTCAAAAACAAAATTTTGAAACAAAATTCTTTTATCAACCCCTAAACCTATAATTTTTCTAACGGGTGCGCCAGTTAGAGCTAAATATGCATCGCTTTAATGTTAAAACAAATGAAGAAAATCGAAGCATATATATTTCACACTTGACAAGCCTTAAATATACAAACTGCAATTAGAATTAAATTTAAAATTGAGTTTTATTCAAAATATAAAGGATTGGGGTTACATTAGAGATACGGAGTGACACGATATTGTGGGGCAAACGGTTAATTCAATTATACGTGGAAATCAAGTAGCATAATTGAAGCAAAATAATATAATTTCTTCATTTATGTTAAAATTTACTTCGCGTTCTTCGAGTAAACATTCTTTTTATTTTGCTCCAAATGACCACTGTTATCTTTTTGTTAGAAATGAAATTGGTTCCACGTGTGCGTTTATAGTAATACGTAGATAGTATCTTCTTCTGTAACAATGAAAGGACGTATTAAGGAATCCTGTGGAGAACATAATTCCACGGCATTGGAGCAAAAACGTGGGTCGATTTCTAATCTAACGTGACATTGATCAGGGTAAAAAGGACCCAGTAGGTTGGGGTAGCTGGAAAAGCCTGGAATCGATCGGTCGTGGGGCAGGCAACCCCTCCGTGCCGCCACTGTACACATCTTTCGAACCCTTAGTTCCCCGTTTTCTTTTTTTCATTTCCAATTGTATGCCGTTCGCCCTCTAAAAATACAAAAATAAACATTTATTTACCGACTAACAAAATTATCAAGATAATGAAATAAGTCATGCTGCAACTCACATAATATTTATTTTTATGTTTATTTATAGAAACAAATGTTTCTATAAAGATATTTAAATTGGAGTGCAATAATTAAATACATATAAGTAATGTTGTTATATATTTTAAAAATTTCCATGCATATTTAGAAATTTATATTAATTTTTATAATATGCAACACGTAATACATATTTCACAACAAAATGATTTATTATTTGTAATATTGTAACAAACTAGGATTATATGTTCAGAAAGTGATTTTATATACATATAATCGGAATTTATACTGTTATACCGTGTATCTTAATTAAAAGGTAGAAAGTAAAATTAGGTTCTTTTGCGTCACTTAGGAAAAAGTTTCATAGTACCGGACAAAGTTAGTTTTTACTTTTAATGTTAGTTAACTTCGGTGTAGACGGATAAACAATTAAATACTATATTCTTAAAGAACATGTGGCTGTTAGTGCTATGCCCATGTGGTTGCAATCCGTGGGAGATGGATGATGTACTAATCATTCAATACTGGCTGATTTGTTAAATAAACATTAGAAGACACAGATGAAGATGAGGGTGTTGAGTAACTTAACCCCAACCCTCTGCATTCAAGGCATTTTTGGAGACGATTAAATCTAAATACGTTTTCCAATAAAGCTTCCACAATTCAATAGCCCTATTTTGAAAGAAAAGAATTACAAATGTTTATAATTTACTTTTATTTCTTTCATTAATTTGCTACTTTCTGATATAAATAATTCGTAAATTTTACATTTAAAAATATTCTGGTTAACCACGTATGTCGCCCCAGAGGTGCCATTCGAGTGCAAAGGGTTAATGCTAAAATATCATAAATATAGAGAGAAAGGGTAATTATTATTTTTAAATACGATGTAGTATAGCAACGATCTGGATCTTCAGTGATATATTTTGAGTAAAATTAAGCCATGATTTACAGTTTGAATATTGAGTTTAATTTTATCTCATATCTTCGAAACAAAAAATTTCCCCAAGATGTGGCTGATATTATTTAAAATAGATAACATGAGCTTCTTACATAAAGTTTTACGCTTTTTGAATATTGCAAATTTTACTTAAAATCAAGAAAATTGCGTATAAATAAGTTGTAAAAAATTACATAAAATAAAAAGTGCTGTATTATTCGAATATTTTGAAATAATACACAAGGTATTAATGTACAGATAAACTAAAGATGAAATTAAAACAATGAATTGGTACGAAGTGGTAACAATTAGCAAATGAAAGCAAAATTGAGCACCGATAACATTTCACAAAGTCCGCGATTATTTGGCCGTGGAGGGATACCGAAAGTTCCGGTGTAATTAAAATCAAGGGGCTCTCGTAGTAGATACGATTTAAGCCTGTTTTATTTATTGCCGGCATGCATTACCGTGTCACGGCGATAAGAGAACAAAGGTAACGTTATTATCGTGCGTGCACCTTGAACAGAGAAGCTTGTTGCGCCATTGCTAGCGAGAAATCTTTATAGCACCGCGATTGTTCTCGCTCTCTTGGCGAACGTTTCGCGTTTAGTTAGCAACAAGTAGTCAGGCTGCCTTGCTCCGTTGCAAGTGTGTACGTAAACCGTGTACGACAATGGAAGGTTCACGAAAGTGAACGAGCATGAAATCGATTTTCCTCGAAATTAACGAACTTCCGGCCCGGTTCCTCCGCCTTTTCAGCCGCGATACCTTCAAAAAGTCCGAGTCGGACCTTTCTTCCGGAAGCTCCAACGAAGTTAAGAAACGCACTCGCGCGGAACTTGCATTTTCGCAGACGTTCGCGGACCGCGGAACGCAGCCGAAACTTTTAATAAAATACCTTTTCAAGACTCTTCCGTTCTGGCAAGAAGATTTTTCTACTCGAGGGTACTAAAAGGAAACGCGTTTGTAACGTAAAAGTTTCGTTGTGCATTTATACTCGTTTGTTCAATACTTAGTTTAATGCATTAACACGTTGACTGCCACGTCAGTCACATGTGGATGACACTTGAATTTCCATTAAAAACCGTCGCTTGTACTATTAGCTATTCTTTTATTTGATTGGAAATGTTCCCATTCGATATTTAAAATTATAAATAATAGAAATAATAAAATATAAAATTACTATCAAATGGTATTTTTAATAGCTGCAGCGTGGCAGTCAATGTGTTAAGGCAATGATGAATCTTTTTCAGCAGTGGGCTAGAATCAAATGAAATATTTTGCAATTAAAAGTCACGAATTAAACGCTTAAATTAAATTTCCTAAATATCTGAAATATCTATCTTTCTTATATTTGCAGAAACTTTCCGAATAAATTAATTTTGAAAATCTAAATATTAAATGACAATTACCAAACTGTTATAAATCATTGTATCAGTATTACATTTCTTAAATTACACAAAGCGTTATGTTTATATTTATCAGGAGAAATTTTCATTCAAATAATTGCTCTTGAATATTATACGTTTCTGATATTTAACATTTCGCTATCGCCGGAAAATTAATATTATCAGTTCGAAAAGCACAGCTTTATGTTTGCAGAAAGCAATAGGTTGGGTCGTAGGTGTTAACACGCAAGAGAGAGTTTAGAAAGTACGTTTGATTCATGATTGATCTATATTAATCTATCAATATATGTAGGCTGAAATTTATTTTCTTGTTTATATCGAGCGGGTTTATAGGGGCCCACAGGAAATCCGAGATCCTTGACAATTATTAACGCTATTCTGCGGGTGCCCACTCGAAATCGAAATAGAAGTAGCACGTGTCTCGATCGAAGCACTGTTATCCATATACAGGGTGCCCCAGGTCGAAACCGACACACCTTGCCAACATACTCGAGAGGTCACTCTTAGCAAAAAATGTTATACACTATAGGTCGATTCGTCTTCGTTTTCGAAATTATAAAAGGAAAGTAGTATGAATCATAGATACATAACTGTTACAAATATAATTGTTTAGTCGCAACTATGTTTTACGGTACATAAAGTAATTTAAAGATTTAGCTCTAAATGATCACCCCTTGATCACAAATAAGCCTGCTTCCATGGACTGCATCCTCTGTATCCGCTGCACTCCTCAAGAGTTTGAAAGATTGCTGTCAATAGCAAAAGTTGCAGCTTCGGTTTTTGCTATCAATTTATCGCGTGTATTAGGTTTTTGATTTAAATACACCTGTGGCTTCATAGAACCTCACAGAAAAAAATCTAGAGGGATTAGATCAGGAGACCAGTACGAAACATAAACATCAGAGACGCACAGTTTCGACAAGTTATTAGTATCTCCACGCGTATTTCGACAGCGAAAACGAATTGACCCATGGTGTATATAACAGTTTTTGCTTAGAATGACCTCCCGTGCATGTTGGTGAAGTATGTCGGTTTCGATTTGGAACACTCTGTATATTACCTTCGGACAGAGAATTTGCTGACTTTAACAACTTTTTATGAAAAAGGGTAATAATAACATTTTTTTTACTCTTTAATTTATTAAAATAAGAAACATCATTTTTAATTTAATTTAATGTTGGTTATAATGATAAGCATCTAAAATAAACAAATATATTGGATATTTACGGAGGAACGAAGAGATAAAGATCGGCAATGGGTGTAGAATGTTGTTGGGTCGTGCTCTTCTCGATTTGTCTTGAAGGCAGCCCTGCAGTGATTATCCAATTGTGTATCGGGTGAATGAATGTTGGTGATTGGATTAAACTGAACCCACGCACAGTGCGGCACTTGAATAAGGATTTTGGGAGAAAAATAAAAAATGTATAGAATATGCTAATAATTCATATTTTTATGTCATAGATTGTTTGAACTAAGTTAGCTAAAATTATTTGAGCTAACAATTATAACAAAAAATATATGAAATTTTATAATAAAACAAAATAAGACAATATTAATGCAAGTAGAACAATAAGAAATAATACTACAATAAAAGATAATGTATAATAAATGCTTCGACCAGATCCCGATTACAGATTTTGCTAATTAAATGATAAACAACATCCAGTGGAGCAGTTTGTAGTAGAAATTATATGGCGATGTAATACAATACTTGTTTGATACAGAACCATCAAAATACAGGGTTATTCGAACCGTTTTTATTTTATTGCTTTTTAAAGGAAAAAAGGAATTTTGTAAGTTGGCAATTGAACAGTATTTGACAGAAAAGCAATGAAAAGATGCGAATTATACACAAGAATACTAATTATTGGTTCCTAGGTTACGATAAACGAATCATTATAATTAATCCTCTATTGATTACTAACTATTTTTTATTTTTGTTCGTTACATTCCACACTGTGCCACGTGTTAAATATTTGTTCGTTTATTTTCAGCATTGCTTGCTCGGTTTGGTCTATCAGAGTCTGAAATTGTACATTTTTTCGTGTTCCTTCTATAGCGATTTTTGAAGCTACGAAATCGCGGTCGTGCCTAATCAGAAATTCGTTTAAGGTGAAGGTAGGTGAACGTCTGGTCTCAGCAGGTAGGTGTTTGGTGACTCAGTTCGAGGGATGGGTCCGTATGATGCACAGATATCCGTTTACGATACGGCAATCGCTGTGGTTAGAACGATAAGCCTAAACACCAGTAATATACACCCGATGCAATTATTTGATTCGAAGTATGCGACAAATATGTATTAACGTGGTGCAAAGACGGTCATTTTATCTGTGTTGCATAACTGAAATTGTTCGAAACCTCATGCTTGAGCACATGCTTATACTGCGAAACGTAATACGAGCAACGATACTCTAAAGACGTTTGATCGAACAGGTAACTCTATACTTGACCAGGTAGTAACACTGCCCCAACAGATCATATGATCCTGTCCCCTGAAAGCGTAATCATAATTGATTGATCTTGAGTTACAATATCGTTTAAATGCCTCTGCTCTGAAAGAAATATCGTAGACATTTCATCAAAATATCGTAGAAATGTATCGTACTAAAATTAATAAATACTGCAGTCTATGACGTAGTTAGTTGCTCTTTATAGTATAAAATTAAACCCTTTTTATTTATTCATCTGCTTTTACATCTGTTTCTGCGTTGTTTGATGTTAATAATTCAGGCTATTTAGAGACGATTAATATTTTTAATAAATCTCATTACTTACTATATCTTCGTTCTGCTCCTAATCTTTTAATTTAAGAATGTAGCATGACTGCTATTGCACCTGTCTTAAAAACTTTCCTGCTTGGTAGTAAGAAGTAAATGCACGTGATAATTTTTGTTGAAATACATTTATTCATTCTTTTCGTAATATTTATTGCTAATTTAGGAATACTAATTTAAAAAAATTACATCTGCATTAATTTGTCGAACTAAATATCGCTCACCAATATACCGTAATTGTTTATAATCTTCTGCACGGTAGACTGGTGTAATTTCTTTTAAGAACTTATTCTCATTAAACAACTTTAGTGGCAATCTTCTCGCAGAAATATCTATCTTTGTTCTTTTCGCAAACATTACGCATACTTCTACTAATAAACTAAATTTACTAATTAATCCAAATGAAACAATTTAAAATGCTGTTATTGTAAAATGAGCAAAAACAACTTTTAATTTTATTTCTTACAAATTTTTAACATATTTCTTTACTTTTGTTAACGAAATGGCGTAAATGCATTATACCAATTTTTTATAATGATTCATTACTTCTAAGAACGTCGTACTGTGCACATGGAAACTAGTTTACTCTTTGTTATAACAAAGAGGACTTTTATAGCTTATAAGTTATAACTGTTTCACCCTTTGCACTCGAAGCATTTTTGGATATGATTAAGTCTAGATTTCTTCTCTAATGAAACTTTGAAAATTTAAAAGCCTTAATTTGGGAGAAAAGAGTTACAAATGCTTATGATCTATTTACTTTTATTTCTTTCGTTAATTTGTCATGTTCTAATATAAATAAGGCTTAAATTTCACCTTTTAAAATATTCTAATTAATTGCATATGATGCCCCGGAAAAGGCTAAATAATTTTATAAATTATCCATAATTAGTTTTGCTAAAGTCTTCCTATATTAATCTGTATCAAAATCTAGCCGAAAAATCTATCAGCTCTTCAAGAAGCTGAAGGGGATTCTAGCGGAGTTATCAAATGTTATCAAACGTTTATCATCTCAATTGATTTCGGCATCTAGAAAGACAAACGCTATCAAGAAGAATAGAACGTAAAGTTTAGCCTGATTGCCTCGTGACGAGCCGCTTTATTTATTGACACTTAACCCCTGCGACAATTTCCTGCGTTCTTTCAGCGTTACGTTCTATACATGTACAAACGCAGTGTCTTCTTGATTCGAACATTGGCGTCGGTTAGCAGTTGTGAACCTCGCGAATCTGTTCCGATTCGTCCATAAAGCTTATCATGATTTTAAAGTCAGCTGGACATAGTGCAAAACTTTTCGGCCTTTAAAAAATTAGCGTTCGTCGTTTAAAGTAAATGATTCGTTATTTTAGACGATGAAAAATTTGCCTTGGAATATTTGGTAGTTTATTTTGGAAATGACCTAAGTCCATTTATGTTTAAATTGAAATATTTCAGAGTTTCGTTTCAATGAAATTAAAAACATACGTATAGGATACCAATGTATCACACTCCTTAAGTGTATCTAAGAGAGTTCAATTTACAATTCTTATTAAAATAATAGCAATTACTAAGTGAATAATATACGTCTTCGTACAAAGAATGGACTTGAGCTACTTTCAAAATTAACAACTAGATTTGTCATCAACTTTGAAATTGCCCAAGTCCATTCGATATAATTTAAAATGCTTCAAATTGAACAAATAATATTCAATTTATTTGATATTTCATTACAACATTTGAAAAACACCGTTTATGCAATTCAGGGAATTTTCTAGCTATACAAATTACATGACAATTTACCGCTCATCTATATTTTGTGTATTAGGGAGGGATTTGAAGAAGTCATGGTGCTTCGGTGGTATACATCGTAGTAAGTCCATCAGGTTTTTGTACTTCACTGTTGTAATTTGTCCTATATTTTTAAGAAATGGTATCAACACAAAATTTTCGAATTTTCTTTGTCTATCCCGACGTGGTAATAAATTCAGTATTTTAAACTCTGCATTCTCATCCATTGATATCTTGTAGAAAATTTGATATGGTTCATTTCTCCAAAAATCCTCTTGTTTCATTTCATTTCGAATAAAGTTATTACCTTCCGGCACTTTTTGATTAGACTTAGGCCATTTTCAAAATACACGGCTCATATATACTTATCTGCCTGCATTTTTAATGAACCAACCCATGCCATATTCTTCTACATTTCTTAAGTTGTTAAGATAATTGAAAGTAGTGTTATTATGTCCAAATTAGAAATATATTGTTTCATTTTTGGTATGATTAGATTTGATTAATTTTTAAATAAAATGTGCTTGTGGCACAACTGTTTCGATTAACAGATTTGTGCAATAACGTGGAAAAGTGAAAAACACGAACTTCATGCAACTCCGTTGAGCATTCAATGTAAGTTGTTGCGATAGCAAAAGTCACTCGTAAAACGCAATTTCAAACAGTGCATATCCAAGCATCGGAGCTACTTGTATGCAGATGCATCGTGTGACGTAAGCAAGTCATTGTATGGCTTGGTCGATATCGAACATGTTGAAAGAGAATTGAAAAAGTGAACACACATTCTGTTTCCGAATCAATACCTATATAGAATGTAGGTATTATTCAACGACAGGACGTTTAATTGCTTTTTCCAATGTCATGTGAATAAAAAATATGACGGCTTAGACGAAAAGTATGAAATATAAAGATTAATTAGGATTATAATTGGTTTTTAACTAGTTATGCATATCAGTTTTACTGAATAAACATAAAATAGATTTGTAAAATTTATACTACTTTTGTACATCTGTAAAAATGTTATAAACGAAAGTTAGACAATTAATATCTTTTAGCTATTAATTAAAATTATAACTATTTCTAACAGTTATAATATAATTATAGGTTGGACATAATTGTCGTGTTTAATAGACGGTTGTTTTATAAAATACAATTTTCGCTTATATGTACAGAACTTTTGTATATAAATATATGCAACATGTTAAACATTTAATTGCACGAAATAAATATAAGAAAATAATCGTAAACTATAATTATAAGTGTATTAATTATTATTTTGAACATTAATAGTCAATGGACAGATATTCAATGAACAACGGAGAAAATGATCGTAATACATAATAATTCATCGTACTTGTGTACACGTGAATTATAAGTAGAAGACATGTTACGAGAGTTAGATGAAGACGCGTTAACTGATAAAGTCAAATTATAAGCCATCACGAATCAATTTGGACGTGCGAAGACTGGTAAAATATTTAACATTTCGAAGTATAGAGGATTGCTTATCGCTTAAGTCCGCGTATGGTCGTGTACAGAATATAACAGATGTAATAACAGGAAACCAAACGAATTATTAGAATCGTGAACGTGTGCGTGACTGCATTTGGCTCTCATTCATGATAATGATTGCCAGTAAAATTCCGCGGCACCGCTTTATTCGTATTTCATTGTTTTTTCATGTCCGCACAGGTATTCAATCGTGCATCATTCATTCGTTCGCTCGTAGCCGATGAATGAGAATGAGAAAAAAGAAACGATGATTGTTACAATGATAGTGCCAGGCAACGTGTAACTTTTACGAGGATTTCTCAGTGATTAACCCAATATTCATTTTGAATTCGGATGCAGTCATCCGGTGTACTGTTTCATAAGCGAAATACACTTTCTTCTGATTAGCTATGGTTAACATCGAAACATTGCGTATATCAAATTTGAAACTACTATAGAATGACAAAAATTATAGGGTTCCGTTTTTTAAATTAACATAATATCAGTGAAAAATGTTAAAAATATCATTCATATAAATGAATAAAAGAAAACCTAAACCATCCGAATATGTTTTATTACTTAATTGATTTTTATTCAAAGTAAAATTTTTCTGCTTTAAAATTATAAAAACATAATTCATAATAGTGTAGTATAGAATAGTTTCTCATTGTCAGTTATTATATTGTTGCAAAAAGCAACGAATTTCCAATTTATTTTGTCATTTATACCAACATTTCAGGATTTAGCTGTGTAATATTTTTACTATTGAAAAGCATTTTAATGTTGAAAGCATCGAATTGAAAGTATAGAAAGAATTTTATATTTTTGGTATTATATTTAGTATTGAAAATTGCTGTATTCCTTTAATTTTGTAATTATTTTGTCTTGTTACTTCATCTTTATACAGTCATATGATTTTAAATTTAATATAAAAAATAATAACGCATATGTATTGGTAACTTTAAATTTCATTGGCTACGTTTTTTCTTTTTATAACTGAAACAAATCAGGGCGGAAATGGAAATGAGTGCACTATCAGAAAGGCATTAAAAATTAATTTGAAGTGTCCTCTATATAAGTATATATATAGAGGTTCTTAGAAAACAGATATCGTATTTATGACTTTCGAAGTGAGTAACGACGAATGAGGTTCTTTAAAAGATAATGGTGAGATATAATAATTATCGTGTTTTTTTATATGTCTTCTCTATTTCGTCACGATTACAAGGTTAATTGTAGCACATTGTAGTTTTGTAATTATCTATTACCATTAAAAATATATAGTGTTTTCTCTCAACAACTATATTATTATTACAAGGGTATAAACCTAACACCAATAAAAAATGCACACTAGTTACAAAAATGATGCAGCTTATGAAAGTATTGTAGATATCGAGCTTTTTAATATTTTCACCGCTCTTAACATTTATGTAATACAGGAACTTCAGCAAAAAAGTTTGTTTTATAGAACCAGAGGAATTGTTGAAATCCAACAAAAATTAAATAGCAATAAATTTGATTATACAAAGTATTTTGATTATACAAAGTAGCATCTTATATAAGATACTAATGAATTTTGGTGCGAAGTGTACTCGAGAAGGTCAAGGAGAAACTACCAGCTATATTTTATCGAACACACCCTGGTCAAATGAAATGTCGTCAAAAAAGTCATATCGTAAAGTCGTGAAATTGAAGGAAGATTACTCTCATTATAAAGTTGTGGACATAAAATACTGAAAAATAATGTATTATGTCGGTTCAGGCACTAACATAAGAAAGTGGGACAGGTTCTGCCTCCGGAGAAGGATATCGGGGCAAGGTATGGACGATGTCTTGAACGGAAAAGAGGTTTATAGATGCATTTATCAATTTTATTGCACCATTATCAATAAGAACGCCTTGTTCACTTGTATCCAATGGAAACTAAGCTGTGTCACGTAAATGCCGTGAAACAAAGGATTACCGACATTGAAAGATACATTATCTGTCATCGTTGAAGGATATATTGACTGTGCTCGCTGTTAATAGAAAAGCGTTTTATATCGCAGTTGAAAACTCTTATTTCGAATCGGTTTTACAGATTTATCGTTTCTCAAATACTGTTTAGACGCGACTGCGCCTCCTATGAAATTAGGGGTAGATCGCGTACCAAATTTTCGAGAATTTATTGTTACACACGTAACCAAAACACATTTCTTCAGCAAAGATCGTGTATTGACTGAATGCTTCGACCGAACACTTGGACGATAAGTTTATAGCCAACTTACACTATACTGGGTTCCAAAGAATGAATGGGGTTGGATGTTGAACAAAACAATATACTTCGTTAACAAAAATTAACTAAAAAAGTGTACAATGTTAATTCGCGTTAAGGTAGCGGCAAGTAAAAAATGCAAATGTAGCAAGGCTGTGTATTTTTCGCGAAGTGCATTGTGGTTTTAAAGATGGAAATTTTTGGATGGTGGAAGCAATATGGAAAAGTAGGATTAATTAGGACGGTTGGATTGATTTTTATGGTTTGGACGATGACACGGGTATATTGTGACTAATAAACTCATCGATCGTACGGGTCTAATAAGCATTTAAAATAGGTCTTTAGAGTACCATTGTCTCGTTGATATTTAGTTAAAATTCTTGAAAATAAATAAAATAATAAAAGTGATATCCGATAGACATTAACTTTCTTTGTTCAAGGAGTCCGAACAGGTTGTCAGTAAAAACAAGTGGGGTATGACCTTACGTACTTTTTCTATTATCAAAATGTCACATAGCAAAAGAGTTTTATACACCACTAGGAATCTTAATTAGATCTTTCAAAATCAGAAACTAGGTTTTCTTTTTTTTTCTTTTAATATTTGGCTTGGAGGAAAATAAGAGTTTTCGAAAGTATGCAAATAGTAGATTTTAACATTGCAATATTTTATGCAAATATTCTTCAAAATGGATTTTGTCCAATTATACAGACAGAATGGTGATAATAGCATTTATTCATACTTTAGAATACCACCAATTAATTTTTTCAAACAAAAAGTTTTGAAGATGGTTTTCCTACTTTTTTTCTGTTTAATATATAGGTAATATTATCTTGTTGATAACAAAACATTGAACAGGAAATTTAAAAACACGGATTGTTTATATATTTAAAACATTCTAAGAAACATATTTTTAAATAATGGATAATTGAAAGCTAAAAAGTTGAATATCCCCGCAAGGTTTTGAATGTTCAAAAACAATTACAGGTATTTTACTTTCATTGTTAAAGAGACTCAGTCACGCAGTTTCGCCGAAATCGTTGAAAGTGACAAAAATTGCTGTGATCATTTGATGCTCGATAAAATAATAGCCTTCGTTAACTCTCGAATGGTAGATTACCGTACTGCAACACGAGCAGTCGATATGGGGCCAATTTCGTCCCTTATTTTATTATAAGGTCGTTAAAACCAATTTCTAAAGTTCTGTAATACTAAAGTACTCACTGCAGTATTGATTTTTAAAGTAAAAACTGAATCAACTGGAATACTTTCAATCTTTTTTCACCGTTTTTATTCCTATTTGAATTATGCTTTAATTAGTATTTTATACATAGAATTTTTTTAATATTTCATATAGATATTAGTTATCATTCAGTTATTGTAAAATCAAGTTTTCTTTCTTTGTACTAAAAATTTTACTGAAAATAATTTTACTTCTTTTTAACACTAGAATTACTGATGTTTGAAATAAAATAAAATAGAAAAATAAACGAAGATAGACTGAAGCATATACTAGTTTTTAAAAAAAGGTTGGGAAACACTGCTTTAGAGTAACAAAAATCTAAAATATTAATCCAAATAAATCCAAACGGTACTTATCGAATCCTTCATGCTTCAGTCGTCTTATTTCAAGCATTTCAAGCAGCAATTCTGAAAAATAGACGTAATTCCGTCCAGAAAGTTGACCGTAAATCTTCATTGAATTCTGGCAAAAGGAGGTTGTTTCCTTTGTGAGAAAAGATCCTGCGACAGAATCTTCTTAGAACGAGGCCACTGACCCGTCTATTGTACCACCCTTGTCGCCCTCATATAAAATATTTGGACGGAACTTCCGGCCTACTACACGCCGTAGCCAGGATGATCTTCTATCTCTGTTCCATTTCGTTCTCGATTTCTCGAGATGCTTTCGTTCCCTTTTTTGATCCGAACTCGTGTACCATCTTTTAAAGTATCCCGGAGTTGAGGAAAGTTTCGCCGGTCTTTCGATAGTTGTGAATCGATGTTGAAACAAGCTCAATTTCGAAGTTGGAGCCGAAGAACCAGCGCAAGCACTGTGTGTAGCACGTTTCAGAAGCGTACGTATCAGCGAACGTTTCGCAGAAGGAAACTCGAAGAGCTGTTGTCAAAGATACTGGCACGTCCAAGATTATTCTCGCTGGAAATAATTTGGGAGAAAAGTGAATTCGATAACGTTGGCTTGCTCGCCAAGAACCGATGAATTGGAATGCCACGGAAATTGGGAAGAGATTCGTTGCGGAGACGTTTCTAAACTTGTAAAAAGTTCTACCGAATCTGTTCCTTTCGTTTTAGTTTATTTGACGCGAAAAGATCGAGAACGAGGTTGCAGAGATTTCTGAATCCTTCCGGCTTGGTAAAGTTTTCACAGAGGATGAGAAGTACTTATTGAAGCATTTTTATCTTAGAATGCATCTTATGACAAGAACTTTAAATGATAAAAGTGCTTTCTCTTTTCTCATTTTATTTACTAACAATAAGTTTTGATAATAGAAACTTTATGAACTTTTTGAGGTTTAGAAATGTTACTCGCGACGTACCCTGTCTTTCAAATGTGACCTATTTCCTTTATATTTTGATTAAAATTCAATTTTTAATTTAATTCTAATTGCAGTTTACATAGTCAAAGCTTGTCGATTTTCTTCATTTGTTTTAACATTGAACTGATATATATTTAGCTCCAACTGATGCACCCATTAAAAAATTCATAGGTTAAGGGGTTAAGTAATATTAAGTAATGGCATGTTTGCATTTTGAAAGTTGCAACGATTGTTTTATCAGGTTAGAAACAAATAGCTTCGCGGTTGACAAAGTACGAACAGTGATGCTCAACGGTAACACGGTCGTTCGACGCACCACCTACTGTTAGCGCGATGATGCTGCCATTGAGTATCACTGCCAGTAATTTATCTTCCGCAAGCCTATTTTGCTTTTTGGCTTTAGAAAACAATCGACGTTGCAACTGTTCCTGGACTTCCATCTTTTGCTAGACCCTTATTTTCTAACAATAAGATAAAGTGACAAATTTTCCCTCAAAATTAGTGCGAAATCGGTAACGTTTCAACTTTAATGACTGTTTTAACATATTTAACCCCTTACAATATCATTTGTTCCACAAGTGCGTTAGACAAAGCTGAATATATATTGTTGCAATGTTAAAACAAACAAAGAAAATCTTATAACATTTAAACCGTATGGTGCGTCACGAGTCTAACTCGTCAAAGTATGGCAAGGGGATTAAACTTTAAGTTATAATGTATTAACAATGGATATTGATGCATTCAGGATGGTCCAGAAAAATGAAAAATTTTTTAAACGATGCTATTAGGCAGGATTCCCTCCCCTTCTTCTCAAAACAGTCCCAAATGTAATGAAACACAATTCAACGCAAAGCACTGCTCTCTATGTTCATTATTAAGATATTGTGAATGACGTGGTAGCCGATGCATTAAAGTCAACACAACATGATTTTCACGATGTGTAGGAACGATAAAAGGTACCGTAATTTAGAAAATCGAGGACATAGGATACGATGTAATCCCTGTCGATGTTCCCACGGTCTTCAAGATTCCTTGTGCACGCGAGCATTTCTGTGTATACCTCTGGCTGACACGCTACGTTTTCAAGGTGTTCAGGACTTGTCAGTGAATACAGGGTGCGTCATCGATCCTTAAAAAGGATCTCGAAGGACGACCGTACCAGATCCCCATTTTAATAAAAAAAAAAGAAATTTGGCTGTTTATGTACATAGCCTGCAGGATGAAATTTTACGATTTTTACGATGTTTTCCGTAATAATAATATGTAAATTTTTCTCCGTCCTTCTACCAAGTAATTCCCTTTGATGTACGGGAAATTTGAATTACGATAAAATATTCAACCAGTCGGACGGTGTTTTGATAAAAGTCGACAGCTGTCGATTCGATGCACGGCACAATAAGGTTTATTCGACTAGTTGTGTCGATATAGAGCAAAAAGTATTTTTGCGACGGATACTCGATTGTATATCAGGAAACTATAATTTTGTGATATGAAATTTCTTTGTAAGCTATTTCACAATTATTCTTGTTGCAAAATATACAAAGCTGTATATTTCGTTTCGTTAAATGTCGATATCTTTTATTGATACAGTAATGGAAAATATCGATCTAAAAAACAGTTACGGCAAAATGAAAGTTAATAAAACCAATGTATGTTTTTAATATCAATGTTTAAAGACATAAAATACACAGGGGAATATTTTAAAATAAATCGTTCAATATAATACGTTAGGTTGATACAAAAACTTTACTTGAAATAAATTTTGATTGTAGAAACATTATATAAATTGAATAGTGATTGTTTTGATTAGTAAACTTCAGTTTTAATTTATAAAAATATAGAATCTAATCTTTAATTTCATGATTTTGGTTAATCCCTTATTTGAAGATTTTTTTACCAATTATTTTAGCGAGAGGTCATTATTTATTTGTACTGTCGCAGTGTTCAAATAAATAAAGAATTGAAATATGCATACCTTGCATTTTGATATGCTTGTTTATGCAAATTATAATTAAAATTCAAGCATATTAAAAATACAAAGTATGTCAGATTCGAATTGCTGGTTGCGACGATATCATAGAGTAAGAGGTTAATAAACTTCATCTTCAACTCTGTATCAAATATACGATAGAGGAATTCAGCTTAATACGTACGTCGGTGCATTGGAAACCATAACTTCTTCTGCCACAGCCGATCGTCGTTTAAAAAATGAAAGTACCGATATATCGTTTAATCGTATAGCGAATCTTTAGGTATCAGCTCTTTGATTAATGAAGCGTTCGCTCGACTCCAAAGAAACGAACGGCCGTTTCGTTCATTAAGATCCGCTAGGATCTAGATGCAATCTGATTCGCACGGTTAGCTCGAAAAGTAGGGGATTTCATTTCGAAGCCGATACACCCTGCGTATATGGAGCAGGTGCACGTTTACCTGCCGTAGGCGGTCCTACTTTTTCATTCCTCTGCACTTTGCTACCTCCACGGTCTACCATCATCTTATCTCGCCTCTTCTTTCGTTTTCTCCTGCCTCGCTCGTGGAATCCTCGCCGGCTCTCGCCGCGAATTAGTGGCGCATACATATAAATAGAACGTTTACACGCAATGTCGTGAAGTCCCACAAATTACTATACATGAGTTTCGCTTCGGGTAATCCGCAGACAGGATGTGCTTTTTCCACAATCTTCGATATATCAGCGGGAATAGATTTTCAGGATTCTGGCTTGATACAAAAGTATCGGTATCTTACCTTTTCGATTAATCCTTTATCCGAATGTTTGCACGAATTATAAGTAAAAATATAAATTTAAGAAGCGGATAAATGCGATACTTGTTTTATTATCATATAATAATAACATTGTAAGGAAAAATAACGTCTCCCGCCAAAATCATTGCTGCTCGATGAACTATATCTATATGAAAAAATATTGGATGAAAGAATATATTTATGTATTAGAATATTGGAATGGAAACTTGAATATATCAAAAGTATTTAAAGCACAGTTTATTCATAAACTAATAATTTAAAATACGTAGGGTAATTTTATGAAATTAGTATATTTCTCGTAAAATCTTTTTTAACAACGCGATGACGCATTCAGGTTCCAAAAGTATTCATTTTAATGTACAAGTAAAAAAATATCCCGAAACATTTCCATTGAGAACAGTGCACTTTTGCGTTTTGGGTTCCTTTGGTGTTTTAAAACAAAATTATACTGAATTTTGCTTTTTTTTTTTTATTCCCAACAACCAACAGCTTGACTGTTTCAAACAGAATTCTGATAGGCATACGGTTCTTACGGATTATGGTAGAATGAAATAAATTACAGACGATTCACGCGCATAACTCATATCTTTATCTTAGCTACGGGTAGTCCTTTCTGTTGTTCTTGGATTGATGATCCATGACTCTGAAAAATTGATCCAATTCTTTTTCAAGCTTGGCACATTTATACTGCGTGATTCTCCACCGGATGCAAATTTCTTTGGTGTGTACTTTATTTTTTCGTGCATTCAGTTAAACAGCTACGGCGATAAGTGATTATTGTTTGGTAACAATGGTCTTAACCCCTTGCCTCATTATTTTTCTCACGGGTGCGTTGGACCAAGTTAAATAATTGCTGTTGCAATGTTAAAATGAACAAGGAAAGTTGTAATGTTATAATTTACATAACGAACCATTAGGTGCGTCACGAGCCTGACTCGTCAAAATATGGCAAGGGGTTAATATTAATAAAGTGGATTTTTAATTTGTTAAAAGAATAAAACAATTAATCTTTCAGTAATGACAATATATTTTGTAAGTCGGATTACCACATAAATGTGTCAGTGATTAATTTTTCTATCGAAAAATCATTTTATTCAGTATAAAAAGCCACTTTATTTAGTAAGTAGAATAATCTATTTTAGAACACCAAGTCAAACTGTTACAATAAACAAATATGCTGTAGTATTTAATCGAGCTTGTAAAGATTCATAAAAATATTTGATTTTTAGGAATCAAAAGAATCTCTTTTATCGCAAGTATCAGATTGTAAAAATTTGGCGTGATAAATTTAATCCGACTCATCGTATTCGCGGGTTATTCCCCTAATAGATTATTGTATTTATCGAAATTTATAAAATGATATCTAACAGAAAGTACTTAATAGCAAGCACTTCATTTTGTTTCGTGCAACAGTTAAGTTTTATAAAAAAAAGGCATCTACTGTAAGTCTGAATAATCTATGAATTTTCACGTAGATTTGCAGCTCGTTTTATTGAAAATGATTTTATTTAACAATAACAAATAATTTTATAGCATATTTACAGAGTTTTTTAATACCAAAACTGATTATCACAAAAATAACGTGCTTCGTGTATTGAAAAGATTTTTTGCAGTTTGAGTACGACGCTCAAAGCGTTGAGTGTCTTTCCAACGCCAATAATTACTGACTTGAAACCAATTAATAACTTATCCATATCTCAATGGGCATAATAAAATTTAGATACGCGGTACTTGAGAGAAACTTGACAGTATAAATTATCTCTTCTAACGTGTAATTGCCATCAAGTTACAAAACGAGAGTGCTTGCGCAGATTCCATCTGTAGGCGATTGAGATATTAATTCGCTCGGTTTATCGTAAAGGAAAAAGAGCGATAAGTATTTTCCACGAAATTCGATGCTTTCGAAGATTGTTCGATGGTCGCGTATCAAAATGTCCGTCGAAGTAATTGAACTCGAGGGAGGAGGACTCAGTGACAAGCGTGTTCAATAACATCGTGTTCGCGATGGGAAGATATGTATAGTCGAATTTCATCGCGATCGGTCGTAGCTTTCCAGGGACTTCACAGGACACTTTCGACCGTGAACTTTGAAACGAGTTAAAACCAGTTTAACGGCCGAAGGATGAAAACGATCAGAAAGTTTGCCTTCCCAAAAAAGTCACACACGGAAAGGTACACACAGACGGCACGGTCCAGCTTTAATGAGAGCAGCCTCTTTATAGCCTCAAAGAGTCGAATTCTTTTTGTTTCCTTTGCTTTTTTCCCTTCTGCAAACGATTACCCGGTTTCACGTTGTGGCCCTATCTCGGAGACATTTCAATTCCTCGTCCCTTTAGGTTAGCCCGCAATTCGATACGCCGCGCTGTCCAAGCAGGTCAGGCAACTGGCCAGGATCTTTTGCCTCTTTTTCATTCGCCGGCGTAAAGTACTAGACCAAAAATGTCACGTAAAATTTGCGTCTTTTTGCATGCTCTTTTTTCCCACTTTTCCCACAGCTCCAAATTGCTACCGACTTCAAAGAATACGTATTTGAGGGACATTTTTGCAAGTAGAGCAGTGAATTAAATGTAAGTTTGATATATGAGCCGTTTATTTTGAAAGTGGGGCAAGTCCATTTTTGGTTATTGCCAGATGTTTAAAGCTTTGCATTTTAATAAATTTAAAAATATTGCTGAGCGCTAGACATACTTTTTGTATTTCGTGGTATTAGATAATGTAAGTTTATTATCCAATAGTGTTTAAAGTGCTGCCTAAAAAGAATAAAAGTTTTATTACACCTAAATTGCCTTCCCTTACTTTCAAAATTAATGAATTATTGTAATCGTTAATTAAAGGGATAATATTTCGGTTGTATCACCGTTTATTTATTAATAAAAACAAAATACCTATCAATTTTATATAAATATTTATTCATTTGATAAAAAATGAAATAAAACAAAGAAAACAGTTTTTAAATATTACAGTGGAAAATATAACATAACAAAAAGCAATTCATTTTTATTAAGAATTTCAATGAAATTACACGTATTCATTAATCATTTACTTAACAGGTAGAATTATGTTGAATTTTACATAGGATTTAACATTTTAAAATATTCATGAACCACAATCCAATGTTAATTTTCAAATAAGAGTGAAATTGTTAAGGGGTTTTGTACGCCTAACCTAAAACAACAATGTAGAAACTGAATCACAACTGCAAGCTGTTAAAGGAAGTCGAATATTATACAATTTACAGTTTTTCGCAGTGTTGCCAATGTTACAAGTAAATATCCAAACATTGAAATTATGATATACTTATTATTATTCTAAATTCTGCCATAATATATTCGGTTTAAAATAATTTCAACCTAAGATGGACTTGCATTACTTTCAAAATAAACGCATTTACAATACCGCTAGTAGATAAAACTTCCATTTCCCAAATATTAGAGAATCCGGTTTCTTTTACTATAAATTGTTTATAGAGAAAAAGATCATATTAAGTTTTACGCATAATTATCATTGTCTTCATTTTTCTTTTTTCAAAAATGGACTTGCCCCACTTTCAAAATAAACGGCTCATATTGTGGGATTATTTGTATAAATTGCTGAAAGAGTGCACACATGTTTGCAGATATTTCTCAATTTATTGTAAAACCCAAGTTCCGGGAAGAATCTAATTACACCATGCGGTAGAACAAATATTTTTCCTACTTGCGATGCATACGCAAACATACACTTCTGTTCGGTCGATAGCGTTTATAAACGAAAGCAAACACGTGCAGGTTTGATTTAGTTAGTTTTTTAATTCAAAATAGTATTATACAATTTTCCCAGGAACAACTTTTAATTTTTGCAAAAGGATTTTTTATTCGGTTTTTTTTTTTTTTTTAAATGTGTGTACCAGAGCTAACGGTAAAGCTGTTACAATACATTTGATACTGTTGCGGGATACGCGCATCGACGATAAGATTAGATAATCGAAAAAGAAACATTTATTCAGCCTCGAATCGATACTACGAAAGGTTTATAAACTCAATACGAACGACGATTTAAGTGTTTGATATCGGCATGACGTGGAACCGTCTCCGTTTCATGTAACGTGTACTTTTTATGGCTCGAGCAAATTTTTTTTCCACGATAAGCAATTCAGAGTACCGTTATTGTTGTTATTTCTATCTCCGCGCCCTTTCAGCCATCGCATTAAACGTCCCTCCGACTTTAAATATCGTTCAAGAATTGTCTAAGTTTAATTTAATTAATTAAAATAAGTTTCTTTTTTTAAGAAAAGTATTTGAGAAATGTTCGTAAACCCAGCGTTAAGGACAATCTAGAATTAACAATCTGGAAATAGGGTAATTAGAGCAAAATAAGTTGTAGAAATTAATATATTTAAGTTGTTTTACAATAATTAAACATATTTAATTCACCCTTCGGAACAGTACAGTTTTTTATGAGTTCTTCTTTATTCAACTTCTTTATTTCATCTTTTTCAGGATCTGGGCCAATTACAATCTTTATTAAACCATGAAAATCATTTTAATTTCAAAAATAAGATCAAGTCGTTTGACCCAGTTAAAAGGTTGTTCGTATATTTTTGCAGGCCACTGTACATGCTTCAGGAAAGTTTTCATATCTATCACTATTGTAACTATTATCAAGGTGGCCCTATTACCACCCTATCTTATATCACTACCACTTCTGTATTAGTAAAAGTAATTCGTGCCTATACTTTACTACTTCACTTTTGCTACCTTAAGTACTTTATTAACCCTTTGCACGCTATCGTCCAAATGTATGTATATTGATCTTCCTAAAAATAAAGAACTGCTGTATATGCTGTATTTACATTATTTTTAATTTTAAAGAAAATATAGATGGGATATCGGTAGTTCTAGCGTTAAGGAATATGTAAATATTATTTTAATATTTTACGTTAGCCTCGTTTACGTCTGAATTTATTTACGAATGAAATAAACCAAGCACGCTGGGAGATATAATGTTTTTCGATATTTTAATATACCAGACACCTAATCCTACGAGAAATTCCAATGCATGCAGTTGTACAGTTATAATAAGTAGTGAAATTACACAAAACAAAATTGCCTGCAGTAAAAGGATTAAACTGGATTAAACTGCACAAAGTTGAAATACAAATCAACTACAAATTCTTCAAAAGAGGTTAGGTTCGACTATGAAGGTGCACTAATTTGCTATCGAGGACGACGAACGTATTAGGTTCTTCACAAAAATATAAAGTTTTATTATTTTAATATCAGACTTACTAAATCAATGATATAATATGTACCATTTTGTTCTATGACCTTTTCTCATCTGTTTAGTGACATGAATATTCCTTTTTCATAAAACTGTTATTTTTTCATTAAAAAGTTTAGACACATGTTTTTACTTCTTCTACGTTTTTAAACGATATTCAATCAAGGGAGTTCTGCAATGTTCGAAATAAGTAAAAATCAAATAGTGCCAAGTCCAGTGAATATGGTGGGTGTGGTAATACATCCCAACCAAATTGCAGTAGCGTTTGTCCTGTCATCAAAGATGTGTGCGGTTGTGCATTGTCGTGGTGGAATACTCTTCCTTTTCTAGATGAAAGTGAATGCCGTTTTTCTTATTGCTATTAGTTGATGCAGTTGTTCAAAACATTTTTTCGAATTAATAGTCTGGTTATTTGGCAAGAGTTCGTAATACAATATTCCCTTATAATCCCACCAAACCGAGAGCAATAACTTTTTAGCATGCAGTTCAGATTTGGCCGTTGTTAATGGTTTTTGTCCTGACATAGACCAATGTTTCCTTCATTTCACAGTATTAAAAATAATCCATTTTTTATCATCAGTAACAAATTGTTTTAAAAAGAGTTTTACTCAAACTAACTTGAGTTTTTACTCAAACTAACATTTCAAGCATTGATTTACATACAAAGCGAGGTGAATCGTTGCAGTTTTAGTACTTCAGGCTCTGAAACTATTTAACCTCGCAGTGGTTTGCGTTTAACTCTGCGTATCCTCCAGTTTTTTCTTCTTTCGCTGCCTGTTTGCGCCATATTCTCGTTCTTTTGATGTTTATGTCGTTCCCGCTCCGACAACCGTCACCCCTTTGTAAAGAACAAACAGACAAACAGGGGGAACACGAGATGACGATAATGCGGGGTATCCACAAAAGTTATCCGCACGTGGAAAAGCCGGGTCGAGGGAAAAACGATGGCACCGTGAAGAAGCTCTGTGACGGTGGTGCACACGACCGTGATAAACTGGCTTCCTCGACGGTCCTCGGTGACTCGAAAGCGTAACAAAAGGGCACACCATCGAGAGAAAGAGGAGGGGACAGGGGCGAAAGGGGAGAGCGTTCGCGAGCAAGGAAGATCGAGGAAGGAACGAGACCGTGGCGAATACTCGGTACTCGAAACACGTCACTTCAGGTCCTCGTGGCAAAGTGCAGTTAGCCTCGATGCACTTGCTGGATGGCTGAAACACTTGGACCATCTTTAGGCAAACCGAGTCCGGGCCGAGTGGCGTGCTTGAAAACGTTCCTGGTGTCTTCATTTTGGAATTAGCTGTATGCCACAGTTACCTAGCGAGAAAAGAAGATTAACTTAGCTCAGAGTTCCGGCGGTTTTCGGCCTTGAGATAAATAGAGTCGAAAACAGCTTGCCTTTTTCTTCTTTTTATCCAAATTGTATTCGCTACGTTGATTTCTTGCAGGAAGTGCATGCGCTTTTATGATGCACGGGAATTGAAGTTGTGTTGCGAAGAATGGAAGGAACGGAATTTAGAAACGCTGTTATTTGAGGATATGCGATTAAGAGAAATTCCTTCTTATTATTAACCCTTTGCTGTTGAAGCATTTTTGGATAGAATTAAACCTAAATACGTTTTCCAGTAAAGCTTCCAAAATTCAAAAGCCTTGTTTTAAAAGAAAAGAATGTTAATTATAATTAACAATTAATTAACAATTAATTAATAAATAATTTCCCATGACTTGACGGTAATTATGTAACCGAGACTAGAACGAAGACTAGGCGAACAAAGAAAAAAGTGTTGAATATCTGATGAAGCTTTAAACAACGGTCGAATATACTGTGGCACGATGTTTGAAAAATTGAACACAGTTTCATATGTCGCATACATCTTCAAAGTTTGCAGAGACTTCACGCTCAAGAATGTCAAAGAAGATTTCAAACTGGCTGTGAAACATACTTCAGTAGACGAATGCAATTGTACCACTATAAACATTCACAGGAAGTTTTGAATAACACTACTTGCACATTTATCTTCAACAGCAAATCCAAGAAAGACGCTAGGTGTAGCATGAGAGCGAATATGCACATTCCAATTTGAAGTTCATATTTTCTTAAGGGGGAAGTTCGAAAAAGACGTAAAAGCCATTTCTATTTTTTGTTTCTAGATTATACTAATTTTTTACTTGAAAGAATTTTTCTTATCGTCTCACTTGTGAATTCTTTTCACAAATGGAAAACGAAAATCCCATACTCGTGCTGTCCATTTCAATGTACATGGTGTAAATATAATACCAATTTTATAAAAAATAAGTATTAATAATTTTGATACAGTGTTTCTTTTCTGTTACAAAGGGCTTTTGTGTTGCAATAAAATTATAACAAAAATAGGTACAATTCAATAAACTGAAATCGATTTTAGAATTGTTTAATTTATACTAGTTAAACAATCATTTCTCTTTGCTAATAAAACTTCAGTAACTTTTAATTTTGTCTTATCTAACCATGTCTCATTCTATTTTACATATACTGTTGAAATAAATCTTTTATATCCTTGCACTTCGTGCAAAACTCTATATCCTAAAGACATTGAGAAATAACGGATTCTCTTTCCTTCGGCTCTTTTATAGCACGTCGACTAATTAAGATTTGGGGACGTCTACACCTATTCCAGGTATAATTGTACATACTGTTGTATTTGTAGACAGTTCTTCTGCTCTGCACGATTGCTACATATATTATTAAGAAATTGCATTTTATCATTTTACACAAGCCTGTTACAATTGAAGTCAAACGGTTAATGACCTTCCTCAGAAAGGGAGGATGAGCATGTTCTTTATTAAATTCGAAGGTGTATTTAACATTTTGAGATTACCGAATCCATCTTCAAACTCGTTATTAACTAATTAAAAATTAGTTCAATACAATTCAAACTCAATAAATAGAGTTTATGATCTTTTTTATTGGAGTGTATCTACCGTTTTTCTGCTGTTTACGGCTGTTGTTCATTTCGCACGCATTCCGCGTAGATACGCTTGGAAAATTCGTGAAATCGTAGCAACCCCATGAAATTCGATAAGGGAAGCAACTGTACGAACGCGCAGCGTTCACGCGTGAATTCCTTGAGCTTCTGCGTTCCCTTTTACGAAGTTTAAAAATCTACAAGGTGGTTGCGACCCTCCGCCCCGTGCCTTGGCGTGACCGTCCCTCGTCTGCGAAAGATTAGGTTCGTTCGAGGGTGAGGCGCGATGGGTTCCATGCTGGCCCCTTCTGCCGGCACACGTACCGGGAAATATTGCCTCCCTTACCGGATCCCCCACTGGTTCCACGGGAAAATATCATTTCCCTTCGCTCCAATCTTGTGTGCCTTCAAAACATCCGACATGCTGTCGTCGTTTAGCTTCCATTCGCATTAGCGAAACGTGTATTTGGGGAGAAATCAGCCTTTAAATTGCGGTTAGACGTCTCGATATTGCCTAACTGATTTTATTTATGTGACACGTTATTAGGTGTTATTTGTTGCTTCGATGACAGATGTTTCTCTTTTATTCAATAGCTTCGAAAAATGTTCTCGAAGCTTTTAAGTAAAAAGCAACTATTTTTTTGTAATAAAATGAGTCGCCAATTTGTTCGTTAGCTAAAGTGTTAACACTTTGACTGCCACTTTAATTTCCATAAAAAAATCATTGCTTATATTATTAGGAATTTTTTCGTTTATTTGGGTGAAAATATTCTTGGTAGATATTTGAAATGATGGATAACAGGAATAGCAAAATATTGTGGAAACAGAATATAAAGTTTGTGTATAGTAGCAGTGAAAAAATTCATGAAAGTGATTAAAATTGAAGAAATGTGTTTATAAAATTATATTATTTAAATTTTTAAATAATACTTAGTGATACTTTATTTTAATAATTTGCGATCCACTATTATTAACGATATAGGATATTATATAGTTTGTTACATAAATAATATTTTTTATATTTATCAAACTGTATTTAAATGTAAACCAAATTACAAATATTTTTCTCTTATAACACTGTTATTAATATTAATTATAAGTATACATATATAATTATATAATATTTATTTTGTAGTAATATGCACTTATTTAAAGAGTTTCATAAGGAACTTTAATTAAGTAATTAATAATATATCTTCATAGTTTTAAATACTTAAGAAAAAGTAAGTCGTAAAATTGCGTCACTTAATCTATGAAGCTAATCACCACTTATTGTTAGATATTTTTTCGTACTTTTGTCTACTCTAAGATTATTCTACCTGCCAAGAGTAATTATCAATCAATATCAGTTCCTCGCCTGCATGTAATCTTTAGTTCGTTTCGTAAACATGAAGATACTGTTGATAAAAATATGAACTGCAACACGTATACCAACACGTAAACACGAATAGATAAATGCTGTTTGTATAAAATTTTTCTTTTCTCACGGATTTATTATCTATAGCTCTGAACTAAACACACACAATGTAAAAAAAAATGAGAACGTAACGAGAAAAGAAACATGGACCCTTTGTTTCAGTATGGTAATGCATATTAGCACCAAAGATGAAAATACATTTGCCTTCAAACAAGCCTTCTTAGGTAACAGTATTTTTCTTTCATAAAAGACTAAAATTAGTTTCTTCTCTGATTAAATTTCCTTTTTACGAGATTATAAACAAAAAATAAATTGTTCTAATTTATTTCACCCCGTCTTTCAAATGCGACCTCTATCCTTTATATTTTGATCAAAACTGAATTTTAAATTTAATTCTAATCACAATTTGCTCTAACTGACGCACCCGTTAGAAAACTCATAGATTAAGGGGTTAAACGCGAAATATAAAATTTACGTCCACGGTCAAAATTAATTCTGATTCCTGAAGCAAAATAATTCAATCAGTATAATGATCTTATTGAAGACACACTGGACAGTGAAGTTGACCAGCTGATTTGTGTGGGATTTCATTAAATAATAACCATACCGAATGACCCTCTTGAAGAAAGCAGAAATTTCATGGGATTTTCATGGTGACGGACACGGGTTACGTTACATTGAACTTTTATGATGACCAGTGAAGGTCGAATTCGTTTCACCCACACTTCCCGAGGAATATTTGGACACCCGACTTTACGACCTCTTCCTATTACGGATCTTGGCTAAATTGGACGATAATCCATTATGAAATTTCATTCAGTAATATCGTAGATGATGCTCTATCTTTATTCGTTTAGCAAGCGACAACAGATTTAATTACCAAACAAAATTTAGTTCTCAAAGATTTTATTTGTTTAACCCCTTGCCCTGCAATATCGAGTCACAATCGTGACGCACCTTACATTTCAGACGTAACCTTTCCCCTTCAAAGTTTGATTACAACTCAAGTTTAATTGTAATTATAACTAATGCAGTCAGGACTTATCAAGTGTGAAGTATAAATAATATTTCATCGTGGCAATAAATAGTTAGCTCTAATTGAGATTTACCAAAATTTTAGTATAACTTTATCTTTTCTGTTTTAAAATTATTTCTTTTATGGTAATTTTGCTTTGGTAATTTGTTTCCGATTTTGTTAGGAAGACTTTAAAATAAGGAATTATTATGGAGAAACTCATCGTCCCATTATTCGTTGGAGACAACGAATATTTTTCGTAAAAATTTACATACATCCACTGCGTGTTTAAATAAAAAAGACGAACAAATGACATTTTAATTTTACTGTTATATTAAATAATACTACATTTGAAATTATGTAATCACAAGGTTGACAAAAACAAAATATGACATCATTTTTTAAAACTTGAGAAGCATGAGGCAAACATACTTTTTAATTATACCTCCATTTATATTTTTAATAAAAATTAAGTTGCATATATGGAATATATAATATGAAAGTTGCAGTAACTAAAATCTCATGCAGTTACATTATACACTTTTGTATCTTCAAATGTTTATAATTTTCGTTTACTTCATTAATCTCAGTTGTTTTTTTGCTTCGTCTAAAGTAAAATTATAATCATCTTTGTCATCAATTGCTTTTCCTTTTCAAAGTAAAGAAAAGGAACATACAAAGGTAATTAAAAAGATGCGAAATAAAGTAAGTCGGATGATATCTCACAATCGGTCCTACCGTAATGCTACTTCATTTCTGTAATAGGCAATTAAGATTTATGCTGCGCGAATAAAATCAATCAAGTCCTCCAGTGAATGAACAGTCCTCGTTGAAGACGTTTCGGTGAATTATCGGGTACATCTTTTGTTCATTTTGTTCGGCGTTCGACAAGATTTATTTAATTGAAAGGCCATTTCGATGATACGCGAAACACTCTGCGAAGCGTAGGGTTTGCAGAGGCTGATAATTCTCTGAATGCTTGTCAGCAATGGGACGCAATTTGGGCCGAGAAACGGGCACACACTTAGTGTTTGTCATTAGGTCGAAAGGCAGTCGACCTTTTGATTTTGCTGGTCGAGCAACTCATTGCTCGTCCAATTAAGCTGCGACAGGAAGGAGAATAAATTACGAACGGCGTGCATGGGAACTGCTGTACGATAAATCATTTACCTCATTGAAGCTTGAATTGACCCTCAATTAAACAAAATTTTAATATTTCACAAAACAATATAATGTTTTGCTTAGTTTTTTGTCCCTTTTATTTCTTTTCGTTAAAACCAATCGAATTGTCGTTACATTGTCTATTAAAAATGATCGTATTAAATACACAAGTAACAGAGTTTCTTTTCTGACGATCAAATGTTGTCATCGGTTATTTGAGAGAAAGAATACGGTTTTATCTCTCCAGCCACAAGAGAAAATATTAAAAAATGGAAAAGAAGCAGACATGTAGCGGATTTTGACACATCTGATTTATTGGAGATCCGCTTGTCTGTTTATCGTCCACTTACACGCTTACAGTGCATTTCCAGTCCGTTCGATATTCCGTTCCATAATTCACTCCCCGTCTATCTGACTACGTAGTCGGATCGTACTTTATGGTAGGAGAAAATCACGAAATGTTAACATAAATTCGCGAAAAAATTAAAACTTGTATATCTTTTATTATAATATAATTACTAAAGATTTGTTCAATATTATTTTGCCTTAAATTAAGGTTTATAACTTTGCAGTGTGCATAATTTGAATTTGATTTGCACGAGAGATTTTAAGCCTCTTATACGAAGTTACTCGATGAAATTAACTGTGGCTGGTATGGTAAAATGATTTTGAGAAAAAAATACAACTGACTTCGAAAAGCACTAAAATAAACTCTTGAAGTATATTAAACACAAATTGTTTACACTGAAAATTACTAAAACCCTTTAATGGATTTCTTGTTACTGCCCACTTACTACCAAGTTCTTTATACCCCAATCAAATCATAATCACCAACATCTTTCACTTAGCAAATTTTTATAACCAAGTTTATCACACCCTAATCAAATTCAAATAAACAACATCTCTTGTTTTGAAAAATCTCAATTAAAAGTTTCCTATTAGATATAGAGATAAATTTTTTCCAATTTTTTTATAGAATAAATATTTTATTTAGAAAAAGATATAGAAAGTTAACCATCGATATATTCGCCGTTGTTTTCTATGACCTTTCGCCATTTTTTGGGTAAATTACGAATTCCCTCACGATAGATACACGGTGGATCACCGTTTCTCCTGGATTAAGGACTTCATGACCCACCATATGCAGAGTAACACTTTTTTTGCATGAATATCAGGCTTTGTGGTTAATGTTGGTTTGCCAGAGTCTACCCACGATCTTTTTCATTTTGAATTCCTATACAATATTTATAATATTTTTCATCGTCTGTAATGATCTGATGCAGGAAATCTTTTTTATCGAAGCGACTTAGTAAGTTTAGAGCCGTTTCGTATCGACGAATCCTGTTTTCTCCGGTTGACTCACGGGAACCCATTTTCCAATTTTCTGTAAACGGATACTGCTTTTTGTGTAACGTCAAGGTGTCTTGCTAGTTCTTTTTGCGGAAGAAATTCGTCGGAAAGAACTTATTTTTACACCTAATACATTGAAAATGACCAAAATCCTCTAATTCCTCTTCATTTTCACATATTAATTTACTTTTCCTTTCCGCCAATTTATCAGCAAGTTCGCCATAGCCCAATCAAATCATAATTCAGAAAATTTCTAATTTTGCACCGCCTCCGAATTGCAATTTATTTAATATGCCATCTAGTCTTTTAATCAATTTGTTCAAGAGCTGCTAAGCGTTCTTACAAATTAAATAAAAATTATTTCATACCTTTTAGTGCTTCTCGAACAAAGGTTGTATTTTTTTCTGAAAATTATTTTATGCTTTCAAGTTTATAGATTTCTATGTGAGTAGATAATGTTTTTAACCTAACTATAATGGAATTACCTTTGAATAATCCGAGGAGTCGCATTGTGAACTTTTTCCACATTAACGCGTAACGGTTCGGCAATTAAATACGAACATTGCATGATCCTCGAAGAGGGTTTATTTCAAGAAAAATTTAAATTGGTAAGGAGCAACGTCTTCAAATGAACATTAAGGAAGTGCTAAACCGTATTTAATGTTAGATGTTCTCGGCTTCTCTGTTTCGAAGAATATAAATTTAAATCACTGTAACTTTCATCGTAAAGTTTAGAGAACAGACAACGAAGTTTCGCATCGTATATACTCCGTACATTAATATCTAATTAGCGAGGTGTTCCGTCCACAGGGATTATATTTTGTCCCAAATACGCGGAAACGAAATAAATAACTAATATTTTATCGTCCGTTTCTTCTCGCATCGCTCGGTTTGTGTCAGCTTTTTGTCCACTTCGTTGTCCGCTTCCTATCCGCTTTCCATCTACTAGCATTTTCGACAGGGTTTTTGTCGATCCCGTTGTCACCAATTATCGAGACGATTACTATCTCGTTGTTAACTGCAAATCGAAACGTCAGTTTCTGACAGAGCGAATATCGAAAGGATTTGTTCCGTGTTCACCAATCATGTACGACCAGTTCTCGATCGGCGAAGCGAACGTTTGTTTAACGGGAAGTCATTGCTCATCGAAACGAACAGCGAAATGAATGGGAACAACTTTGCTAGTTTGAACAATGAATTGCATGTGTATACAAAAATAAAAGGGGAAAGAAACGAAAAAGTGTAACAGAAGAAATATTGATTTTTTTGTTGTTGATAAAATAAAGATATTTTGAACTTTGTGCTTGTTATAGATTTTACTGGCTTTTTAATTAATAATTTTCTAAATTTTTTACTCAGAATTTGTTAATGTTAATTAATATAGTTTTCTCCACCTGTATACAATTTTTTAATTTTTTAATCTTTATCGGTATTGTTGTTCATTTATTTGAATTTGTATCTGTAAAATTTGTCAGTTGCCCGAAGAGGGCAAAACATAAAATCAAAACTGCAACTGTTATTCTTTACCAAATTCATTCTCAACCCTAACTAATTTTTATGAAATGAAAATAAAGTTATCAAAAGTTTTCTTCAGTATTCACTTCGATGTACCTTCTTTCGCAATTAGTTTTATAACTTTACAAGTTTTTTAACCGTTCAAATAATATGATTTGAACTATTTGTAATAAAAAGAAGTCTTTAATCTATGACGTCTGCAAATTAAAAATCTTTTTTATCTGAATAAAAACTTTTCATAAAATTATAAATAATTGCTTTCTGTCGCTTCAAATTCAAAGTTATTAATTTGTAACTTGTCATTTTTATGCAATAGAGTGGACAAAAATAAAATAAAAAATAAGAGAGTCACAAGTTAAATGTCAAAATCACGAATATGTGACATGGGCCATCTGAGTGTTAAATTACTTGTAAACAAAAGCGAGTTGTGAAACAGATTTAACTTTACGTCAGTTCTGGCTGTAATGTTTAGAAAACGTAAGCGAAAAGGCATAAAGAGTAATTAAAATTGTTGTTACTGTGATTTGCAACAATTCTTAAGTTTCATTTTTGTCAAACATTTATTTCAATTCGTGTCGACTCTGCATTTTGTCCAAATACATATTTCAGTCTTATTGTAATCCGACTCTCAACGTGTTAAAAACACGAATGAAAAATGAAGAATCTTAAAATGTAAACGGAACCCCAGAAACCTTAGCACCTTAAAAAAGCCGAAGAAAAAAGTAATGGAAACATCTGCGCTTGCGTCAGTTTGTATTTCCCAGAAAGTTCTGAAATTTGTATTTTCCACCTTGACAGCGGTTAAAAATATCAAAAGTGAAATATATACGGCAATGGTAAAAACAGAGCGAGCAGGAAATCGAAGGGGTGGATTGGCCCGCGTTTGTTCGTCCACGCCCGTTCGTGTCCGTGGACTGGCGGGGGTACGGAACAGCCGTTTCATGCCGTGGAAAATCGAACACGAAATGACTCCGCTATCGATTTTACGACCGACGGATTAGTTCCTACGCTTTTCCCCCTTTTTTTTTCGTCCCCGTGTCGTTAGCTTGTTCTATTGTGACCGCGGTTAAAGAGGCAGCGAGAATCGGGAAAGAAGCGTTTCGTTCCTAAGCAGAGATTATCAACGAGAAGGCGACAAGACGAGGAACGAGGGAAAGAGGGCTGTTTTAAACACCGTCGTTAGGAACAAACTTATCGATCCCCGCGTCTGAGCCTCGAATCTGCGTGTGTTGCCCCTTTGCTTCGGAAAGCTTTTCGCGTCTGCGGCAGAAGATATTTTTGCCGCGCGAACCGAACTTCTCGCGTGAAAAGGAAAGTTTCACGGACAGGGACGAGGCAAACTGTCCGAGGTGAACGACACCGAATCACGTTATTTTTAAAAACCTTGGAAAGTTTCTTCGTTCAACGAGAGGGATGTCTGTCGTTGAATAATTTCAAACATGTACTGGCGTCTTCGCTGGTAATAGGGGTAACTCACAGTCTAAGGAACTTTAAGAGTAGATATAAATATATATTTATAGTAATAAATAGTATAGTCGAGTTGCATTACAAAAGAATCGAAAAATTAGCACAAACATGGCGAGAGATTGATTACTGATCCAAACTTTGACTCAAAATTATTATTTATTGAAGTTTTACACTAGAACTACCAAAGAGGTCAAAATGACTTGAGCTGATTTTGATCAAAATAAAGAATCGTTCTGTTTTATAGTGCATGTTCCATTCCTTATTTATTTTCTATTCGGAAGAAAGTGTACATTAAATGAATCATTCTACAAGAATATCTTAAGATTTCGAATGCAGCTGCTAACTTCTAATTTGTGTTATGATTTGCATTTTAATTGTGAAGTTTAAGGTACGCAAGGTTATGTTGGTCTGGTTTGTGCACAGTTCAGTTCTCAAATTCGTGTATAATTATAATTCAGTCCTTTACAGGCAAAAGCTAGGATATATTCTACTGGGATCAATTATTTTTTAATATAATATGATCCGATTAATTCCATTATATTTATACCCAATCTGTTAAGACTAGAACTACCAAGCAAGTCAAAATGACTATTTATGGGTTTCTTATTTTAAATTATAAAATTTCTGAAACATATTATTATCCAAATGTATGATCTTTTTAAAGGTAAAGAATTATTTTACATACTAATGTATTATACATTTCATCCTACATTTATTTCGTTATTTACCTAATTTTTAATTTTAAAGAAAATGAGATCGGACGTTGGTAGTTCTAGTATTAAATGACCATTCTATTTGTTTCACACTGCGGTGCAAAAATGTATTTGAACTGAATAAATTTGTAATAAAAATTAGTTTGGTGTATGTTAATTACTTTGTAACCAAAAAACTTCTGTAAAGAGTTTATTTGGGTTAACATTATTTTGTTTTTATTTGCCGTGTCAGTTCTAAAGGAGTGTCTGTCTTCTGAAGGTTTATTTAAAATACTTAAAAGTATTTTAAAAAAGAATTTGAAAATTGCATGAAAATCTCGTACAATCTTGATTTTTACAAGAAAGCATAATATCCGTGTATACATTTAATTAACACTAGAACTACCGACGTTTCTTCGAATAGAAAATAAACAAGAGATGAAACATACGCTATAAAACAGAACGATTCTTTATTAAAAAAAAATTAGCTCACATTTTGGCAAAGGCGTGTTGATAAATCTTGTAACATAAAATGAAAAAAGTGGAACAAGTTCAAAAAGTTTGCTTGCTTTCTACAATTTAAAAATAACATCGCTTTTCTAACGATGTCCCTTGGTGACGACAGCTTTTTGGCTTTATACGTACTTGTTCCGGCGCCACAATGTCGTGTCTTCAACGTAGTACATATCACGAGAAGATTACACGGTCGATTTCTCAGTGTATCGGTGTTGTCTGTTGATACAAATCTCATTGATATTCGACGAGGTAGCCGAAGGAAAAGAATTCGATCGATTGGATCGCGCGCGAGTACGCCGCGAGTGATATGCATATTAATGAGCAGGTCGTGGGAGGGAAGGTTGTCTAGACGGGATAACATTTTTTGTTTGGAATCAATTTTTTCTATAGATGGAAACCCGTTGTAAATGGAACGTGCCGCTGTCAGTGTTATATTTAACCGCGATAGTTTCGACGAGAAAGTTATGTAACGAAAAAAAAAAGTCCACGCGGAAATTAAGATTCCCAAGAACATCTCGGAACTATGAATCATTTAATCGTGCTTTACATTTAAATTCGCTTGCGGTTTCAGGAAAGCTGCCCGTAAACACGGCATGTTGCTTTGTAGTTTTTGGAATTATTTACTTTTATTGGACATTTATCCTAATAACAATGATAATAACAATTATGATGATTTAACCCATTAAGAACAATAAATATTTAATACCTGATATGTATATATCATTCTGCTTTCTGTGTCAATGAAACAATTGTTAGCAACAAAGTTTGATCTGAATTTTGATTACGTTGATGTATTTAAATTTTTAACCATTAATTCATATACCAGTATCTGATTTTGTTTGTGGTAATAATTGTATCAAGATAAAAATCCTGCACTGTGTTATAAATCTTAATTCTTTTAGTTATGGTCCACAGTTTACTATCTTCTGTTTTTATAGTGATTTTTACATGATAAATGAAATCTAAATATACGTGTATGATTGGAGTTACTATTGACTATGCACAATAGTATTGATTTTCTCGAAAAATAGACTTTATAACAAAATAGTACACATTGTTTCACATTTAGCAGAAACCAAAATGAAATTCTATTATTTAATTGGCTGCTACAACTGTCTGACATTTCCTTGACGGTAAATTTGTGATGACTTATAAAGAATAAAGTTTGCAAATATTAATGTTCGTTATAAGAATTCTTTCGAATGCGAATATTAGAAGCATGGCACAACTTATTCCCTTCGAATCATAAAAGCTAAGAAGGATGTAAAAAATACTAACTAAACTAATTCACTTACGTATTAATTGGATATAAAATTGTTTCGTTCACATATTCACGGATAGTTTGAATCTTAATAAGATTAAGTGTTAATTAGAATATTTTCAAATGTAAAATTTATGAGTTATTTATATTAGAAAGTAGCAAATTAATGCAAGAAATAAAAGTAAATAGATCACCATTATTTGTAATTCTTTTCTTTTAAAACAAGGCATTTGAATTTTGGAAGCTTTACTAGAAAACGCATTTAGGTTTAATCGTATCCAAACATGCTTCGAAAGGGTTGGTTCTGATCGAGACTGTACTTGGATGAGACGAGCCGCAGCCAATAGTTATACTCTTGTTTATGCTGATGTAGTTTTGTGTAAAATTACGTCCATTAACTTAAGCCCAGTTTACATCGATAAAGTAATTGATAGAGCCTGTCTGTTTATCCATTTACCAAACTTATGTTAACGGCTGGACAGGTAGCTGGTAGAATAATAAATCTGACAAAAATAGCATAGCGCACGGTACACAGCCAAGTTATTTACGCTAATGTTCTCTATCGTTTACTCGACCAATATAAACCAGGCTTTAATTCCGCCATATGTTCGGGCAGAATTGAATTCAGCTCCGAGTTCCAAGTTACACGTGCTCCGTGTATCAATTCTGACGTCGAGTCGATTCAGGAGGAAGAGTTTACCCAATGAAACGAAAAAATGACGAGCTTCGACTCTGCACGATGCTTTCGAAGTTCGAGTAGCCAGTTCGAACAAGTCATAAAATCTTAAAAAGTCTTTCACCAACTTATAAGCCGTATCGGCTGCGGGACGTTCCGACCGAGCAATCCCTTTTCCCGTGTCGAAACGCGAAAGTATTTATTGCCTCTACCAATAAGCAATATGCTCGCTACTACTTTTCAAGGTATAACCTGGATACTGGATTTTATCACCACTTGACTATTCTTGATGGACGCAAACGAAATCTGGGAATGTAAAACTCTTAGCGTTTCGGTTACCGTCGACGATATCGTTTCTTTGATGATTTATATTCCTATGTGCATAAGATCTCGAAAAATTCCTTCGAATTTTAAGAAAATCTATATGCTTGGCAGGTAATTCTGAGCAAAAAATTTTATATTCGAGATTATAAAAGGAAACTAGTATGAATCACAGATACATAACTTTCAAAAACATGATCATTTATCCGCAATTATGTTTTGCAGTTATTTACGGTACATAAAGTAATTTAAAGATATCGCTCAAAATGATCACCCCTTGATCGTATGAACGCAGCTAAGCGTGCTTCCATGGACTGCATCCACTGCATCCGCTGCACTCCTCAAGAGTTTGAAAGATTGCTGTCAATAGCAGAAGCTGCATCTTCGATTTTTGCTATCAATTCATTACGTGTGTTAGGTTTTTGATTTAGATACACCTTCGACTTCATCGAACACCATAGAAAAATATCTAGAGGGGTCAGATCAGGAGACAAATACGAAACATAAACATTAGAGAGACGTACAATTTCGACAAATTATTAATATCTCCACGCATATTTCGAAAGCGCAATCGAATCGACTCGGTGTCGGTTTCTATCTGGAACACCATGTATATATACATATTTAAAGTTACGTATTAGATATTTTATTTCGACCATTTCATAAGATCAAAGCCGAACCTATGGATCATCAATATACATGAACTTAGCATAAATTGATTGAAATGAAATGAAAATTTATGATGGTCTGTAATAATTTTGGGATGCACGTCTTAATCCGGCCGCCCTAAACTAGCTGGCCATCGTTTGAAAAAGGTTTCTCGTTTACTGAATCCTTTAGAACAGCTGCACCTTGCCGAATACGACAATAAACTGTTGTTAATTTCTCATTGTAAAATGCGATCCTTGTAAAAGGATACGATCTTGACATCAATACCGTATTAAATTGATTTCACCATGAAATTCCAAGGAGTTTTATTGAATTCTATTCGTTGCGTTGTTAATTCTTTGCACTAGTTTTTCACTCGCGGCAGTTCCGTGTCGTAAACTCTTTGTTCCATTCTGTTCCCGTTTGTACGTATACATTGCAAAACAAATTCTTATACGTTGTTAAGAAAAACTTGGAACACTATTTGTAGATGCCAGTTAAATAAGTAGTGTTTAAAAAAGTTGGAACCAAACTCGTTAAAAAAAATAAACGGAATCGTAATAAAGATAGCAGAACTGTAGAAAAATGTGGTGCCATTTATCAGTAGCAAACAAAAATATGTATGTACAGTTTCAAGACATACGACGTCAAACAAAAATTAAACGAAAAGTTGTTATCTATAGCACACGTTGAGTGTGTCTCATTTAAACCCTTTGCACTCGGAATGTTTTTTTTTTTAGATTATTTACGTATTAAGAATAATTATTCTATTTAAATTATATTCGGAAGGAAACTGAGAAAAGGAAAAATAAATTAGTTATATTTCCTTTGAAAATCACCTGCATTCTTTTCATGTCTCCTCAGAGGGGCAATCGAATGGAGAGGGTTAATATAGCACATACTTTAACATTTTTATCACAGTATAAAAATTGAAATTGTACGTGCGTTTGTATGTACGATGTGATTAATGGGTTTAGAACAATCTCATAAATTTTTCTACGATCACAAAATGAACTAAGTACGTTATTTCGTTATAATTCATGCATTGGAATCATCTTACAACTCCGAAATTAATAATTGTCGTAACTATGTTCATTAAAACTTTGTTATTTGGTATAATGAGCACCACATCAAGTTACACTCAAAACCCCTTTGTTTCATACAAAATTATATTTGTCGACATTTACAGAAGCGATGTTTTTAACGTAGATAGTATTTCATATAAAGGGTGTGTAAGCGTGCAAAAAGAGTGAAACCCACGATTATTCCCTGTTTCGGGGGAATCGGATTCTATCGAATTACCCGCTGGTACCCTTCGATTTCACGAGTCATCAGTCTCCTCGCCGGAAGCAAGAGGGTTCGGTTAACCGGAAGTCCTATCCAGGGAGATCCGGTTCATCGCGCGACAGATACCTGTTTCTCTGTTAGCAGAAATGCCTGTGGTTTACTTCATTTTAACCCCGGTAATACCGCAAAATTCCCAATAATGGTATTAATTTCATATCGGCTGCAATCAAAAACCACCGGGTTTCTCGTGTGTACGGGATTTGTTTAGTTTATTACACATTCGGCGTTATAATGATGCAGTTGCGTTATCTATTCCATCGAACGAAGTTCGAATCGTATGACAAATGAAGTGTATTTTGTGGAATTCGCAGACTGATTAGGAACCTGTAAATTTCTGTTCGTCGCCTGTAGTTGTTGAAAAACTTGGCTTTGTACAAAAATGCGTGTCCTTTTTTTACTTACACAAATATTGCGATATACTCGCCTAGCGATAGAAATTTAGTTTTAGTCAGCTTCCGTTATACGCAAAAAGTGTCAAAATCTTGAACAGGAAGTGTTTTCAGATGTATATTTGCATAACCTTCTTTCATCGTTAGAAGCAGTGAAATACTAAAGCTAAGTTTGGCCAGCTATTTTCTTGGCACGTTATTTGTTCCTGTGGTACTGCATTCGTTTTGTTTTTAAAAATCAAATTTCTCAAAAATTAGAACTATAATACTAGTGAAAAACAGTTTGCAAACTCTAATTCAGAATGCCAACATGCTTAATAAATGAATGATCTAAAAAAAGGTTAACATTTGTAGAACAGTAATGTTTTATCCTGTGCAATATAACATTAAAATAAGGTAAAAATAGTGGTGGATTATTACAAATAAAGCAAAATTTTATTTCTCTGAGAACGTAGGTCCTTAATTTAACCTAATTAATTATCACAAACGAGCAAATATCTCTGCAACACTTTGTTAAATTAAGAAGAAAAAAAAAATTCAATCTCCTATTTCGGTTCCCACGAGTATCTGGCTATAAAAACAAGGAAAAGGGAAAGAGGGTGCTACAAGTGCATGAATGAAACTCGGTAGCAGCCTCTTGTGTTTACATACGATTATGGCCCTTTTCGAAAGTTAGAAATAAAGAGCGAGAACCGAAACACTCCCACTGGTGACTTCGCTTTGAAATTGGAGATGTCTAGACTTGGGATCACATTAGCCGCTAATCAGCTTGGTGCTTAACATTACCAAAAACCATGGTGTTCTACTTTACATAGTCAAGAGAAAGGCCTACGGTCAAAGGACCGAGACCCGTGACAGAAATCCGAACAAACTGCTCGTTTGTTTCAAGTTTCGAGCATCTAGGGGAAAAAAGATTTTTCATCGCTCGCGCGACTCGTGTGTTACTTGGAAAGGATCCAAGGGATCGCTTCTGAGCGTTCTTTCTTATTTGTAGGCATTTGGAATATACATTCTGTCTTTATTACGGGTACTCGTGTTTGACGTAAGATAAATAAATGTCTCAAGGGTCGCGCGCGCGGGCTTGTGCTAGGTACCGCCTTTGTCTTGGATTAAGCGTTCAAGTATCAACAAATTATACGATTATCTTTCTCAACGTCAATGTTTCACGATCACGATTTCATTTAAAATTCCTCTTTGGATCACGATCCTTGCTTGAAATTTTGTTGCTGTAACAGTCATTTCTAAACCAGTTTCGAGTTATTTCATTTTTCTTCAACTAAGTACAATCATTCTGACGGCTGGCATTATGTGACTATTCCACAGTGCGGAATGCAATGGACAAAAATAAAATAAGTTCAGATTCAATGCTGATCTACTTATGCAATATTGTCATCAGTCGGTGAGCAAGGAATACGAATATAAGAATACTGCCTTTATCGTAACCTAGAAACTAACTTAATTGAAACAATTTGTAACTTAAAAATATGAATTATTAGCACATTCTACACATTTTTTTACTTTTCTCCCAAAGAATAATAAATTATTATTCTTTACTTTATTTCATATTTACCATATAACAAATAAACCGTATTCGAAATGATGGTAATTTCTCGGTACAAAAAATTAGAAATTAGAAAAAAAATCGACCGTCAGAGTGTTAATTCATGTACCTGTAAAATGGTAAATGAGTATGTGCACATATTACCTCATTAGCGAATTCTTGTTGCTGCAATATTTTCAAAAAATTTCTAGACGAGTTTCTACCGATTCACCTTATTCCTTTTTTTACAAAATGAAGTAAAGTTATTAATCTTTAAAAAATAAAGAACTAATTAAGAATAGTCCCTTGAAATCTAGATTATGTTTCAGCGTTCGTTAAAATATTGCTAATATTAATGAACTCGTGATAATAACCGCTCGAGCCACATGCACGGCGATGGTGTATCATGAAGTATTGATTCCGAGCTGTTACCATCGACGTTTTATTTTTCTTCTTCTTTCCTTTCATCGCTGTTTTTCTCTTGTTTCCTTTGGATGCATTCCTCGTTGTAACGTTATACTTTGCTACGTGTATCAAGTATGCCAGTACGCTGTCAGAATACAACCTTTTTAACACTGCGTAAGTGTTTGACCCTTGCGAGGATCGTTTAAAAACAGATAAATGCCGATATATTCAATTGCTTTCATTTAGACGTTTGAATTTGAGATGCATTTGGTTTCATCTTAACTCGATGCTATCCACAAGTAATAAACTTCTATGCAATTCAAAGAATGACAAAAAAAGAAGAGCTGATGACTTTAATGGCTACTCCAGCGTGGTTTATGTCCAACAATTAACCTTTTTAATGAAAAAAAAAAAAAGAAGATAAATGATAAGAATTCTAGAAGAAATAAATACTTATTGGCAAGGTCGTACATAAAATGCATATTTATCATTTCTACGTTAGAATAATAATATTAACCAATGAATATTAAAAAGTTGCTCTAAAACATCTGTCAAATAATCTCTGTTAATATCAATACTAACTAATATAATGTATACTTCCAAAAAAATTTTTTCTGTTTATGTTTAATGGGTATGTTATGGAAAACTTAATAAGTTATAGATATTCCTTATTATAAATAATATAATATTAATATAAGTAATAAAATTTGATCTTACACCAAAAAGATTAACCCTTACATTAGAATAACATCCCTTTTGTCTTGATGGTCTTTATTTTAAAAAAAAAACAATAACACACACTACACATTACGTTACGTTATACGTAATCTATTAGAATATGTTTAAATGTGAAATTTAAGTGTTATTTATATTAGAATATAGCAAAGTAACGAAGGAAATGAAAATAAATGAATTCATAAACATTTATAACTATTTTCTTTCAAAATGGTACTTTCGAATTTTAGGAACTTCAATAAAAAAGAAAGCCGGACTTAATTACGATATATTCAAAAGTGCTTCGAGTCCAAAGGGTTAACAACCATGCAATCGAAAGTCATAAATAAAGACAGACTCGAATGCATAATTTTTTTCGTGAACAAATAGGAGGTTCAACCCTGAACCACGGTTAGGTTTATAAATCGCTAGTCAGGATCGATCGTAGAGCTCTGGTAATGTGTTGCAAATTGATATTATTCAAATCACGCGCGAGCCGTTGATATTTGGTAATGGTCTGTGATTTGCGCGGCGTAATAATGATGCCCTTATAGAGAGGCTATTGTCGCGATTCGTTGCAGTCCCGATTCTACCCGGGAATTACAGCACTCGCAAAGGATTCGTATGCATTTTAACGACTGACGCAATGTTTATGCAGACGTATGTTTGCCTGGATAATATGAGGGAGCACGATGGTTGCGAGGCACGATCAAATAAAACTTCGGACGCGGTATCGAGTGTTGACTTGGCTGTTACATTTCGATCTAGTACCAAGAAAAGGTGTATCGATAAGTTAGAAACCGGGATTTTTAACTACATTTTCCAGAAAAAACAGTATTTTCTACAAAGTAATTAAAACGCATCCGTCGTACCGGTTTCCTTAGTAATTTAAAACCACTTAGCGAAATTAAATAGGTTTGCGGCTGTAAACTATTTACCATCGATTTTATCGAAAACGATGCGACGCAATGTGCGGACACTGCAAATTGCATTGGCTGTAATTTTGACCATATGCACGTAACACGGATCGGTGTCAACTCGGTTATTAATATTCATGATATTATTAGTAAAGTTAATAATATTATTATTAATATGTCTGTCATTAGTATTAATACTGTTTCTATTTATTTTATATCCAGCAGGTGCCCTCGATTTACACCAAACATGTTGAAAGGCCCAAAGTACACAGTTTTTGTACACCCTTTAAACCAGGGTGATTTTTTAAAATTGGACCAAGTGGCTTGAATCTTTTTGGGAAACTAATTAACGTATAAGAAAATAATTTGAAGGAATTGCATTTTAAAAAAATAGTCAAAGTTGTTTTACAACTTTATAATGAAAATTTTTGGAAATACGTTTTGTAACAGAAAATTCTGCTCTTTTTATTGAATTCTATGAACAGAAACTAAAAATTATAGCAATCGTTATATTATATGGACCGTTTATTTTGAAGTGTTAGTCAAAAGATTGATAGTAATTTATGCTTTTAGTGTACCTTTTTTTAACTATTATATTAATATCTTAAAATGCCATGCTTGTCAATTAAAATTGACGATAAAGAATTGCGTAGCCATTGATTATGAAAGTGGTGTAAGTCCAATTTCCGACAGAAGTGAATTTAATAAAATATAATTAAAATTTATATAAATAATAATTTCATCAATTACAATTTTAATTTCAGTAGCTTTTTAATCTTATTGGAACGGAAAGTTCTAAGATACATTCAAATTCGAAAAGGACCTAATAAAGTTAGATTTAAATAAATTATACAACCTTTTAGTGATGCAATTGAATTATTTTCTGAAGAATTTTTTTTTGAGAAAAATTGATGTAATACATTATTTAATTAGTCCAATATTAATATTTTTTATTTTATTTTTATATTGATTTATTTATCCTTTTGTATTTTAACATTATTAGGATTAAAAATTTATCTTTTTATATTTGAAAGATGATCTTAAAATTTAATTTTAAGAAGATTATATAAACAAATTACCTACATATTGATAAATTAGTAGAAACATTGCCAGACTTGACAAAGTTAATCTAAATATTTTTTAATTGACAAACGTGTTAACTTTTTATTTTTTCGAAACAACAGAAAATGGACTTGCACCACTTTCATAATAACCGGTCCATATATGTATAACTATACGTATTATACGCATGTTGTACATACATACGTGTATATCAAGCATTGACATGTGATATCGAAAAGTTGACGCATAAAAGACCTCGTGGTATACTTGAACTGTGATAAAATAGATGGAAGATTGCTTCGAGGATCGACATAAAATTCCAGGAAAAATGTGGCGCAATAGTGTTCAATTAGGTCTACTATCGGCTACATTGGTTTGTTCGAGATGCTCCGTGACCTTAGGGTATTTTAAGTTAATAATTTAGAGATTTATGGAGATTTGAATAATTTTATAATGATCATATATCAATAATAATGTCAGCCAATATTTCAAATGAATTAAAGCAGACATTAATCACACGAATCAAAGCTTACTTACTATAATCGAGGCATCATTTATTTATAGAATTTTAATTTAGTAAATGGATTTTCACGACGATGAGTGATGCAATTTTCATTACGTTTAAAAGAAATACTTAAACGATTTGTTGATATGATTGATCAACGTTCTTTAACGATAATCGTGAAACATTTTTAATAAAGTATAATATAATACAGATTAAAAATAATTTATCACTTTACTTCGCAGTACTTGTACATTTCTCTGGAATAAGTATACAGAGTAATACAAAGTATATGTATACACTCTGTATACAAAGTAACATTTATAGTTACTAACCATTTTGTTGCAATAGTGTAAACCCTTCTGTAAACGGTTAATTGAAGAGCCGCGAAGCTGAACTTCATTTGTTGATTAACTTTTATTGGTTTTAACACAAACATGCGAATTCAATTTTCATGAAGCTTATACCCCCGTAAGAGTTACCGCCCACGCGTGAAATGATGATTCCCCAAGAGTCGTAGGTGTGCGACTTGTCGTTGACGAAAGTGTCCAGTTTCATCGCGTGACTACAAGGTCTTAGAAAAAATCGCAGACCCATTGTCCTTGGTCCTCCCAGGTATTACATCTTGGCATTCTTTTTCGTTTCCTTCGAGTCATCGTCTTCTCACGCCCAACACAGCCAGCATGGGTCACCGAAGAGGACGACCGTCCTCTTTCCGTTCGTCTTCGCCGTGCTCCGCAACAATGCACGTAACGCGAGACACACGTAGGTGGCCTTAGGCCCGGTTTTACAGAAGTCCTTAAGGCGGTTCCTTAAACATACGGAAACCTTCTGCAAAGAATAAGAAGGAATCGAGCACAATCACTTGGAGATTGTTTCCCACAGGAGATCCTAACTTGTTAAGTCCTTTGCGTCGACCGCCCCTGTTGTCCTTTGGTCAAGGGTTCTTTCGCCAAACAAGTCCTTCCGTGAACTTCGTTGGGAATGAGGTTGCCGAAATACTAGTAACGATGTAACATTTATTTTACCTTTCAATTATTTCTTTACTGGTTAATTAGATATAGATTTAAGAAAATAAAAACCTTTCTTCTTTTCTTCTTAAAACTATAAAATTATAATATTTATAATAGTATTGAAGATTTAATTGTGTATGTGCTTTTAGAAATGATGATTTTTTAAAAATACGCAGAACACATTTAATAGGTTACAATTGCGAAATGGTAGTTTAAAATAGTTTACTCTTAAGAATAGTACTCTTAACAAAATTAGAGACTAGAAGTATATGAGAAGTGGTACTCTTAACCCCTTGCCCTAGAATATCGTGTCACCCTCGGGAGGTACCCCGTATATCTAACGTGATCTCTATCCTTTATATTTAATTCTAATTGCAGTTTGTATAGTCACGGCTTGTCAAGTGTGAAATATATACAATGTTTCGATTTTCTTCATTTGTTTTAACATTAAAGCGATGCATATTTAACTCTAACTGACGCACCCGTTAGGAAAATTATAGGTTAAGGGGTTAAGAACTATAGTGTATCAATATACCCCAGTCTTTCCTATAGTTAGTATTTAAATATTGTTTACATTGTTCACAAGTTTTATCTTAACCTTAACTGATGAGATAGATTTCAAGAAACTTCTTGAAAAATATATCTTGCTATAATTTTCTCAGTCTTTACATAAGAAAACGTTAAAACTTATTATTGTGAATAAAATGTTAAGAATTACGTATTTTTATAACTGGTATTGAGCAATATTATAAAAAAAATTGAAGATTTTACTTCACCTGACCAGTCGTGAACAGTAAAATAACCGATTCATAATATCTTAACATCGGCCTAAACCCATAAGCAGTAATGGCAATAGATAGAAAGTAAAGAGTGGCCATCGAGTGAACGCAACATTTGGGCTGCACGTGGCACTGCTTGCAAAAACTCCATGGAACTTCGTCCATTCACGTTGGCCACGTACACGAACGCGATGCTGTACACTGTATATTAAATGCAGCACGAGCAGCTTTCTCCGGCATTATTCTTCGTCTACCTCTTCGAAATTCGTCGCAACACGTGACGACCGTCCGGAATTTTCCCGTGATTCGTATTTTCATTTTCCCGGTCTCGTGTAATGCAGCGAGGGTAACATCTGGAATCAATTTAAAGAAAAACTCGTTACAAGAGCGTTGCAGAAGAAGAACATAAAGTGGAACAAGAGTGACGTCACAGTTGTAGCATCGCAGAGATCTTCGTTTTTACCAGTGTTTTAAATAGAGCTTCTAAAGAAATTTTATTAGACACCTATAACATCTAATAACGATAATTTTGCAATAATTAATCTGTTACTGATATTTAAAATTTTTCACAAATTTTTGGTATCTATTATAATAATTACCGTGAAACTTTTTACTTTTAAAGGTATAACTAAACGTTATCAATAAATGTTACATCACACTATGAATTAAAATTATTCAAAATTGCAATACAGTGCTTTTGTAACACAAAAAATACAAAGATTAATATAAAAGCTTTTAATTTAAGATCTTTATTCTTTAGTTATTAAGATTTAATTATTAAATCGAATTACTTTTATAATTGTTCTATACCTTTTTACGAGTATTATAAATATATTAGCATAATTTCTATATTTTTAATTTTCATAGAAAAAAAATGTTAGTTTTTTAAAAAATTAGGTATTTTTGATTTTGCAAAGAATTGCGAAAATCAACAAATTCGTCTTGTAATTATTTAATTAAATGATGTGGGAAAAATAGTTTTTTCCAACAAACAAATTTTGTACTTTTTATGTTTTCTGTTATTATTCAACAGTCGTTATTCATTATCTTCTGAACTAAAGTGAACAACAAATATGTAAATCCAATTTACTTCTGTATTTATTGGTTGATTTATTTCATAGAAATTATTTGGACACGTTATGTTTCAGTCAGAAATTTTTATTACTTTCAAACTTTCCTACTAAGTAAAAATTCTAATTACAGAAGATTAAACCACAATTACCAACAGAAATTTCATTACATGTAAACTGCCACGATTTCTAAGATAGTTATAATATTGGATCGTACTGTTTTTTTAATACGTCTAGAGTCTCGTTTTGGCGTCGGTGTCAATTGGTCGCGAGGAAAAAAGATCAAGACTTTCACAAATTGATTCGCGTATTTTATGCGACGTGTGCGTGTTTTTTTTTGTCCTCGTGTCGGTGTCAAAGCCCCTCGAGCTCGTGCTGAATATTTTTGATCTCCCGGTTAAATCCCTTAAATTTGTATGGTAATTAGGAGACACGGCTCGTAATTAAGAGGAAAAATTAATGGTCCGCCGGATTGAATAAGAGGGGGCCGAAAACGTTTCACCCGACGTTAATTAATAGTTCTGTAAGAGATCTTAATGACTGCGCAAGAGAGCGTCATTTTTTCTGCACGATTTAAACACTTTTCATAATTATGCACTTTCTCTCTGAATATCCATTTCTTCTACACTGCTTCCGGTTCAGGTACATACCTATTTAATATCTGCTTAATATTCGGAGGACAGCTTGAATATTAGAAAAAGTGATAACGTGATTTCTTCTTACATTTTAAAGTACTCAATTTTTCTTGTTCTTTTTTAATCGACTGTTAAATATATACAAGGTTCAAGTTTTTATGAATAAACCTGTACTTTTTAAAATAATTAGACGAATTCTTTCAATAAGGTTTAAAACACAATGTATCCTATAAAAGTTTAACTGCTATTTTATCATAATAAATTTTATTCAGTTGATGTTTGGTAATATTAACGTCATTAATAAATTACTTTATCCTTATTCAGTTCTCTTATAAAATGCATAAAAGAATTTAGACGATAGAATAACTTTATTTTGATAATTTGTATAAAGAACAGGGTACTTTCTACTGTTATGAAAATAATTCTTTGTAAAATCTATCATTACACAATTTATAAACAAATTTCACTGAAAAAACATCTGCAAAGGGTTAATATTTCTTGTATTTTGTGGGAAACTCTAGATCTTATGTACCTATATTGAAAATAACGGATTCTTTCCTGGTTTCTTTAAGGCACATTGGTTAATTAGGGTTTGGAGATGCCTGCGAACTCTCCAGGTATGAATGTACGCACTGTCACCCGCGTTTGCAGTCAGTTCTAACTGTGCACCCCAACCCCAACCCTAACACCTTGATATATAAATATTTTTTCTTCCACTGTCTTTTTGAGTATAATTGTCAACACACCTTTACAGATAACCCCCTCAGCAAATATCTTTTACCTAAACTTTTTCTTTTCGATACGATAAATAACATACACTTAAAAGGTATATACATGTGTATGAACGAAAGTTTATAAAGAAATTTGTTGCCTTTCTAATATCGATGTAAATAAAAAGAAATGAACTTGTATGAATATGAGAAATCGATTTGTTTGTTAGTAATGTAGAAACGTACAATTTTGAAAGATATTCAGGGTAGAAGGCGTGAAAATATACGTATTTGTAAGCTATTGAATCTACTAAATATTTGATCGCGCGGTGGTGAAAGATCAGCGTTTTTCCGTTTCTTGTACTTTGTTCGGGCGCACCCTCGTTTAAAAAGTGGGCACGAAAAGGTACTCTTCGCCGTGAGGATCTTGGTCTTTTATTACTCGAGAACGAGGGGACAGGACGCGAAAGGACTCCCGATTATCCATTCGTCCTGAAAGCCTTCACGTTCTCGGCAACCCCTTTTTGTTTCACAAGGGTCCTTACAAGATGCTCATATGAGCCTGCATCTCAATGCATCTTATGGAATATCATTGATCAATTCAAGCAAAGCCGTGAAAATCGATTAATCGAATTTCTCTCGAACCGCCACTCAGGTTCCTTCTTCTGACGTTAAAAGATCGCGATTTATTCGATTTGCCTTCGTGAGTGATAATCGTTAATTTATAATTTAATGAATCAAATGCATAAAAAATACATCTGCAGACTAACAAATATTTCTGGCTGTTTGCATATTTAGTGGTGCAAAAAGGTTATTCTATCGATGTGTGACGCTTCCGTGGATGTTTATGGAGTATAACGGAAAAAATAAATAATTGAAGTTGGTATTGCATTCCACCGACCTTTAAAAAAAAAAATCAAATTTAGAGATTCAACTCGATATTTTTTCTACCCCTCTCAAGTGTCGAGCTCCCAATATTTTCGATTTCTCGCACTCTTTCGAAAGAAAATACATGATTGAGGGCGATTGTAACATCATCGACTGTGTTCGAATATAACACTATAATCTGATCTACTATTTTTGAGATTGTTTGCACTAGTGATGTGTAATTTTTGTAAAATTCAATAATTTATGCCACGAAGCAAAAGTATTTATCTCAGTCTTTTTTCCATTAATAGGATGGATCTTTCGTGACCTAATTTGCGTTTTATACTTGTATTTTCTTTTCATTTTCGAATGATAATTCTGATTCTACTTATCACAAATAAATATGTCAATGGATACAAGCAGTTTTTGATGACTGCATCATAATTCTTGGCCCTTATTAAACACAAAACACAGTTCGTAACATTGACAATATTAATAAACGTAAACATGAACAGAAATAATTTATAATGAAATTTAGTAAACTTAGGCATACCTATAGTCTCACTGAAAAGTCATAAGCGGATTCTACATGTTTATGCAGTGACATATTTTGATATACAGGGTTAATAAATTCGGAGTGTTTTTCTTTTTCACTACGCAATTCTCTTCACGTTAAATGTTAAATATTATCGCATAATTAATTCCATCTACTTCAATATTTGCTTAATTCTATGTTAAGATACTTTCAAGTTATCAAGAAGTTCTAAGTTTCTATTTAGTTCCGAACTTGTTCACGTTACGTTCCAATATACATATTGCTGCACAAGCCTCAAGTTCGTTCCTTCAACAAACCTTAATAAATTATGCAAGTTTAATCCCGGCTTTGTAGTACGAAGCGTTAGAAACGAAAGTGGAGCATTATTGTACGCGTAAAAGGAATTGGCACCTATCTTCATTCTCGAACATATGAATTCTCGTTCATAACGCGGACGAGATAGTACGACACTTTAATTACGGTTAATGACAGGGTATTAACACCCGGTGCACCGGGATCATACGAAGATACTCCGTAAAAAGTAGAATATTCCAAGTTGAACCACTTACGGAGTCAATTCAGAACTGGGTTGCTCGTAACGTCGACCGACGTGCATAAATTGGCCTCTTTCAATCAGCACTCTCGCCTCTATTTCAAAGGCTTTCGTAACTAACAATTTTCGATGGGGAAATAGTTAAGGGTTTGAGTTTGTTCGTTTACTCGACATTTACAATTTGATTATCTTTGTCGTCTTATGCGATAACATTTTCAAAATACAGGCGCGATTTAGTTTAAGAGATCACTTCGAAATGATATTGTATTAGGTTGAGCAAAAAGTCCGTTCGCTACAACGACTTGTTAAAACGATACAAAAATCGTCCCTGTTTAAAACAATTTGTTACCGGTGATGAAAATGGATTATTTTAAATAATGTGAAATGAAGGAAACATTGGTCTATGTCAGGACAAAAATCTGAACTGCACGCTAAAAGCGTATTGCTCTCGGTATGAACGGTATCCGCTTTCATCCTGAAAAGGAACAGTATTCCACCAAGACAACGCACGACCGCACACAAGCTTTGATGACACGACAAACATTACTGTAATTTGGTTCGGATGATTTAGCACCATCTGATTTTTATTTATCTCGAATATTGCAAAATTCCCTTGATGGAATATCGTTTAAAAACATACAGGAAGTAAAAACACATGTGTCTAAACTTTTTAATGAAAAAACAACAATTTTATGAAAAAGGAATATTCATGTCACCAAACAGATGAGAAAAGGTCATAGAACAAAATGGTACATATATCATTGATTAAGTAAGTCTGATATTAAAGTAATATATTCTTGTGAAGAAACGCGAACGGACTTTTTAGTCAATCTAATATTTTTTCAAATTTATTTGTATCGTAGGCACTCTTATACCATGATTTCTGATCAACAACAGTTATCGAAATAAAATTCCAACCTGAAATATTTAAATAAATCCGAGTCACTAATGACCTGAACAAAATCGAAGGATTCGAGAAATATTACATGGCGTAAATATAACTCTTCCACAGAAAATAGAATGTTTTACACCCTATAATGCGATTAGAGTACCATTAAATTAAGATTAGATCTCGAAGCAGCGCTTTGGAATTTGATTTCGATTAAAGCGACTCAGCTTTTCCAGGACATTGAATCTAAACGAATAAAGATCGCTAGATTTTGCGTCATTTCCCGCGTGATATACGATTCCCGCTGGATACGAAACGAATTGTCCCTCCGGATGTTTCAAGTTCTTCGTTCATAAAGATTGCAAGCAAAATCGCTTTGGCATTCGTCGGAAGCTTTTAAGAAAATGATACGCTCCCTTTATTCTGCTTTCTTATCGCTTTCAATTAATTGCTTCATTACCAACGCACAATTAAAATGATTAAACCCTTAATTGATTAATGAAAAATTGTAACTATTATTTACCAGTTTGATTAAGATGCTTTGACAGAAAATTCCGGGTTTCGACTTCGAGTTATCGGTCTCTTGTATAATCGAACGAGAACTATAATTAATTATAACGCCGTTGTTACCCGCGAATGTTTGTCGATGACCTTAATCATTGCAGCGGTGATCAACGAAACCATAATGTCACTCTTTGCAGCCAATTCCAACATGGGTCTGGTGACAGCAATAATTTAACGTCACGATATCGTTGCGGTCGTATCACGAGGGTGATAATTTCAATATCGATGCACCCTGAACTCCGTAAACTGTGATTAGAAACGTAACGCCTCGATTTAATCGCAGCATATTCAATTACAGGGCTTCCTTTGGTCCGCTTTCATCACCTTGTCGCACCAACTTAATCAATTTATCTTGAGAAATTGCCAGAGACGAAAATACACGTAGTTTCCTCGATGTACAAACCAGCTTTCGATGAAATTAAATCAAATGAAGTTATACTTCGCGATATTACGATCTACATATCGGGTATCTAGATAAGTCTGGAAAATATAAAAATCATGTTTGTATAAAAATTACGTAGTATAAGCATGAAAACTTCTAGGTAGACACAAACTTTCTTTTACATTACTATTTTAAGAAATATGAAAGTTAACCTTTAATTACCCAATTTTAACTAGCTGCTGAGATACTGTATTTAAAAATTTACTGGTTTTACGCAAGAAACTCGATTTGAATCAGAAGTAGCGTAGTATCCTGTCAAACTATATACAGGGAGGTCCACGTAACTTGCACACTTTTATAATTTTCAAAATATGCGTTGCACGAAAAAGTTTTGTATACAGAAGTTGCATGGTCCGAAGGGGTACATTATGTAGTGTATTTATTCTTTTTTATAGTTGATTTTTTTAAATGGAATACTATATTTTTTACACCAAAATATGGAAGAATGTCAAATTCTGGGTAAAAAAAGTATTGACCTTCTTTAGCTCTAGACCTAATAACTAGTATGCAACGCATACTCTGGAAGTTATACATAGAGGGGTGCAAGTTGCGTGAACCACCCTGTATAACTGAATAATAATATTATACTATATTATTATACTATATGCTATAATATTTCATATACTTCAAAATACGATATTTTTATTGCAAGATTATTGATTTTCTAAATTAACAACTCGAAAACTACGCTAAAATTGTGAAAGATCTTTTTAATTCTTAATTTTATTCCTAATAAATCTAGTATATGTAATAGTTTTAAAATATTTAATTCTTTTTCATTGAGCAAATTTTCGAACACGTAACGAAATTATTTATAATACAATAGGTTAAAAAATAAGTTTCCCACTAAAGTAGATGCAAAATTATTGTAGAAATTATTGTAAACGTATGAAAGCAAAACTTATTCAGTGTAAAAAAAAGTGTAATTATTAAACTGTACATTTTTTACGAATGCCTTTATCGACAAAGGATAACTTTACCAATTGCATTAGTTCATATTAATACCAGTTTTCTTCTTTTTTCAAAACGTAGTTATTTGTGGTCATATACGAACTTCTCCTATGAACATATTTTAATTTATTCTATGATTATATCGAGAAAAAAATGTAGTTGCTTAATAAGATCGTTCAGAGAAACTGCTGATGCTTCCATGAACGTAAGACGTAAAAGTATTATTATGGGGTCGCTGGTTCATCCTCACGATGTCGTAAATTCAAATTAAGCGACGATTTATGCGTAGCGTAGTCAGCTATAAGGGTATTGATTTGAGCTTTAACGTTTCGTTCGAGCAGGGCTTTAATTATCCTTTGTTATTGACGAGAATGGAACCGTTCTCTCATTATTAGTCGAAATTGATCGAATATATTTTTTTTATGCCGGATACAACATTCAATCATTTTGTTAGCCGTTTATTGATCTGTTGCGCGCAGAATTTGTTAATACAACTAACAATTGAAAGAAATATCAACAAATTTTTGTATTGATTAATTTATTGATACGTTAACAGTGAATGTTTCGCTACCTTTGCCCCCAACTACCCCCCTTGTCGAGATATCGAGTTCAGACTTAGCACGATTTGTTTTTTTCTTGATAAGCTATCGAATGACCCCTCGCAAGTTGAATTTGGTGTAAGGGCACTTTTGACCATTTTATCCAGCTAGACCAGTGTTTCCCAACCTTTTTTGTGCTATGTCCCATCTAAGCCTTTCTAAAATTGTATACCTCCCCTCCCAACATATACATAATTTCACTAAAGAAGCTTAAATGGTAGGTTTTAGGAAAAAATCACTAGAAAGTTATTGAGCAAACGCAGTAAGTCAATTTTCAAAACATGAGCTCCCCTAAACAATCGAATTGCCCCCCTGTGCACTGGGCTAGACCCTTTTTATGGAAAAGCTTCTGTACATTGGTAAATAACATGCAAGTTAAAAAAAATATTATAGCCAAATGTTTTATTGACTACCCAAAATGTAAACTTTTTTGTTACAACATTAGGCTCAACTTTTTCGGTGCATAAAAACAGAAATTGAATAAAGTTTTATTTATATTTAATGTTAAACATCATTTATTTCGCTACTTCCATAAATTGCATTAGGTGTAAAGGTATACATATGTATATTTATAAATAAATACAACTAAAATTCCTTCATTTATGTATTGAAACATGTTATTTTTACAAAATCATGTCTTTATCAAATATAAATCTCCGTTCATTGCATTCCAACATACAACTTAGACATGTTTCATTTGAAAATATAATAATATATAAAATATAAGGTAACCTGCACTATACATGCATAGTTCTTGTAAAAAATTATTATTAATATAATGTACTGAATCCAAAACTGTATAATTTTATGATAATGATATGAATGAATTTCTATCAGTCACAAAAATGTACAAATTCAAAGGTTTATATTTTCATTAATAAACTTTCGTTTCGCTTAAATTATGCACTATTAACAAAATTTATGCATTGTTGACAAAATTTGTCAAATAATACAAAAATTCTTGGTTATGTTTATTATATTGAAATTCTATATTGTTTATCTATATTGTTTAATTCAAAGTTTTCATATAAAATTGCTTAGAATTAAAACAATCCCATCATTTAATCAAAACATTATAATTATCCAATGTTAGAATAATTTTCTGAAGTGTCGCTTACAATTCAAAATTTTTGTTTGATATGAGTATCAGATGTCATCATCGATTAGTCATTGGAAACTTAAATAACACCGTACTTAGCATCTGATCGACACGATTAACGTGTATTCGAAACGTCAGCAGCAGCGGTGATATAAAATTGCGATTCCCGCCTGACTTCGCGTACGAAAGACAACTGGCCGGAAGTGTCAATTAAACAGATCTCTTACGTCCTTTTCTTTTTGCTCGTTTTTTCCCATGCGTCGTTTGCCGCGTCTCGACTTATGCAGCATTTTCAACATCTACGATGACTCATCGCCGATGCCTTTTTCGTTTCCGGCCAGCTAGAAGCGCGACTAATTGTAATTTGCATAAGATTAAGGGTCCGGAACGAAATTAATTTTCGAGGGGACACGATATTAAAGCGTAATCCGTTCGTGTTGCACATCAAGATTGAAGAGATTTGAATAATTTATCCTCTGTGACACATAATAGCAGTTTCAATAAAAGTTTGGCGAAGAATTTCAGGAACGAATGCGAAGATGAAGATCGTTTATTTGTGTTAAATTCAGTGAGAATCTTATTAAGTGATTTAATTTTCTAAAAATAATATTAAACGTATTTTTAAAATGTTTATTACATACAGTACCATCGTCAATTAAATTTAAATTTGTATTACATGAAGCTTATTTTGGTACAATACTTAACTATATTTCCACTTTAATGTCAGGTAAAATATGTTTGCTTTCGAATAACACTCAAATTGAATTTTAAATGATATTTGTTCTTGTTTGTTAAACTAAACAAACTTAAATACGAGTTTTTATCTAAGGTGAGCCTAACCTTCTACCATTTAAATCATAATTTTATAAAAAGAACTGGAAAAATGTTATATTGCACATTGTGCACTCTGAGATCAAATCGATAAACTAAAAATACTAAATAAGAGCTGTTAAAACCGTTCTTTATTTATCAGTACACGAAGATGTACATGGTAATTTTATAAAATATATTATTTTTAGTATTATATTTAGTTAAACGGTTAATAATCTGTCTAATATCACTGGTTTCTTAATATATAGGTACTGTAAAGCAGAACATAATATTTTCTATGAATTTATGAACTTGATAATATCAATAATTGATAATGTGTTTTTCCTTCCATAAGTTTTAAAGTTCATCTGCGACAACACCTATAAGAACATAAGATCAAAAAACTTTGGTGTACAAACATTGTAATTATTAAACCATGTAGTAATTAAGAAAATTGATAGTGAACATTAAGGAAATACTCTAGTAAATTAGGAAATATAAACTCGACATGCTTTATACAATATTGAAAATTATATACAGAATGCAGATTCCACGGATGGTAGTACCAGTAGGAAAAGCTTAACAAATCCAAAAAATAAAAATATAGATGATGCTGCCTTCCAATGGTTTCAACAAAGAGACAAAGGCATACCGATATCTGGATCCATTTTACGTGAAAAAGCTGTAGAATTCAACGATGGATTAAAAGGAAACCCATTTAAAGCTAGTAATGGTTGGTTAGTAAAATTCAAAACACGACATGGTATTCGATAGTTGGATATCTTACAATAAAAAATGTATGTGACTTAGTGATGTTGAAAGGAACTGTCAATTTTGTTAATTTCTATTTAAATAAATGAAATTTAATGTACAAGCCATTTAGTGGCTATCCAGCCACTTTTGTCTTTCTATTACCTCGAATACAGACTTCTGTATTATTTGTAATAAGTTTTTATTTTCATAAAAATGAACATACATTTCGTTAAAAGCATCTTAATAAACTTTGTAATTTCAAATAAAAAAACCTGAAAACAATGATTTTGATTGATTTGGTAGTTCTAGCGTTAAAAAAGGAAAACGGTACCATGCGTACTACTCACCGCCAGGTACTTACTACCGGCGTAAATGCGTATCTGTTACAAAGTACCGACTACTGAAAGGAAATTCAAGATGCAACGTAGTCGACGTCATACCGAGATGACTTACAAAGGAAAGTATTTTACTCTGCACACGGTGCCTGGTATTTTTCTTGCATTTTATGCAGCTACTTTAATTCCACGGTGTCTGTTTTTATTTCATTGTTTTTCTCTTTTCCATTTCTTCTCTTTTGTGTAGCTAGGTATCTAACCGCACGCACCCACGGAAGTTTATACTTTTCTCGTATATTTCACGGAGTTTAATTTTCCTGTTGCTGCTTTCTTTTGTTCCGCCGTTTTATTATTTTCTTTCGTGAAACGTTTAAATCAGTTTGTTTTCTGAATACCCAGGTTCTCGAATGCTTTTAGAATGTAGGTACATATGTTACGGAATATCATCATTTCAAAAGCTTTATGGAAAACACGAATTGCCTATGGGTATTTTTAATTACCTTCAGTCGACCATTCTTGTTGACTACTTGTTTTAACAGAAATAATAAATAATACAGGGTGTTAAAGAAAAACATTCAATATTTATATGGTATATAGGGCACACTGTACTGAGTAAACCAGTTTTAGTAAACATAGATCGAAAGGTCAACTGTTTCTCAGATATAAACATTTTTGTTTGCTACCATCATGATTGACTTATTTGCTTTGTGCGCAATGTGGGAGAACACTTAACCTATTATCCGCCAATGTCCCATTTTTGGGACACATTTTCAAATTTTTTTCTTCTAATAACTGCAACTTCGAAATAAAATACAGCCATTAAAATAATAAGATCATATCACGTGCCCCATGAAAGTATCAAAAATGATGCAAACTTAATTTTTATACTTGAATAAAAACAATAATAATTATGGCAAAACCAGTTCCAGTCGGTTAGTATGAATATCATTATACCGTTAATTTAGTTTTTTTGTATTTTTGAATTGCGGAGGGTAATGGGTTAAACACCGTGTTCGGTCAAAGGTGGATCGGACGTGGTGGACCAGTTACATGGCCTCCTCGATCCCCCGATTTAAACCATTTGGATTTCTTTTTATGTGGATATTTAAAAAGCTAAGTGTATTCTATATCGATAAATGATTTAGAAGAATTAAGTAACCGAATCCAGCATGCTTGTCAAATAATTCGACAGAAGTGTGGAATTTTCGAGAGAGTTTGCGACTCTGTAAGACGAAGATGCCAAGCGTGTATAGAAATGAAAGGTGGACACGTGGAAAATCTTCTGTAAATATCGAAAATTCAATAGTAAGTCAATCATGATACTAGCAAATAAAAATGTTTGTATTTCAGAAACGGTTCACCTTTCGACCTACCTATGTTTACTAAAGCTTTTTTACTCATTGTCAGTACAGTGTGACCTGTATACCATAAAAATATTGAACAGTTTTTTTAACACCCTGTACAGCGACATTTATATAACATTCAGTCTATATATAATATTTCTAACAATGAGTTCATAAGTGTCGATTTTGGTGGTAATGATAAATTTGAATCTGTCAATTATAAAACTAATTAAAATTTTGAAATTTATCGAGGAAAATTATTGGATCATTATTTTGAATATTTAATTTGTCTTACTTGGAGCGATAAAACGAAATACAAATTACCTGATATATTACGTTTCATGAAGTCTGTTTAATTTGTTAACAAATTATATTTCGTTTTAAACTTTATTAAAGAAATCAAATATCGCGGAGAGAAATTACTTACGCTTTCTGAGGTAAGAAATTAATCCTGCTTGAGATGTCTTGTCTCTTCCCTTGATTACAGAATATTTCATCCAGTTTTCAAAATGTAATTTATTCCGTGCGATAACATGTTCGAGAGCTTAAAGAGCGGAAATTACAATGTCGGTATATCGTGCGAATATGCATTTTAAATTACGTGAGATATGTATATTACTCAGGATATTCTGACAACACCTTGTTCGTAACATTCCCATTTAGCATTCATGGTATGAAAATCATTTATGATGTAAGCCTGTATTGCGTGCGATTACCAGCTTTTTGTCTTTCGCCTTCGCTTCGATGCTATAAATTATTAATCGATTTGCCCTTTGGAAAATGCAGAACAACATTCGCACTATCATGAAATAAATTTTACGTCTTGTTATTCTGTGACTGTTGGTGATGCAAGGAATTATTTATATGGAAATTGCATTGTAAAGCGGAAGACATGTTTTGGTGAAACCGAATTTTTGTTTACATTATTATTTCAAAAGATATGACTTAAATGGAATAACGCATTTGGTGGTACCTTTCAAACGAATTAATTGACGTATACGTTTGATTTTAATTAGTTTTTAAGGTACAACGTTTACTTTACTGATGTGTTATTATCGTTTTTAAATATTCTACCCCTTTGAAAGTAGTTAATGAGGAAATAAGCAGATAAACCATTTAGACATTCAAATTGAGCAAAAATAAAATACCATTTCGTGACACTCCCGATTTTTTTATTTCTTTTATTACAAAAAATATAATGTAATGAATTTCCGTTGAAGCATATTGTATGCTTTGGTAGAAAATTGGTTAAAATATTTTCAACTTGTATTTTCTTTTCATAATATTTTTTATAAACAGATTTCGGAAGTAAATTCTATCAGTTAGCTACATCTGTAATGTTAATCTCTAATATCTTAAGAAAAAGAAACACGCTAAATTATTAAAGCAAAAAAAAATTATTTATTTTAATAACACTAAAAAATTTGAACTACACATTAAAGTAACATACATACCTAAACAGTTTCAACGAAATTAAGTACGGATGTCACGATAAATCGGAAATTTCAACTCCATTGAAACCTATTGATGCTTAAGGACAGATTTCTACGAGCGTCAGGTACCTCGAAGACGAATAGATAATACTCGGCCAGCCGCTTTAAGATGAGCCATACCGGTCGGGAACTAGTCGATAAGATCATTAATTCAAGCTTCCGTTGGATGGGAATTGAATTATGTATACTCTATTTCATGAATGATTGGACCTCTCAAGCAGCGAGTTTTCAGTCATTCTACGCATGTTGGCTCTGATTGGTCCTAACAAGATACATGAATAAGAGTAACGTACGAACGCGAGTGCCGTGTGATATTACAACTATGTAATCAGTAAGCAAAATGTTTTGGAAATGGAAATCTTCCAATCGGTTTGAAGAGGTTTGTGCCTCACTGTATCAACATCGCTCCAAAACTATGTTCACATAAATTGTTCTATTAAAATAAACTAAATTTCTATCTTCTATCAGGGCTCGCGATTGTTGACATTGTTAAAACGATACAAAGATCGCCCTTTTTTAAAACAATTTGTTACTGGTGATGAAAATGGATTATTTTGAATAATGTGAAATGAAGGAAACATTGGTCTATGTCAGGCCAAATCTGGACTGCACACTAAAAAGGTATTGCTCTCGGTTTGGTGGGGTTATTAGGTACTCTTACCAAATAACCAGACTATTTATTCTGAAAAATACTGTGAACAACTGCATCACTTAAAAGCAGCAATACAAGAAAAACGGCATCCGCTTTCATCCAAAACAGGAATAGTATTCCATCAAGACAATGCATGACCGCACACATCTTTAATGACATGAAAAACGCTACTTCAATTTGGATGGGATGTATTACCACACCCTCCATATTCACCGGATTTGGCACCATCTGATTTTTATTTATTTCGAACATTGCAAAATTCCCTTGATGGAATATCGTTTAAAAACGTAGAAGAAGTAAAAACAACAATTTTATGAAAAAGGAATATTCATGTCACCAAACAAGTGGGAAAAGGTCATAGAACAAACTGGTACATATGTCATTGATTAAGTATGTCTGATATTAAAATAATAAAACTTTATATTCTTGTGAAGAACCTAATATATCAGTTTACCATCTACAACTTTTGTTTGATGTTTTATTGCATTCCTGGTACACGTATGATAAATGGGATAGGAAGTGACCGATAGCGGGGCAATACCGAAAGCCTTCTGGACTCATTCGCGCTGCGCGTAAAAGGCCCGATGAGCCATGAAATAGAATATAAATTCTCGTAAACTCCGTCCATGCCAGACAACCGAAATTCTCGGCGATAGCATCCCTCTATTCCGTATAATCCCGGATTCTCTTCCTTCCGTGAATAGAAGGTGTAGCTAGTTTCGATTCCCGGCTGAATATCCCTCCTTCGCGTATTTAAATTATCCCCTGTCTAGCATTATACCGGACGCGACGATGTTCTGCTTATGCAAGCTCGCTGGAATACTGTAGATCACAACAACACTGTGAATACGTTTGAACGCAGAACACTTAAGATTTTCTACTGGGAATTTACCGTTCGTGAACGATATTGTAGTTGAAATGTTTATTCGTTTGATGGTATAAATTGTATTAAACGGAACAGTAAAGAATACAAAACAGGTATTGAAACTAAAGTTATGTCAGGATTGCACATTTTTCTATGAAATTTCTGGTACTGTTGTTGGAATGGTTAAAATTAACGGATATTAATTAGACTTAAATATTACGAAATGATGGATTATTTACACGATATGATTGCTCTATAATGAATTTAGTAAATAAATTCGTAGTAATGTATTTTTTTCAATAATTTATTGTTTTGCAGTAAGTACATAGAAAGTTTTTATTATTAATTTATTGATTTAATTGATTGCTTTTAATTATACATATGTCCGTTATTCTTTCTTCTTGATTGTATTCCATTTTCCAACAAATTTTCATTTACTAACTTCTTTTCAAAAATTGCTATTCTTTTGTGCCAAAAAATTGATATACTGGGAATATTCCAGTTAAATAGTTTAATAACGATCAAAATAAATGATAGCTAAAAGATAAAATATAAATTTCAATTCAAAATTTTAATTTTCTCTTAGATTCTTCTGAAAAATAATTTTTCATAGCTAAAGCATTGTCTGATGGAAAAATACGTACATTTTTATACTAATATTTCTTGTATCTTGTAAAATTATTGAGTATCACCGGTTATCACAAGATTTTCATTAAAAAATTAAAAATGTATAATAACAAAACCATTTCATGAATATAAAAATTAAAAATTACAATTAAATAAAAATCTTTCGTAAAATATATCGTGATTAGTTACCCTATACTTGGAAAAAACTAATTTTGATCCCTTTGTATTGTAAAGTTGAAAAAAGAACCGTAATTTTTAACAAAGTGTTTATCATATCAGTTCCAAATTACTTATCTTAAACTCTCTATATTCAGTTCAGAACATTCAACAAAAGTGATAAAGTGTTATATCTTAATCTTCAAATGCATACATTTTTCTAAAAATAACAAAATGTTTTGTTAAAGGTCATAGAAAAACAATATAGAACATTCATCCCACATTTTTGTAATTGTTTTATTTGAAAAACGGGTATATTACCAAATGACTACAACGTACGTATAAACAGTAAACAGATTGCAAATTAATTGTTGCGAAAAACTGAACAACAGTGTTACACAGGTAACCCTCCTATAACACGATAGATAGGATCCTAGAAAAACAAAATACGAAAAGTACTATTTTAAATTAATGCAACAAAATAATGTCGTGTTGTAAGAGGGCTGCCTGTACATTTAAGAATGGGTTAAACGCCCTTAACTAAAGCTTTTTCCTTAGAACTCAAAGAAACATTGAATCGATAAAAAATCATTGAAACGCGCACAAACAGCAGTTATTGAGTCACCGAAGTCAAACTCGTACGCATCGATATGAAAAGGTTTTATAAATCGGGGGTTAAAAACGAAGCCACGTTTCGTCACGAGCGCTTATGAATTACGAGCGGCGCACGAGTCTCACGATTATTTCCTCCGGGAAAAATAACACGCAGTTCCATTGACAACGAGACGACGCGTGGGCAGTTTGTCTCCGTGTCGGATAATTGTCGTTGTTCTGTGCACGCACGCCTCTCATTAATCAGTCCTCTCCGATAGCTTCTGCTTTGTTTCACGGCGCTGCGAATGAAAAGCACCCCCGTGGTTGCTTTAACATCCTGTCTCACAATCAGACAGGAATTCCAGTTTTTTTTTTTTTCATCCTTCTTTCCTTTTCTCTCGTGATATGGGCCACTCTAATTAATTCTGTGAGGAACGCATTGTTGCATGGACCGTATCCGAACGCAGAATCATTTTAAAAAGTCATTTTCCATCCGTAATTATGGAAGTTCCATAATCATATTTAAAACGCTTTCCTTGCGTTCTTGATCATTAATACATGGACTGCCTGGACCATCATGGATAGTTGACTATAACTTTAACCCTTTTAATGCTGAACGACGATGTATCGTTGCGTACCCGATGCACAGGGCGGTACTTGAATGAAGATTTTGGGGAAAAAATAAAAAGATGTATGGAACGTGCTAATAATTCATATTTTTATGTCACAGATTGTTTCAACTAAGTTAGCTAAAATTATTTGAGCTAACAATTATAACAAAAAATATATTAAATTTTATAATAACACAAAATAAGATAGTATTAATGCTAGCAGAACAATAAGAAATAATATTAAAATTAAAGACAATGTACAATAAATGCTTCGACCATATCCCGATTACGGATAGATTTCGCTAATTAAATGATAAGTAACATCCAGTGTAGCAGTTTGTAGCAGAAACAAATGATATGACGATGTAATACAATAGTTTCTTGATACGGAACCATCAAAATTACAGGATAATTCGACCCTTTTCTACTTCATTGCTTTTTAAAGGAAAAAAGGAATTTTATAAGCTGGTAATTGAAATATACATTTGGAAATATTTTCCATATTTAAAATGCAACAAACAGTATTTGACAGAATACAATGAAAAGAAGCGAATTATACACTCGAGTACTAATTATTGGTTTCTAGGTTACGATAAACGAATCATTGTACTTAATCCTCTATTGATTTCTAGTGGTAGTATTCTTACATTCGTTTTCCTTGCTCACCGACTGATGATAACATTGCGTAATTAGATTAACATTAAATCTGAACTTTTTTTATTTTTGTCCATTGCATTCCGCACTGTGCGATGGGTTACACACATTATTTACTACTGATGTCATCAGTAAACATCAATGCTAAATTATTTGTGAGTGTAATAATAAGTAAATATTACACATTTTCAATAGCAATATAACTAAATATAAATATTTATAATAATACTTAAATTGTTGTTCAGTAACGTTATATTAGCTACACGAATCACTTGTTTTATTGCAAATCCGTCTGACGGAATTATTCTTTAGTTTTAAGGTTCGATATTAGTTATTTTGTTAAAAATGATTGAAAACTCATTTCTGTGTTTTTTATAATGTTTTATATTGATGTTATTCGTATGATTTTCAACAAATCTTGAAATAAAATTGGTATTACTTTATTCTTTTTTTATTTGGTAATATGCTACTTTTTGAATTTTGTAAATATCATTTTTAGTTTCTCCCAAACCTTAGCAAATTCGTCAAATTGGCCTACTATTCTTCGCATAAGTACGATACTTTCGCTCGGCACTAAAAAGTTTAATATAATTAAGTAACTAGAAATGAAATACGGAAAAATTTCGTTCAAATTGAGTACTATTGAACAACTAAAACGAAAAAATGTAAACTAAAAGTTAGTAAAAATGAAGAAAATTAAAAATAATTTGACAATTAATTCCTTGAACGTGAAACTAACTTCGTTTTACTTTCCATTCACAGTAAATCCTTTTTGCTGAACAGTCGCGTGATTATTTCACAGTTGGGATTTACTATCCCCACTCGATAAGCTCTCGCTTGCACAGTCGTATTTTCTATCCCTGTCAGTGTCTGTACACTAATCTCGGTAAAACATTCAAGCGTTTCTCTTATCTGTGCTCTAATTGCCATTTGGTAATCCCGAGGCAGTGCCAAGTAAAACAGAATTCACTATATGCAGCGCGTAACTACCGAAAATGATTCTATGCATAAGCAAAAGACAACGAGATTAGAAGCGAGAAAATCCTATTTTTGTTTAAAATGCTTCGATAATATCTGTTTAACCAGTCAGCTGTGTCTGACGACTATATCCATCATGGAGAAGTGGCAGTATTTTGTGTCATGACGCCTACATCCGTCGTGCGTAATATTTAGTCACCATTTGCTATTTAAATGGTAATTTTAGCGAAAACTAAAATATATTCATAATCTCAATATGTTTAGAACCTTTGGCGGTCAAGGCGAAATAAAACAAGCAAATAAAGAATACAAATAATTTGGGATGGATTCATACATCCCCGTTGAGCGGAAAACATTTCCCGGATTATATACCGGGTTGTTCAGCAATCCTTCACGAAGGTGTGCACTTTGTTATAAAAAAAAATTAGGAAAAAATCGCGGTATTACTGTTTGACATGCAAAGTGCCACTATGTGCCGTTCCTTGCTTTGATGAATACCACTCGGCAGCAGCTGTTTGAATTTTTAACTTTTATAAATATTTCATCTTTCCCGAGTTCTTTGTTTATTACGTATGTAGTGTATGCTTATGTTAAATGAATGAGTAAATATTAGTAATAAAAATGTTCATTTCATAAAATAAAACCGTATTTTTGATCCAATATGTGCGCGTTCTGAAAAGAGGTCGCCACAGCTGACTGGTTAAAAAATGTAAATATATTTCGATATCAATTGAATTACAAAGTATTATCTTTTACATTTGATACTGGCGGTCCTTAGGGAACGACGTCGTCTAAATGGAAAGTTCAGTGTCGGTTCCCATGGACCGACATGCCGTGTAACATGTTAGGGTAGGGCAGTCCGTGCATTTACCCCGAGTAAAGATTAACTGAATGAAAATTTTGAACGCGTTTTTAAAACTACGTTATCCTTACAGTAAATTTATCAAGAAAAAAATATAATTTTTTTGCGAAATTAGAATTTTTCAAACGTTTGCACTATTCATGAATTATATTTTTGTACTTTAAGACTGTTTCATAAGCTACGTCCGTTTTATTTATAGTTTTCTAACTTTTCAAAAAACTCAAATCATTTAGGTCAAGTTTAAAAAAGGTATTTTATTTCAAAGTGTATTAACTTACTTTCCAACGGCACTGTAACCGTTTTTCAATTCTGTTTTTCTACATAATTTTTCTTCATAAATTTTTGTGAATCGGATTACCCAAAATCATTTAAGCCTTTTAATAAGCATTGCAAGTTGTTTTCAACGATATTGTTTAATTAAATTCTTGATTTACATGAAAGTTTAGAATCCTTTTAACCCCGTAACCTATGATTTCTCTACTTGGTGCGTCAGTTACAGCTAAATATGTATCGCTTTAATGTTAAAACAAATAAAGAAACTCGAAACATTATATATATTTCACACTCGATAAGCCTTGAGTATACAAATTGCGATTAGGATTAAATTTAAAATTGAGTTTTAGTGAAAATATAAAGGATAGAGGTCATATTTGAAACACGGGGTACGTAACACGATATTGTAAGGTAAGGGGTTAATAAAATTACTATAAGTAAAGTGAAAATATACAGTGTCGTAAAAGTTAAGTACTTTGCAACATACCTGTTTATGCAATAATTTATTAAATAATATATTAATACACGTCGGACTTAACAATAGCGACAAGTTTCGTTTAATTTTATTTAAAAGATCAGATATTCATATTGCTATAATAATAACCCTTCGTAGGCATGTAAGAATTTGTAAGTTACTATGGCAATTAGATTTGACGAATACTTCAGTATTTTTTTAGATTTTTTGAAAGCCCAAAGCAGTAAAGAAGTTAAAAATGATTTAGCTTATCCATGAATTGTAAAGAAAATATGTTTCCCCGCGAAGTGTTAAAAACAATAATCGTAAATCATGCAATGAGTATCCTTTCAGAGATGCATATTATATTTGCGAACGAAGTTTACGACGGCAAAGCAGAAATTACATTGCGGTATTCGATTAATTGGCTTTACGTGTCACCGGCACGTTTGATCGGTGTTCATTCCGCCTGTGATGTGGGTTTACACGATGCTCAATCGCGAAAAAAATCGGTAAATCCTCTTTCAGCGACTTTGCGAGTGATTAGTTAAATCCTATTATTCGTGGCTCGCTGTGCCGACGCGTTAACCCCGATATTACGTACGAAATAACATTTACACTGTACCTACTCGGAGCGTGGAGAGTGACTTACAAGCCCACTTATAATTGGATTACCGACTTACGGACACTCGTTCGTACTCTTCTGCAGAAGCCCATGAAAGAGAGTCCACTTGAAGCTATCGTCGTAACGGTACTCTGCTCAAGGATGAGGAAACGGAGAAGAAAATGTACAAACGGAATCTAGTTTGAATAGAAAAGTTTCAGTGACATGCATTACTTCTAAACATCTTTACAATGTTTGCTATTGTACGCATTTACAAAATCTCAGGAGTTTTACGTTAATGATGAACTTCTAGTTGTTTTCACTTCTTGTACGGAGCCTTATCTAATTCGTACACGACCGTTTTAATTTTCGTACAATAAATTCAAATATTGTTTGAATTTATTGTCTCGAATTTCTTGGAAGAACATATAATTTTTAGAAAAAAATACAACCAACTTCGAAAAGTACTAAAAAGTATGAAATAATTTTTATTTAATTTGCAATCAAATGCTGATCGAATAGAGTGACCTCCTTTTTCAAAGTCGGTTAAAAATAACTAGCAAATCACCGAGTGAAAAAGATGAAAATGTTGTGTAATCTAATAATATTCATTGTTAGAACTGCAATATACTCTTCCAGATTGTTTAAAATTTAAAAACTAAAACAAATGTTAATTTTGACAAATGTTAAACTATTAGAAAATCCTATGCGACAGGATCCAAAACTTTTGCTGTCTGTGTACACGTATTCTACATTAAATATTTGTAAATTAAAAAAGACAAATTTCGTGAAGTACAATTTTGAGTTTTTTAACGTTTATTGCGATACTTTTCTGTATTAAGTAGTTTGAAGTAATTTTTATATAGTTTTGCGAGGAAAGAAAATAATATTTAAGGAAATTCATCCTCTTCGTTAATTAATGCATAAAATATTGACAGAATTTACCTTTAAAAAATCATTACCATGAAATTGTTATATTCGTTCAATAATTCAGTATTACACACCTAATAATAAACATTAATTCTTGCTTTTCTTTTAATATAAGTTTCACAAAATATTGTCCTATACAACACAGTAAAACAAGATGTACCCCAATATTATTTTGAAATCAAAATAGCTTATTATTTATTAACGCAGACCCTTGAAGAAATCGTAGGTTACAAATAAAGGTCTAGAAATTATTTTCGAAAAGTTTCCCGTAATTGGAAAAACCTCTTCGGACTGAATTTCTAATCAGACTTCTATCCAACGTTCCCATCGGCGAAAAGTGTAATTAGGGGGCGATGACAGGGGAAGGGGTACGTTAATTACGGGGGAGGCTGATCGTTTCAGAGGACGCACGATGACAACGAAAGTGCCGTCAGTGAAGACGAAGATGAAGGGTGCTTTACCTTCTGAAAGGGCACGTGTCGCAAAAGCGATTTTAACCCTTCGCAGTTAAACACGCCTCGACGAACCTGTATCGATATAAGACTACTTATTACGAGGTGGTTACGTAGGTTTTGTGGTTACACGATACGCCGTAGACTGCTTTGTTGGCTCTCTTCAACATTCGGTCTGCCTTTGTGGACGCGTGCGTGATCCAGAAGGAGATTAAAAGCGACAATTTTTACGAGCTCACGCTTGGCTACCACCGAAACCGCGTATCGCTTGCCTATACATAGATTCCATGAGACGAGAAATCGTTTGAGGACCCCTTCATTATATGTGTGTATGGGGGACCGACTAAAGGGATTCTCGTGTTCGTTCTTTCCATATCGATACGTTGATTCTGATCTACCTGCTTGTAGCGTGTTTGGAAAATGGTAATCTTTGATGTAAATTGAGAATCTTCACACGACTATAAATTAAACAGTCGTTTCAACCCTCTATAATTCAATTTTTCTACGTTTACGAAAGGAAATAGTAAAGTATTTTTAAATTGCAACAAAATCTTAAGACACAATATTCGTTCTATTAGACTATAATTTCCTTGTTATGAGACATGTAAATCGCAATGGTACATAGCACAACACGTGAGAAGCAAAATTCTGAAATTATGATAGAAAGTTTTAAAGAAAACCCTGTGCAAACACGTCAACGCCATTTACAGATAGTTAGCGAAAAGGATAAAAATTAGAAAGTTTAAACTTTATCACAATAAATATTTGTGATATCTTATCATTTCCAACACCCTAAGTTTTCACCAAGAAAAATTTAATCAAATTCTTGCCAATACAGCAACGATCGTAAATTAATTTAGGTTAATAATGGCTTTTAACCCATTTTCATCGGATGAGATTATGTCCTTTCATTTTACCAGGAAATTATTTATGGAAGCGGATATATGCACGGTTAGGCACGGTTAACTTGACGCAAAAATACTACACCGGGTAATTTACGATAAGCAGAACACCCGGATATCTCTATTTGGATTGAAGATAGGAGAAAATGTTAAGAAAAGAAATGCTACTGTTTAAGGGGACATACACAATTAGTCAATCTTGCAAGATTTTTTTTAATAAGAAATAATTATTCTACACCCATGAAATTGTAGGTACATTAAAATACTGTATTCAGGTATACAAACAAATTTTTTTTATTTAAATTAACATCAAAATGGGGGAGCTGTCGCACAAAGTTACTAGGGCAGTTGCAAAACTGGCGTGCAACCTAGCTGCCCGTAGCCTTTGATTTGCAACAAAAAAACAACATTGTTATATTTAAAATATATTATGTAGTTTGAATATGTCGTTGGCGAAAATGAAAAAAATGCCAATTTTAAAAAATGGCATGCATTTAAAGGGAAAAATCGATATATCAGGCAAAGTTTGTGAACCTTTTCGACAAAAAAATGGTTTTCTTTCCAAATTTTTAAAAAACAATTTCCGTCATATCGAAGCTAATAATATTGTTGATATGTGTACAAAGTTTCAAGTCGATCGGTTCACACGCCACTTCGGAAAATGTAGTTCTGAGATAAACACGTTTGACATCTCCAAATCTGAGGGGTGAAACGCAGCGTTCACGGGGCTATAATTTTTTAAGTTTTTCGAATTTTTTAACGACGCCATATATTTCTAATTTCACAGTATATTAGCAGATATCTAAATTATGTAGAGTCATACGACCCATAGATTAAAAAATTTGTGATAAAGCAATTACAACTTCAAAATGTGTAGTTAGTTTCTTTGAATTAAATTAAATTGGCATTGAGGTACTGAGGTGCCCTTTCGATTCCTTTTGTTGAAGTTAATACACAAATTATTTTCAAGACATAATTACGTTTTCTTTTGTATTCTCTGGAGTAATTGGTTGCTCGTGATAAACATCATTTCTCAGTTTACCCCATAGAAAGAAACAGAGTAGAGTTATGTTCAGTAATTTTCTTACAGCACTTGAAGCATGAGCATGACAGCTATCATGCTGATACTACATCATTCAACGAATCAACTTCCGTTAAAGGTACACGCGTTATTACTATAAGTAAAACCAAACGACTGGAGATGATCGAATGAAATAGCCAAACCAGATTTATGAACCCAAGGTTATAGTGTGTTATATCCTTTTTGTCTTGATGTCAGTTACTGTGCTATGAAGTTAGAAATATATGATGTTATTTAAAAAAACATCGTTACCCAAATATGGGTAACACTTGAATTTCTATAGAAATTCGTCGCCTATATTATTAGGAATTTATTCAGTCACTGAATTAGGAATATTTGTAACAGGCTTTTGAAAATATGGATAACAGAAATAATGAAATATTGTGAAGCTAATAGACAAAATTTGATGAAAATAAAATTTCCAACAGCTGCACCGTAACACGCAACGTGTTAAAAAACCTTAAAGATAACAATATGATTTGTTTCTAATATTATATTTGCATTCCTAAACAGTACCAGTTTTCTCTTTAATATTTTCTCTTATTTCAACAGAAATATCTGAGTGACATGAATTACCATGAATTACCCGATATATTGTTTATATAGTAATATCTTTAAAATTAAATACTTTCGTATTTGGGTACTATCTAAACGAGATACATAAAGATAGAGAAAGTTAATCATCGACATATTCGCCATTATTTCCTATCACCTTTCACCACTTTTTAGGTAAATTATGAATTCCCTCGCGACAGAAACTCGGTGTCTCACTGTTCTATCTGGATTAAGCATTTCGTAGTATAGAATTCCCATCGTGTCCCACCATATACAGAGTAACACTTTTTTGCATGAAAAAATGTTCGTTTAGGATTCCTATACAATATCCATTTTTCATCATCTGTAATAATCTGATGCAGGAAATCCTTTTTATCGAAGCGACTTAGTAAGTTTAGAGCCGTCTCGTATCGACGAATTTTGTTCCCTCCGGATAACTCATGGTGAACCCATTTTCCAAATTTTTGTATTTTTCCAATTTTGTGTAAACGGATAGATACTGCTTTTTGGGTAACGTCGAATATCTCACAACAAATGATCGTAGCGAACGATTGAAATTCGTCGGAAAAAACTTATTATTAAGCAATGTTTAAATGCATAAAAGAGTTGTTTTTAGAAAAACATCAATCGAATTATAAGAATCGCATATCACGTTAATCGAGGAACAAAATATTCAGTGACACGAACACATTTTTCAAATCTTCTAACGAACCGAACAGGCTAAACGGTGGCGCGCACGTGGACCAGGCCAGGGTGTGTACTTCGTAGGATAAAGCCATGTACAGGAGGAAATTGTGCCTATTATGGGTAAAGGGAGCGAATGAAAATAACGCACGTTACGTCGGGCTCGGTTCAACCCGTTGAATGAGTTTCTTCGTCAACACACCGAACGACATGGTATTGTGCATCGAGCGGCAACCCTAAATCCGGCACGTGTGCCCTCTCGATCAAACACGATAGCTTCGGAAACTGACTCACGGCCTTTGCTGCTATACAAGAGCCGGCTCGAGCATCGGGGGGTAAGAAGCGTTTTGCATACGAAATAAACCGAGAAGCGGCAGAGGTGCTCGCGGTAAAATATTCGTCGCGTAATATCCAGCGTGTAATCCGCTCGCTTATCTCGTACCACCCTCGGTGCGAGCTGCCTTATCGCGAACAAGTCTCGCTCGAAAACCGCGCCAACGATGCGCTTTTCGACTGGCGTCGCTGCCATATACATATATACACACGTACTGCAGTAATCTGTTGTTCTTACCATTTTTTTACGATCTTTACGATCCTTTTTATTTCGGCCAAATAGTACGGTACGACAAGCGACACCAAAAAAGTATACCGTGAAGTCCGTACACTGAATCGTATTTAATAACATGAAATTAATTAATGGATTGATATTGTGATCCCTGAACCCATTAAAGCCCTCAAACAATTGTTTATTCAAATATGTTTATGAAATTTGACATTAACCCCTTAACTTATGATTCTTGTAACGGGTGCATGTATCACTTCAATGTTACATCAAACGAAGAAAATCGATACATTATATGTATATATTTCATGCTTGACGAGCCTTGATTACATAAACTGTGATTAGAATTAACCCTTTGCGCTCGATTGAGGCCTCTAAGGCGACATGTAATTTATTCAAATATTTTAAAATGTACAATTTTAGGTGTTATTTATATTAAAATATAGCAAATTAATGATGGAAGTAAAAATAAATACAAAGTGTTTCAAGTCCAAAGGATTAAATTTAAAATTGAGTTTTAATCAAAATATAAAGGATGGAGGTCACATTTGAAATACGGAGTGCGTCACGTGTGTGACACGATATTGTAAAGGAAGGAGTTAATAATAAGATGTAGTTATTTAATACATATTAAAAACAGTGTAGCTTGTTCAGTTATAAAAACTTTTACAGTACACTCTAAAATATGAATCAACGCATTAACATAATTGAAACTGTAACGAGATTGTATTGTAATATTAAAAACGCGAAAGGTAATAGTAAAAAATCCTACCATTGGTCAAACGAAACAATAATTGCTCCTTAAACAGAAGTCACGTAGTCATTTAAGGGATGAAGTGTGATTCATACGGCAAAGAACACAAAAGCAAAGTATCCCGTGATTTACCATATAAAGTTCAGCGAACAAATAACTCAAGGCAGGCTTGTTTGGTCCGCTTTTAGCCCAGTTTCCGTCTTGTATTTATAGTTCACGATGCTCGTAAAGCCGCAGAATTTATTTATCCACGGAAAAGAAATCACAAGAGTTCGCTACAACATGTACGAGACGTTTACGTACAGGAAGTACGCTGAATAAGTTAGCTTGTGAAACGTAGGCGGTAGCAAAAGTGGTTATAACAACTAGATAACTTTGTAGCAGATAATACGATTTCTATGATGCGTGTTTAAGATGTTGTGCACGCATTTATAGGCATCCTTCGAAGTGCAGTGGAACTTCCCGTACTAGAATACCCATTATCCGAATGTTCTGCTATCCAATGTTTTGTTATCTGAACAGAGTCCCCTATTACGCGATTATTGCGTATTGTAGCAACTAATAACGTATGGAATCCATAAATGTGTACAATGACCATCGTGTATCTAGATTTTTGTTTAAATAAACAAAATGTGATATCAGTTTAGTATTGGGAACATTTTAAGAATTCCAATATCCAAATATTAACCCTTTGCATTCGAGTGACGCCTCTGGGGCAACTCTGGGATGATTAATCAGAATATTTTTAAACGTAAGATTTAAGAGTTATTTATATTAGAACGTAGCAAATTAATGAAAGAAACAAAATAAGTTGTTTTCTTTCAAAATAGAGCTTTTAAATTTTAAAATGTATTTAGACTTAATCGTATCTAAAAATACCTCGAGTGCAAAGGGTTAATGTTTCCTGATTAATTAGGATAAAAAAAGTTTTACTGTGCTCGAGTAACGTCATCAAACCATGCGATGATTCGATTTAATCGATGTACGTGTTTATAGAAGATACGATTTTTTATTAACACGTTTCGTGCCGTATGCAGACAATAATTGAACACAAAACTATTATTTGAAATCACATGACTTCTCGTTGCGAGACTTCATTACTCGATTTAGCACCGGAAGTCCATAACTTCTCGAGTACGTAATTTTTAAGCACGGAGTTATTTGTTTAATTTAAATTTCGCAGCACAACTAGTTTAATAAATTTACAAGGTTTTGTCGAAATTGTTAGAAGACACATCAATATGTTGGACACCTTGTATTATAGAACCTATACGTATACGTATATTGTAGGTTGTTTGGAGAGCTAGCAAACCACCTTCGCTTAGTGCGTATCGCCTGGTACATATATGGCTCACATAAATATTTGTTTAGAGCACGATCAGAATGTAGATCGATTCGAAAATATAGTCCCTTTGGTCGAGTTGGAATTTCAGTGGGTGCCTCTTGGCAGATATGTATTAAATTCCATCAGCGACGAGACATTCACATGTACAGTTTGCGGAATTTCGATTGGATGCTTGATAGTTTATATTAGCTGTTTCATAAATGGTACGATTCATTTTACTGCTGAATGAAATACCTGAGGATAATTACAAATATTTTACATTACGATGATCATTTTCTATTTTATCATATTTTGATATCTTTCTCCTAGTGTTTCGTATTAACAACTTTCATCTTCGAACTTGTCATAACTATTATTGTATCACAGATTAATTCTACAACCTTAGAATTTTTTCCTTCTGGATATCTCAGTCATAAATAAGGTTGATGTTAGAAATCACGATAACTGGGATTTTTACGACACGTTCTTCGGTCAAAGATAAATATTTATTGCTGCAATATTAACAGAAATAAGGACAATTGACTGTGTTAATTAAAAATAAAATTTGTATTAAAAAACGGGCCAAGTATGTCATAATATAACTATACGATGCTATTATAGGGCAGATGGTTAAATGACTAAATATTATTGAACCTTTAAATTGATAAATTTTCTTACAAAACCGATAATTATGTACCTATAATTTATTTTATTTAAACATCCATCGAGTTTCAATGTCTACATTGACCTATTTACTGCTATATCTCGAATTACTATCACCCTAAACTGTTTTACTTGAAACAATAAATATTAGGTGTACAAATAAGTTCGTTGCCTTTACATATATTCGGCTGTAATTACGTTTCAAAATGAAATTTTTTTCCACCGCTTCAGGGTCTTAAAGTATTAACTTCACCCTACTAAATGCACTATATAACTTTAACCTAATTAGCATATAACCTCAAAAGCGTTTCAAAAGGTATTCTCTTTGCATTTAGGTTAAACAACACTGGAAGTCATTTCTTCTTTTGACTAGGAGATTCTCATTCACGCGGCATATTCCCCTGATGTTGTTGAGTTTATTCAATCAAAACCACCATCTTTTTATAGAAACGGGATCTGCCAACTACCAGAAAAGTGGAAGAAGTGTGTAGAAAGTAATGATGTATTTGCTTTTTCTTATAAATAAGCATTGAACATGTGATAAAAAGCCACAAGTCCCAAAATAGTAAGACCGCCTTCTTTACCACCGAAAGGAAAAACAAAGTACTAAAGGAAAGGTTATAACCATAATACAAGAGCTAGTAATGTTTCGTGCTTCGATCAAATATTTTCTTTGTTCTTTTTAGCAAAGCAAATGATATGTTTTCAAATTCAATATGTCCAGTTTCGCAGAACATAGGCAGTTGGCTTTCTTTCTAGAGTAACTTTACTCCGGAATGAAATTCTTAGTTTAGCAAGACGTTAGTAGTTTGGTAACTCTGACTATAAATACGTACACAAGATTTGGAAAATGTATTCAGTTTTATTCAGTAATGCATTTCCCTTGACACCGCACCATCCCCGTAGCGGTAGGAAATAATTTTATTCTCGGCCGCGTACAATGCTCAATGCCCATGGGCCCTCTAATGGGAATGTTAGGGAAGACGGTTTCGTGTTTGGAATAACACGTCGCGACGCGTAAGCTTGTAGATAATACAAGCAAACGGGATGGCGTAGCGTGCATGCACGTACAATGAAATACGAGGGCCACGAATGGATGCTGGTTACGAACTGGTATCAAAATGTTTGTGCAGGTGCATCCGCGCTTGCACAGGTATGCAGTCGGCCCTGCGCCTTCACCTACGCAACAAAGGATACATTATGAAGACACAATAATGCCACATAGAAATACGTTCGGTGCGTTCCCCGCGTCGCATCGCGGCGAGCGGTGCAAATTTTAATCGAATTACGTCGACCGATCACCGCCGCGCCGTGAGTTACCAAAATCATTTCGAGTTAATGCTCGGCGACGTTGAAACACGCGCTGTTAATGAAACCCATGAACCGTTATTCTTGCGGTTTCGCCAGTATTTCGAAGTTAATTCGCTTAAACTCCCTTCTGATTGCTTTGCTTATTATTCACATGAACGGCCAGCTTTTAACGCTTTAATAGATTAATACTATCGCTTTAAAACTTTAATGGTAAACATGTACCTCATATTTTTCGAAGTTCTTTTTACGGTAGTATACCTTCTATTAACGATTGAAGCTTTATTAACACTCACTGGCTCGTTTCAGCTACTAAAAATTCTATTTGATAGTAATTTATTTTTGACAATTTTTATATTCTGTTTCCACAATATTTTGTTACTTTTATTATCTGTAATTTCTAATATGGAATGGGAACATTTTTAACCAAATAAATCAAAGAATCCCTAATAATATGGGCGATGGGTGTCACCCATATATGGGTGACGAGGCAGTCAAGGTATTAATTGATTTTCTAGTAGACTTTCGAAAATATTAATGATTTTTATTACTTGTAAAATTCTTCGTCTTCTGCAAAACTATTTTGCTTTTTGGCTTAAAAAAAGATTGATGTTGAAAGCCGAGCGTTATTTAAAAATATAGTTTGTCCTGTCACATAATACGACATAGTGACGATGCACCTTTTTTTAAATAAAATTCTATATTTCGCTTTATTTATATCGATTTTAAAAGACAGCACTTTTCACTTTTTCATTAATATATTTACTTTTAACGCGTTTGAAATTAATTTAAATAAATTGAAATAAGCAACTGCAGAGCGACTGGACGTAATTTCCTGTAAAGGTTAACTGCTACTTGCCATTTGCTTCGCGAAGATCTTAAGTAAGATTGTATTAAACTGTTATCGCTTTTATTTGAGCTATCAATCGCTTCAATGCCTTTTCCCCCGTGTTTGCATTCTATCACTTTAAAGGTAACAGACACAGAAGCGATCTCAATTAATCTGGGATTTTATTTCATTCTAATTTTACAATTCACTAACTTGTTCGCTTATTAAAAATTCAGATAACATACGGTTGTGTCGTATCTTTGTAATTCTTATAGAAATGGAAATATGAAAAGAATGGTGCTTTATCTATGATATTACAGATTATAGATACTTGTTGTCAACTGATTCTCTACTTTAATATTAATACATAATTTATAATTTAATATTATGTATGTGAGCCGTTCAGTTGCCAATTTGATTAAATTCATAAAATAAAAAGTAGAGTTTATGAAATAATTTGCATTCTCCTTTAAAGTTTTAGAACGTATTAGTGCAGTTATAGTTATTTTTTATCTAACGGCATAAAGTACATAAGGTAATATATTCTTAGAATAATCGTAAGTGGCTTGTGAAAGAAATTATTTATTAAAAACGTTTCAATAAATTTTGTAATGTAAAATAAAAAACCTGCAGCAAGTCATTTTGACCCGCTTGGTAGTTCTAGTGTTAAATATTTAGTATTGATAAAAACGACCGGATATGGGTTAGCTTATTTCTGTTCTAGATTCGTAAGAAAAAGTTTGATAAAAATGCTACAAACTAAGAACTGTGGGTATTTGTCGGATACAAAATAAGTAAAAATATTATTACTATTGTAATAATAAAATTGTTAATAAAATTATTATTAACTACTGATGATTCAAGCCGAATCTGTGTCGAACATTACCAAAATCACAGTAGTGTTCACAGCGAAGGTGTCAGTGGGTCAAAAAAATGCCAGTAACAAAATAACAGCGATATCCAAACAATACGTGTACTATTTCTACGATGCAATTCCTGCAATTTCGTACTGGAGCCGCTATATGGGTCACTGGAGCGTCTAATTACAGGGGCTAGTCACATAATTATTCATATCACAAGTGTATAAGATGCGAGCGCCGGTACGACGCCACACAATGACCTGTTTCGAATTGCCTTCAACTATAGAACCGTAGCTTCGGAACCTGTCAGTTCGAAAGGTCGTCAGTACGTGTACCTGCTGGACAGACCTGACGTTCATGCCTTTTATGGGGTTAAACGTTAAACTGCATTCTTCGACGGCTTATCGTCCGATTCACAACGATCGGTTCGATTTTCTTCAAAATATTACAGGGTCAATGTCCGTTCGTATACACTGTATAATAAACTTGAAATATCTGCTTGAATACTATTTGCTAGATAGATTTTCTTGACGCTCTAACTTACAAGGGACATCACCCAACCGTTACACGCCGATTTTATGACATTTTTATATGTTATAGAACTTGAACAAATATTTTTACCATGCAAAAGGTTATAAAAAAGTATAATATAATACAACTGCCAGAACGTTATGTATAGAAATAATGCATTTACAATTAAAAATCCAATAAACAGCTATTTTAAGTCACATGGATGTAGCCTAAGGGAAATTTGAATAAGGGACTGACATGTCTTGTCAAATGAACGACCTAAGTAGAGAAAATAATTGTATTATTAGAATTCATACAAAACAGTTACATACGAAAAACAAACTAAAACCATTTTCTAGAGAAAAAACATTTTTCCGAACAACGTTTATTGCTACTACTACAAATTATTCAATATTTTGAGTTTACTTATTTAGACATATTAGACTAAACTGGCCGGTTAATTTGATAAATATTCAAGAATTCGTCACATTTATCAAACCTGGTGGTGATTATATATAATAACCTGCAATTATACATAATCACCGGATTAATCACATTTACCGTATCATATGTATGTATATATTGCTATAAATAAATTACGGAATAAAAATTCATTAGGAGTACAAGTACCTCTAAAAGTATTTTATCGTTTGTTCGTACACACCAAAAATTTAGAATATTCAAGGTTCATAAACTACTTTAGATTAAAGAGTTACACAACTCCTGGACAACTAAGGGGTGGAAGGAACAAATGGTCCAAGTTCTGAAAGACCTTAATGCACTCGCCAATTACAGTAGGAAATAATGTGTAGGTGTAATTTGCAGGTCAAAATGATTATTCCTTTGTATTCATGAACATAGAGGTGTGACTGTAAGAACTCAAAATTTAAGTTCTAACACTCTTGTATCTCGAGTTAATTTCAAAATTGAAGCCCAAATTGTATTATAAATGAGTTATAATTCGAAATTTATTCTTTTAAACATTATAAATACACTGAATGGTTTTTGTATAATCTAACTAACTGTTTTGATATCTTTTATATTTTGGTATGTTATGTTTTTGTGAAGTTATATTTTTGTTGCCAGATGTAACAAGTAAAATGATTAATAGTTACACAAACATTGATGAAATTGCAAACTTTCTGAAATATCAAAATATAAATTCTTTCCTAAACAACGATGATCTAGTTTCTCATTTAATTAAATTGTAATAAATAATCTAGTTCGTAATAACCAATGCACAAATTTATCGTTAGTTGTAATATCTCGTAATGAATATTGAAACGAATTAGCAAGAGGTATTTAAACAAGAATTGAGAAGGAAATTAATTTCGGTAATTTCAGGTTAATTTTAATTACGTTTGACCTCAGAGGCGTAGCAATCGGACACATATCGCCACGTACTAATTACTTCTTGATTTAAACCTCCAACTGCGCTGACAATTGTCGCGGTTTGTAGGATCAATGTAGAGAACCAAAGTGTCGTTAATTCGTAATTAACCGAGATAGAATTGCGAACCAATTATTATTAGTGTTTTTACAAACACGAAAGGAAATCTTTTTATTACTGAAACATTTCTAGAAAATATTAAATTTGAAAATGTTCATATTTTATGAAATTAACAAATTAGAAATGTTTAACCCTTTGCGTTCAAATGGCGCCTCTAAGACGACATATGTAATTTATTAGAAGATTTTAAAATGTAAAATTTAGAGTATCATTTATATTAGAATATAGCAAATTAACGAAGAAAATAAAAATAAATAAATTCATAATCTTGTTTTTTCATTTAAAAAAAAAGGTGAATACATTTTTAAAAATTATTGCTTTTAGATGTCGCCGCAGCGATGACAACGGAATGTAAAGGGTTAATTATTAATTGGTAAAGGTTTAAACAAGAAATATGTGATGATTCATTTTGTAGTAACTGTACTAAGGTAATCGTAAGAGAATCACAGGTGTTAGCGTCGGGAAGTCTTTATTATAACTGCCGATTTATACGATCGTGTTTTGCACATCGGGAGGTCTCGCGTCCTCTCGATACGAGACTTTTGACATGTACTAATTAACCCTTTGCACTCGGAAATTTTTTTCAAATTACTTACCAGCAACTCAAAAATACTTAGTTACAAAGTAATGAGTATTAAATTATATTTGAAAGGAAACTTAAAAAGAAAAAATAAATTAGTTAATCCCCTCAGAGGGGACAATCGAGTGGAAAGGGTTAATATATATCGGTTACCGACTCCCGGTACTATAATTTAAAATTATGAAGGTTAAATCTTTTAATCCATTCTACTTGATATACTCGTCCGTCAAAAATACTGTTTTAAGTAATTCGAAACCATTCTTAATACGGTTAATGTAACCGAATAATGAATTGATAATTAATTTAATCAACATTTTGTAATATCACGAATGTATTTCACAGAATGCAATTCATTATGAAAAGTATTTAATAAATGATAATAAATAATTTTTTATTCAACCTTTAAAGCTCTTGACAAAAGTATGAATATAACACACTTATTAAGTTTGATGGTGTGCTCTCCAAAGTATCATTAGAAGCATTTTAGTTGTGAACGTTTTAATTGCACAAATACTGTTCAAAACTTGTTAACATTCGACGATTTTAAGTGCACGGTAATTATTAGTTATCTAGTATACAGTAACATCGAAACACATATTATTCGTTAATTAATTAGCGATGTTTCCCATTAATTAATAAATAGTTAAATTACTTATAGAATCGTATTAATCAAACAAGAAGCAATCGTTCGTGTAAATAATTTTGAAGCGAGATGATAAATATTTTTTGTTCCTTCTACTAAATACATTTTTATCCGTATATCTTTAATAAGTGTGCCTATAAAATATTATTTATCCATAACAATTTGCGAGATATGTTCATTTGAAGTTGAATGTTTTATTTTCTGTTGTTCGCAGAAATCTTTAAAAGATACACCGAAAATACATTATTCAATTAACAATTTTTTAAATAGAATAACACTTGTCATTATACGAACTATGCTTGTGTATTCTTGTTATGTCTTGGTCTCCATAAAACCTTTAAATCGATTAGGTTTAATTAATTTAACTACTGAATTAATTCCAATAAAATTGAGATAATTATTACACCAGTTTGACATATCTTTGCAAAATTATTAAAATCTTCAAAACTCGTTAAGGCTAATAAGCGGCAGAAGCAAAGGGGTCATCGGACATTCTTTCGTTTAAACGATGCATCCGTTTAATTTTTGTATACGTTCATTCAATTCGGGCTAACATAAGATCTTGAAGGCGCCGCATTTCCTCGCCGACGTTTGTCAAAGTCACGGGATGACATCATTGTTTGCCCCGAAAAATGGACGGCGAGGAAACTATTGTCATCCCAGCTGAGGCACTTTAATTGAAATCACTTGAAAGCGAGTGAAACAAAATGCGGTTTCTTGGTAAACGAGTCACGTCCATTGTGACCTGCGCTTCGTCTGAAAAGTCGTTATATCTCTTAAGAACATTTTGCTTCCCGAAATAGCAACGCGAGCGGCAGAAACGGCTAGGATTTTATGGGATTCAATTGATTGGAAGGACACCTCCATTTACGCGCGCTTGTAGGAAGGAAAAAACCGGATAGAGTTTAATTCTTACAATTCAATTACTATTGCATACCTTTGATCTCTTAATTCATTTGTATAAATAGGATTGTGTACTTTAATTCATTTTCAGTATTTATAAAACTAGTAGTATTTGCAAATCCAATTATATAATAAATAATATATTCACGTTCAGTATGATATAAAATTTTAACGATTAATATTATTTTATCTTAATTATTAACGTTTAACCTCTTGCTACACCTTTTTAATTTTGGAAATAAAATATTTGATTCGTGTATAAGTAATAATAATAATAACAGAAATAAACATAAATAAATCAAAAGTTTTTTCTGTTTCAGAAATTGATACTTTTTGTTTTGATATTATCAACATTATGTAAAGACATGCAGGAAGTAAAACAAAAAATGTATAGATCCTAGAGATATAATATTTTCAATAATTTCGTTAATAATTAAATGTACAGGTAATAATACACGTTTCATAAAATACAAATATCTATGAAATAAAATTCAGATGAAATGAAATGATCATTCATGATTCCTTCGTTATTATGCTGTTGATTTGTCAAAATGATAGAAATCAAAATGGTATTATAATTTAGAATATCTTCTATGCAAATGTTTAAAAATTAAGGAATGAACTCTTTACAACAATATAATTACATTGCATCTAACTGTTTGGAAACTACAAGCATTTAATAAATATGTGTAGTTAAAGTTAGATTTGTACAAATTTAATGTTCAGGTGGAAAAGTAATCCAGTGTTCCTATTCTATTTTAATCATAATTGTGACATCTGCCAGTTCTTATTTCTTACTATAATATAAAAGTATAATATAAAATTATAATGTAAAATTACAATATAAAGTTATAATATATATAAGAAAATTTTGGAGAATTTGTTGCACAATGCAGATAGGTTTTAAATATTGAAAGTATAACGTTAAACTAATTAAGCCAGCTATTAATCGGCTTTTCAATACTATCGGTTGCCGACTGAAAATTGATTAGCAAACCTCTATTTATTATTCTTTTGTCTATAAAGCAGTTGAAATAATGAAAGTTAGATGCGCTGCAGTTGAAAAGAAAATTGAAAACAAAGCCTGCTTTCTCCTATTCTTTAATTCATATTAAGTTATAAGGTAAAAGTGTTCATTCCTGTTATTTTAAATAACGTAAGTTGAATGTTTAATAATACGATGGATTTATAATTTCAATGCGCTATCGAAGAAAAAGTTTTCATAAAAGTATTAAGTATAATAATGAAACACAATTATTAAATACTAAATACTTTTATTGAAGCTTATGAATGTTAATTGAACATTGAAATTAGAACATTCTCTAAACATCTTACTACGTATCCAAGTTGTATTCCAACAAACCTTTCTGCAAATCGAAAACTTGTAGCATATTTATTTTGTTTTATCATTAATTCGCATTTTCACACGAAACGATAAATGAAACACACAATTTGTAATTAAACAGCTAAAATATGTTAACAGGCACAGAGATGCATTAATTGCTTCCTTTTCCTTGTTACAGCAAAAATGTGTGAAAGCACGTGCCCTTTACGATAACATCGCAGAAGCCCCGGACGAGCTGGCTTTTCGAAAGGGTGATGTTCTTACCGTTCTGGAACAAAATACCGCTGGTCTTGAGGGCTGGTGGTTGTGTGCTTTGCGAGGTAGACAGGTAATTACCCCTTTCAATGAAACTTTCTAACACACTTTTCTACCAAGAAGTTAATTATTTCATTTAACCAAGGTATTCTCATGGAAAAAACAGTGGGAGCAACTTGCTTCAGTTAGGTCCTGTTATAAAGTACTTACCTTGGCGTTTAAACGAATTATTGGAACAAAATATTTTGTGTTTCGAATTACGCTTTTGATTTTGTAATTAAAAAAGGTATTCTGTGCTTTGATTCGTATTTACATAAAAGGTTTATGTCCAACTCGCATCATATCAAATTACGCATAGATAAAAACGAAACAATAAGAACATAAAAAAATTCAAAATTTCGGTTATGCTGCATATAATAAAATAACCCTGATATGGAAAAATTGTAGCGGCAAGCATTTATCATATCGCTTATCTAATAAACAACAGGGTAATACTACTGATTATTCTATGGATACAGAAGGATTTAATAACTATAATTATAAGTTAAATTTAGTAAACAAAATATGGTGCTTTGCTTTTCTTCGTGTTTGCAGTATGTTGGATACTTTACAAAAATAAACACTTGAAGTTTGTAGTTTTACGCTTCATATTATTTTTGGAATTTAGGTATTGAATACATATTTGTCTTAAGTTACATTTTTTGAATTGCTTGTAGTTCAGTATCGCATACTTGTTATCAAATTTTAAAAAGTTTCTAATTTAATGTTACATTATATCTTTTATATTCTTCTCCATAACTCATTAATATTCGAAGATGGTTTATCATATTTTACCAGTCTGTCAAGAGGAATGGTAATATTTTGTGTCATGACGACTATATCCGTCATGCGTAAAAACTAAAATATATTCGTAAATCTTAATACGTTTAAAATCTTTGACGGTGAAAACGAAATAAAACAAACAAATAAAAAACGTAAATAATTTGAGATGGATTCATGCATCCCCGTATGCACTGGCTGGAACTGCTTATCAGTTTATAAAACCAATTTATCCATGTGCAACAATAATGTTTTTAAAGTCGAAAAGCAATTTTTATCTTTATAGATATTTCATTTTTCTCGAGCTTTTCGTTTATTATGTCTGCAGTATATATTTACGTTAAGTAATTGGGTAAATATTAGTACTAAAATTGTTCATTTTATAAAGTAAAACCGTCTGTATGATCCAATATTTTAACAGCGACACTTACTCTGTGATTGACGACTATACCCGTTATTGCTTGATTCAAGGTACAACTGACTGGTTAAACGTAACATTTGTGGACGTAATTACATAAAAATAACAGTAAAACATCCCTAAATTTCTTTTTTGTACTCCTTTTTTGTGTTTACCCAACATTTATAAATAAACCACCTTATAAAACGTTTGCAGCGTTTTCTAACATCATTTTGAAATTGATACAGTTTGTTCGGAGTTGATTAAAAATCACTCTGGAATATTTTTGAGAGTGTTTGTTCTGCAAACTAAAAGTACAGTTATTGATACACCCAATTACTCGCTTAATCATTTTTCCAATAAAAAGGTTTCCAATAGGCAGAAAACGTATATTTGAACACGAAACTAATATTGTTACGTTACCGAAACCTTTCTCAATTTTCCTTCTACCGTTCAAAGTCTTCGTAATTGCCCCAGTTGCAGATCAAACAGCTACTTACGTAAACGTCGCCATTCATCGAGATCCCACATGTTCCTCTCCGGCAGCGAGGCTACAGTTCTATTAACGTTTGATAGAGTTTATCGAGCATGCTAAACGAGAAACATACAAACTGACGTATAGATGCAGTCGGTGCATTATTTATGCAACTCGGTTCAGCAGGCTATGCTCGTAGCTGGAGAGACTTTTTCGACTCTGACGACTTGACACAGTCTTATTATCGCACGAATCAGATATACGGTTGCACCGTTACCGACTGTGATCTAAGAACCTCATCTGTGGGGTCTCGAACGCGCATAGGGGGAGGTTAGAATGAGTTTGAAAGTACAACCTGACCGGGATCGTTTCCGTGTTCGACATCTGCTCGAAAGATTTCTGTACGGGTCCACGACCTACGGCAATCTCATTACTGGCTTATCTGTGATTTTCACGAACGGTTTCCTGTCAAAGAATTCTAAGCGGTGGTATGCAAGCTTACTTTTCGATGCGTCGATGCGCCTGGAATGCGAAGAAAGCGCTGGTTAAGTGGGGTCAGTTGTTAGCGGTCATAACTCGGTTATTATTCGGTTTATCTGTATGTTGGCATCGATGTTGGAATGGCTGAAAGTACTGCACCTATGACTTTAACCCTTTAACGCTTACACCTTTTTTATTTACACTGCCCGAAAGAGCACGAGTCTTGTTTCGCAAAGCACAGACTGTAAACTGTAATTATTTTTAATTTAAATAATAAGCAGTTGATAAAAAAGCTTGTTGTTACTAAAATAGTAACCAAGTCATTGAACTATTAATAAAATTATATATCAAAGATCATTAGTAGTATTATCTGTTGAGACAAAGTCAACTAATTTTCAATAGCTTGAAGAGTCATTTAAATTGCTATTACATACTATGTTATGTTCTAGATGTGGCCCCATGGCCACGTTCCGAAATTGTAAAGCTCTGCTATTCATTCTTCAAAAATTCGCTGTAAGAACACTTTAGTGCTCGTTTAAGTGGCTCACATAACCATTATCTTTCGCTCTCATTACTCACGGGTCATTTTCGAAAACCCTGTCACGCTTAAACATAAACACGCGGTGACTAGGGATTTAGCTTGAGTAGCTAAAAATAGATAAACTTTTAGAAGCTTTACTTTGTTAACATCTTAAAAAATACATCGAAATTGTAACGTTAACGCAACGGTCGACATTCTGTTAAAATTGAAAACTTTGATTGTACTTTGATTCTTGAGAAATTGTTTCTTATTGTCACTTTATATTTCGAAGAATACATGATCAGTAAAGAATGAATAGTTAAAGGTTTTGACCAAATTTTGTGTTCTAACTGTAATAGCTATGCAATTGATAGAATAATGGAAAAAATAAATAGCTTTTTTTTAAATTGAGCTACATTGGATTTCTTTAAAAAATTACAATTGGTCGTAATGACGCAAAAAATAGTAAAAGTTGATTTTGAAACTTTTTCTAGTTCTTCAAGCTTCTGCAATGGAAATTTTAAAAATCTGTTTTTTAACTTTATATAAAATACATACATGGTAAAAATTGTCTTGAGATCGGTAAACACAGTTATGCAAAAATCGCAATTTTTTGCCAATTTTAATTGTTTGTAGCTTTTAAATACGTTACCCAATTACCATACAAAATTCAACCTAAACGAGTTAAAAATATTCTGTTTTTCCATAGTTGGCGAGAAGATTTAGAATATCTTTTTATTAATACAGAATAAAAAGGATGTTTTGAAAAATTAAAAGAAAAACTTGGCAATTAAATTTTAAATATTTAAAACAAAAATGTAGGACTCAACTTCTGTGTTCTAAAGTGGTCCTATCTTTTTAAATTTGTAATTCTAGCAATACTGTTTGAAAAATTCAAGTTTTTATTAAGATCGTAATAACTTTTACCGGAAAAGTTAGTTGCACAAATTATTTTGCATAAAATTTAATTAAAAGTTGATTCATCGTTATTAATCTATCCCGAAGAAGGTTAACTCGAAAATATAAGTTACTCGTTATTGCAAGAATTTTCCAAATTTGTTAGCTAAAGATTTAATAAACCTGGTCACAAATTATTATTTAAAAAATTAAGCTCCATAAGTTTTCAAAATGTACGATTTTTTATATTACCTCTCAAAATCATATCTGATTACATTTAATATACTTATACATAATTCATGATTTACATTTTCTTTCTTAATCATTTATTCTGTAGTGTTAAAATTTCGTCTTCCTTATTTTTAAGATTTAATTTCACGATGCTGCTTGTAGAAGCTGTGGTTCACCATATCGATCCCGTTAGCATAGACAGAAGGCATGATATAACGCATATGGTGTTCGTTGAAAAGGAACTATGGGGGAGGCTCAAAGTGGAAATTGGAAAATAAGGGTACGCGGCTGTAGTATAACTTTACGAGAAAATCACTCGTGTTCTTATTACGGGTTCTGCAGCTGAGCCAGACGCATGTTTACCTCATCCTTTATTTATACCATTCCAGCATTACACGAAAAATACACCTAATATAACAATTTTGTTACGGTTTATAACACTTCAGCTTTGTTTGATACGTGAAATTAGTTCTTTTAAGTAAGTGTTAAGAATATCATACTAAAGTAACAAAAACGTGAACTTATTGTTGCAAATAATTTTGTTACGTTTTAAAATATTAACCGCTAGCTTAATATCAATTCTTTTATTAGAAGATTCTCGATTTGTAAATCAATTATTTATCAGTACTCCGGTAATGGTCGAAACAAATGACAAATATCGAATACGGTGTCAATTTTCTGCATGTTATAATTATAAATATAACAGATTTTAGTTTTTTGCATTTACAACATAAATACTTTAAAGCGATTATATTTACATATAAATATAATATTTATACTTATTGATGCCTGTGCAATATTATGTTATAAAGTTTTAACAATCGGTTCTCAAATCGAAATTTCCGGCTATACACAAAGGTACAAGTTAGGCTTTCTATAATTCAAAGAAAATGTGGAAAATGGTGTATTCTTGTTCGTGATCTCTACATCGGAAACTAAACATTTTAGAATTAACCCTTTGCAATTAACTACAAATAGCAAATTAACGAAAGAAATAAAAGTAAATAGGTCATAAGTATTTGTAACTCTTTTCTCTCAAAATAAGGTTTTTAAATTTTTTTAATTTCTTTGTAAAAGAAATCTAGACTTAATCATATCCAAAAATGCTTCGAGTGCAAAGGATTAAGTTTGGATCCTTTTTTAGATCCTTCTTAAAAGGGACTTAAATTATAATCGGGCGTATCATAGTTACCCGGTAATCACGTCAATCGGATATATAACGTGCTTCATACAAGTCAATAAATAATCCAGTTTAAAAACAATTATCTTGCATAATACAACCTGATAATATTGGACCTTAACCGCAAATGTGATTTTTAAAAAACTAATACAATTATTACAGAAAAATTCCTTAAATTCTCCATATTCATGAAATATTCTGTCCGATTACTATTATTTATTTTGAAAACTTCACAATTCTTTAAGCCAAGTGAAGATAAAAACTATGTTTGATTCCTTCTTTTTGTTATTGAAGATCAGGTGAATTTTTCAAACATTCACTGTAGATCAGTTTTTTACTTTCATGTTTCGTTTTATGTGGAAAGTAACACGAAGTTCTAAAGTTTACTAAGATTAAGTAATATAACATTGACAAATGATTGAAATTCAGTCTACCGTAAAGTTTGAAATCTTGCATTGTTCCATCGGAACAATTCAATTCGTTAAATTTTTTTATGCCAACCACGACCTCTCAGTACGCATTAAAGTTTGAACCGCAGTTGCCGTAGGAATACATCCAGCCGAATTGGAAGTTGGCTAAGGCAGTATCTGGTTTCGGCAACCTTAACTCGAAACACGTCATTGACTTCGAATCGATTTGTCTCGCACATCCGCACGAAAATTAACGGCAGATGCGCCCGAACAACATAACGGGTGCACGAACGGTCCCGATCGTACGAACCTGCTTTCTTTTCTCCGTTCCCGATTCAATAGAATTTGTAATTGAGCACAGTTTGCTCGGGTACAATGTCGTTCCCGGTCTTCTATGCCATTACAAATGAACAGTTCGGTAGAGCTCGATACAAGTGTAGACGTAGTGCAGTCCTGTCGTTGTTTCGAGAACGAACGAGGATTTGTCCAAAAGTAACGAAACTATATTTACCTAAGCTTTTCTGTGTTACGTTGTTTTAAAAATCAAGATAACTGCATTTGAAGTACATTTCTTTTAGAAACAATTAGACAAATAGTGACAAAGACATCGTTCCCAGTTCTTAAAGTAACGTTGGAGCTCTTTATCGTACACAGTATTTGTTTAATCCATCATAGCTTTTTATTCTGTCTTAGAACGTGTTCGAACACTTTTCGTGTTCACTGTATGTATACACTAGAACTTCGCTTATCTAAACATGTCGAGGAACAAAGTAGTTCGGATAAATAACCAGTTTCGATAATAGGTGTTCGCTAGCTCTCTCCGCTAGTGCCCGTTTTAGTGTAGATTCTAGACTCCGAACGATAAGAGCAAAACTGAAATTGATTGTGTGCTTACATCTCCTTTAGTGAATTATCAATTGTATATTCTATCATAAGTACGTTCCATTTAGAGCTTTTTATTATAGAAAGTGATTGTACAATGTTATGGTACAAATAGCATTTTATATACTATTTAAATCCTTTGATGTCAGAGTACCAATAATTTATACTTATTTTTTTCAGAGTTTTCAAAATCTTTGATTTTTTTCCCGGACAACTATGTATTTATTCTAATGTCTGGCGTATGATAACGTGACTTTGAAATGACCTTGAACTCCAAAAATTAAAACTACGTAAAATTGATCTTAAGAATATCTAATTGTAAGGCTGGATCAGAAAATGCATAAAACAGCGCTCACTTTCTATTAAATTATCATAAATTATACGGTGATGCATTGCCTCGTAACGATTTTCCGACTATTTTCAGGCAAATATTTGCACGAACACTAATTGTTCAAGTCCGAACACCCGCAGCTTCATACTTATGGTGAAAAAGGAGATGGAGTTAGCCAGACAGAACTTTGTTAATAATGAACTGAAGTACTTATTTGTTTGTTGGACGTGAAACTGCTCTGCTTGTCTGGAAATGTAGCAACCCCGAAGATTCCCCTTCCAACCAGTGCTGTTTTCCGTGACCAGGATGAGGTGAAAAGTGGGATTTCGCCTCCCTTGCCAGTCACGAGGCCCGCATAAGATACTGTACACGGCTTGCAATTTTCCTCAAGTGGTGACCATATGGTTTATGGCATCGTTGAGCCGTTAGGCTCGCAAACCTAGACCTGCACGAGCTGACCGTCTAATCCAGCACAGGTCTGGGTCAATGTTATAAACCTGGGCCTACCGCTCCGTTATAGTTAGTCCTTCTATGCATAAAAATTGTTTCCTTTTGATGTCTGGTGGCCAGTTACAACTTCATTACAACCAATTTATCGATTCAGAAATTGGGAACCTGTAGAATTATTGGGACAACCATTGTGTTGGTACTATATCGTTTTCCTATTTATTAAACAGGTTTAAAGAACTACTCGTTGCTTTAAAAGATGTCAAGCAAGTGGATTGTTGAAGTAAACAGTTACTTATTGAAAACTCCCACTCCCCGTCCAAGAAAACCCCAGGAAACTGGAGGACGATACGTTAGAACGTTATGCATTTTGGTCGTGTCGAAAACCAAGTGTATATCTGCGAAGGTTGACTTTTGTATTTTACTACATAAGTATTAACGGCTGTTAATTTGTTAAGTAATTCGACGTAAACAATCGGTGTGAGCAGGTCTAAGAAAAATCCTGGTGTACTTCTTCCATCATTTATCCTCAACATGGATGAACAAAGTTTATTCCGCAGTAACATAAATCATTCAATTTATGTACTACTGTCTTTTCTGTTTTATTTTTTATGTAGGTAATAATCCGTTCGATCTCGAGTTTCAAAACTTTAATCCGTCATGCCGACAACTCATGATCACATTTCTTCACTTTTCAAAGCCATTCAAACCGCAACCTCAGGTAGAGATATTCGACAGCTGCGACTGTCAAGCAGGGGTGTACGACCACGAAAATATGTCACCCACAGGGGGAACTCGATACACGCGGGCGAACAAGCCTTCAAAATTTAAACCCCAAATGCATGAGCTATCTGACACCGTTGTTCGGCGAAGAGAGATTCTTCCGCAGCAAGATACGGTCGAAGGGTGGTACGTTTATTTTCGTTCCAGTTTCACGAGATCTTCTCTTCTGTGAATGCGTAGATAGGTAATTAAAGTGGCTTTGCTCGTTGACACCGAAATCCTGGATCCCTCTATTTGACATTTGGACATGGTTTGTGAAGCGGATGAAACGTTATGGCAAATATACGATGCTCGTTTTACGACACTTTGCAAACTGCGTTGAAAGAAAGAGGTTTGAGAGCGCATAAAAGTTGGAGTTTTTATGATCTCGCGTACTTTTATGCCTATCTCAACAGATTAAATTAATAAGAATAAATATTATAAAGTTACATTTGCAAATATTATTATATTAATTCTACACTTTCTTTTAAATTGAAAATAAAATAGAAAAGTAAATAAATAAGGGATGAAACATGAGTTAGAATATAGAATTATGCTTTATGTTAATAAAAATCAACTTATTTTGCGACTAAAGTGTTTTGATCAATGTTGCAATATAAAATAAAAAATGTGAAACAAGTTGGTAGTCCTAGTGTTAAATTATAGAAACAAAATTTATTTCCCTTTTTCTACTTTGAAACTTTAACATGAATAAATATATGGTAGCAATTAAGATAATGTATACAGGGTCACCCATAGTGTTTTGACGATTGAAGACATGTGCAAATAATAATTTATCCGATATTTTTCATTCTTAAAATTGAATAAATTTTATACTTGCTGTCAATTTTTCAAGCTTCTTGAATTTTGTAGCTACTTATTCACGTTCTAAATCGCCAAAACATTATGGGTGACCCTGTACATGGAGTACGTGTGTTAGTATAAAAATATTCTTAAATTTTTTGCTCTTATTGAAAATGTAGTTTGTAAAATTTAAAAAACTCAGTTGTAGTGTACGAAACTGTACCTTTGTGGTATCACATGGAATACATATGAGAATTAAGTAAGGTGTGGAGAAATATTAAAAATATTAGAACTATCAGAATTAAGTACTACATCATCAAAATCTAAGTAATAAAACTTTGATAAGGACTTGTCAATCTTTATTAACTAACTACAAGTAATTTAATTAAATACTTGATGATTTAATCAACTGAGAAAGCCAGATACCATAAAAATAGTATACTAAATATATTAAAAATAAAATCACTAACTGAACGAATTTTCTACGATCGTAGAATAAAAATGTAGTATCTAAACTTTCGGAAGGAAGTGAACATAAGTGCGTTGGATGTTTTACTTAATAATATAGAAATCTGAATAATTAATTCTCTAATGACTGTATAATGCAGTTCGCAGAAGGAAAGGCACTTATCTTCTCTTAGCGAGTTTAATCGTTCTAGCGATGTTGCTTTAGGACTTAAAGTTTGTAAGCCATTGTTATTCCTCCAGGTTACGTGCTATTATTGTTATATACATTTTTCTTGTTTGCGTCCAGGGCATCTGTCCAGGAAATCGATTGAGACTTTTGGTCGGCCAATACGATACAGGGGGTTGTTTGGTTGGTAGCAGGGCTGACCTAACCACTTCCGAAGACGGTATACAAAGGCACGGGAAACGACGTAGCTGGCACGTTCAACCGAACAGGGTGAGTTATTTGGAAAACGATCCTATTATTAAATCCATGGAGCACAGAATATTTCTGTAATAAGTGTAAGTTCGATTGTTTACCAAGATTAAACACTTCAAGTTTTGCTTACTAATTGGAAATGTCAGTACAGCATTGTTTTATATCAGATATTAAGGCGTATCTATATTTCATAAATCATCTGAATTTAATAAAATAGTTAAATGTAAATTGAACAAAATTTATATATACATATTATACATATTGTGTCCTTCATAACAAAATAATATAAAATATGGAATATGCAATTAACGCGTGAAGAATTTAATTTATTGTTTAATATAACTATAATTTGAATAATACAAAATTCTACTAACTGTAACTATCTATTTTATTAATACGTACATTTGAAGAACTTAAAAAAATAGGTCATGTATATCTACTATTATACACGCGTATTTTTTGTATAACTATAATCGCACCCAAACTGAAATTAAAATACCAGTTGTAATTTCATTCTCATTTAACTGAATTTTAAAGTGCATTTTACACTTTGTAAAAACAAACATTGGATATGGAATGTTCAAATAATTAATTTAAACCGAATTTAATTTACACAAATTGTATATTACGCAAAAGAAAAAAGAAAAAACAACCACTAAAGTTGAAGCTCATTATAGTGAATAGTGAAGAAATAAAGTAACGCACTTTCATTTTTTAAATAAACTGAATAAACAAGTGAAAAGATAAAGATTTAAAATAAGTATTACAAGAAATGAACATCTAAACCGAATTTTAAGGTATGGAAATAATTAATTAATTAATTTAATTAAGTGAATAATTAAACATTGAATCCCCTACCACTAGATTTTGTATATTCACGAAAATAATTAGAGAAGTCAACATTATGGAAATATTAATGACAGACTCATAATAAATAAATAATATTATCGATATTTCGATGTAATATCGTAAATTTATACCATTACTTTGTAATATTAATACGTTATTTCAAAATTATATTAAAATAAATAATGTTGAATATGTACATTCCTAATTTTATTATATTTATCAATTTAATGAGCATTTAAAGCAAAGTGCTATTTCCTTTTATTCCTAATTGCTTAATCAACCGAAATAATTACTTAACAAAAGCAACTTAACTTTACAATATTACATATTACAATATTTAAATTCAATTTTTTTAATTCACAATAGAATAGAAACCTAAATAAATAAAGTATGAAACATGAATTAGATTATAGGATGATGCTTTATGTTAATAAAAATTAAGACCCATTTGGTAGTTCTAGTATTATGCGTACTTTACATAGAACTTCCAAATTAAAATAGTTGAAAGGAAATAAGTTGTTTGCATACAAATCACTTTTTTCTTCCAAGAACAAACATACATTATAAAGAAAAAAATGGATTAATAATTCCAGTTACAAGAAATGCGAAATTTAAAATGCATCATTTTTACGAACTTAATATTGTAATATCAATCTAAATCGTTCCATTAGCTTCGGTGACATCACAGTTTGATCTATTGCCTCGAAGCACGCTTTTTATTCGGCAGCTGGTATCGCGTATTAATTTATTCACGATTTAAAAAGACATAGAAATTCATGAAGTCCACCCCTGCTTCCACGACGTCCCATCGATTGACTTTATTCGCGAAATGCTGTACAAACTCACAATGGCGTCGGCGGTAGCTCCATTGTATTGGGCGCAAACCCCCGTTGCACCCCCTTATGTCGCTCCTGATTCCCATAGAGACAGGATCTGTCAAAATCAGCTGACTACCAATTCGTTTTCTCTGCTCTCCTGGTTGCCGCTGCTGCGCGTCTGCCATTGGCATCGCTTAGCATCTGTCATCCACCACAATTTAGTAAAATTAATACTGAATGATGATCGATTCGCTATATTTCGTTTAACCCTTTGCTATACTTTGACGAGTCAGACTCGTGACACACCTTACGCTTTAAACCTTACAATCCTGACTTTTATTTTTATTACTATCGTCAAATATAAATTATATATAACATTAGAGTTTTTGTTTGTTTGTTTGTTTTCACATTGCAATAATAAATATTTAGCTTTGTCTGATGCACCTGTGAAACAAATAATATAGCAAGGAGTTAAGTTTCCATTAAGCAGAATTTGCATTTCTTTTAACGTATTCTTTTTCGTTGCAATAATTATTAAGGACCAGTATTGTAGAAGAACGAGTATGGGACCGCCCTGCTCAATTTTAATTAAACTTCGCAAGTTTGTAGAACTCTTATTTTTTTATCTTCGAGTACTTAAATTCAAGGGGTTAATTCATCTTCTAAAAATTAACACCTTAAAAATTCATTAAGAATCATTAGCTAACCGGTGTCTATTAAAAAATATCTACAGTGTCTATTGAAAAATAATAAGATAATTATTCCTTAAATAATTGTTCAGTTTATCATCATTAAATATTGTCTGTTTTACTCTCTCGTTTGACACCTGTCGGCAATTACCTAAATTCCACGTCAAGAAATCAAATGATATTAAATTTAACTCATCAGTAAGATGCTTTGTCATGTTTGCATAACGTGTCAGTTATATACCACATAATGTATTTGTGGATCTCCATCATGTAATGTATGAAAATCATCAATTATATTGACGTGGAATATTAATTCACAATTTAACAAGATACGGATGCAAAGCGTGATGTATTAATTATAAAATGACTTCCACGATAAATCCAGCATATTTACATTTTATACAGGATAATATTTATTATGCATCGCGTAACGAAAATTTGGCAGCGAATCATGAAAATAAACGTTAATTTACATTACGTTAAATACACATTGCACAAAAAGTTCGTGAATACAAAATCGATTTTTATGTTCCATTCGATACTATGTAAAGTTACTTCGTTAATATTTAAATTCAAATATTTGTTTGGATAATTAAAAACTATTTAAATGTTTTGAAATTCTTCAATTAATCTAAAAAATAGTTTTAAGTAGATTTTCTTACTTTTTAAAATCCAATTCTTTTCTAAGCAACGTACTTTACATATAATAATCGTAAATAACCTCCTAAAACTTGACAAATAATTTGTTCATAACTAATATATTAATATTTCAAAAGAAAATCTTTATTTCAACGTGTTACTAAATAACCATCCAGGTACATATATAAATATGTGTACTTCTTAATTTTATTATACATACTTCGTAATTTTCTACTTACTATTAAGGGTTACATTATTGAATATTTATTTGCTAAATAAATACAACAGAGTTTTATCTAAGTGTATATTTATTAATATGTATTAATAAGATAGGATTTGCTGTGAACTGCTAACTCGGTAAAAGAACCGACGCGCTCAGGGGGTGCAATAAACAGGTGCCCTGCTCAGGTAATATTGACCTTTGCGAGGAAGAGGACTGTACCAACTTACGCAATATTTTTCTACCATTAAAAATATATAGTGCTTACTCTAAACATACATAATATAATATTATAAAATACATCTGGCATTCGAATTAATAATTGTTTATTGCGGTGTCGAATCGGTCGCCTCGAAATAAGAGACTTGGATCCGACAGGATTACGAAGAAGGGGTGTAAGTCCAATTTGGTGAACACTTGATCGGTGTTCGAGAAGGTTCTGCCATTTTGGTATCGTAGAAAATTTGGGGAAAACTCAGATGTAGGCGGGATCTTGTGAATTGGCTGAAGGATATGTCGGGAAAGTGGTGGAGATGGCGAAAAGTTGGAGTGGGAAATGGAGAAAACTGAGGTGGAGTGGAAGTGGAGTATGTAGGGTTACAAAGTGGTAATAAATCATGGTAATCATTGTAAATTATTTCGGCTTAACGCGGTACTAAAAAGGTCAAACATGTGACCATCAGCTGTCGGTCTAACGTTCGTAAACGCTTAATCTTTAGGCGAGTCCCAGAAGGTTTTTTTAGCTATAGCTGTCTCTAGAATAGTCAAGATCGAATCAACCATTTGCTGTCCTTTACACGTGTATCTAAGTATATAAGTATCTAAGTATCTCTGATTTTATACTATTTCAGGAAGCTTTAACACCTTTATGTCGATTGGACTCATGTACCTTTCTAACAGTTTCTCTTCCTCTCTTCCTTTCCAATTCTACTTTGGACCAATATGTCTGTCTACTGTACGCTGACGAATGTAGTCTGATATTCAACTCCTTTGAAGTCAAAGGGTTTTGATCCAACGCTTCTGCCAGATCATTATCAATCGGTATTTCCTCTGTAGCTTTTCCTCCATCTTCTTGTACCTTTTCTTGTTACGCCATCTGTCTGTTCTCTGTAACAAACGTGACCAAATGCCTCTTCACTAGGCACTGCACAGTCCTCAGCACTAATTATTTTCTCCCCCCGCTCTCAACCACTTCGTACCCCACGAGAAATTATACATATGCGTACAGCGAACGATTAGACAGCAGAAACAGCCGAACGGGGGTTGTTTCCCTGCAATACAGAGGAATAAGAAAGAAAAGATTAACTTGGTCATGCTTAATTCATGAATGTCATAATTTTTATTTTAATCAAGAAAAAACTGTATGTAGATATACCTATATGTTTAAATAATTGTTATTCGACACGATGAGGAACATTACATAGTACGTTAATCGATTAGAGAAAATGTTAGACTCACTTTTTTTAACGAAACCATACATTTTTCGTCATTATAGCATTTATTAACCCCTAGCCATATCATTTTCCCCCTAAATGCGTCAGACAACGTTAAATATTTGTTGTTACAATGTCAAAACCAACAAGGAAAGTTGTAATGTTATATATAATTTACATTTAACGATAGTTTACTGTCTCAGTTATAGATGGAATTCCGCTTAAAATTCAGTTGTACTAACAGTACGCGTTAGGTTTGTAACATTTGAACCGTAAGATGCGTCACGAGTCAAAGTATTGCAAGGGGTTAAGGTGAATTCAGTAACCCCTATATTAAGTCACTTATTATTATTAAACTGTTATAGATTCATCAGTTTTTATACTTTAGGTAACGTGTGACGGAGTCACTCGCAAAAAGACAAAAATAAATAGAAAAATCATGCTTCAACAACTGCACCACCTTTCAAAACACATCTTTGCATTCTATTTAAAAATTTCATTTTAGTTTCTTGAATATCCTTTCTTTTGTTGCCTGTTCATTCATTTATATCTACTTTAGGATGAACGTTTGTGTAGTAGCTTCTTTTATTCGCCTTTTAGTGCAAGATAAGCGCACAGAACAGTCAAGAAAAGGAAAATCTTATTTAGATCTACTTTTCTCATCATTGTCCTCCTCACTTTCCATTGATGAACCGTTCAAATACCCATTACTCATTTCTCTTGGGCTCTCTTTATTCTCAGCTTCACTCTCTTCATTCTTCTGAGTCTGCAGATTTTCCATCAGCCTGCAGTGCCTTGAATTTTTCCGTAAAATAGTTCAATATCCACATTCTCTCCTTTCATTTTATCCGTTCTGTCTTAACGCTTCATAAAAATAATAATATACCGTGATTCTGCAAAACACAACAAAAGAGTATGGAGATAGAATATAGGAAGAATGGAAATCGGATTTGTATTTTTTTCGAATCTGTACTACATTGGTAATTTTGAGAACGAGGTGTACGAAAAAGTTGCAAATGTAATTACCAGTTTTATAACAAAATATAAATGATTAATTTCTCTTATTAGTCGAGTACTTCATCAATCATAATTCAAATGTGAAAAATATCAAAACCCAATATCTTTCTCATTTTTATAAAATACTAAACAAACCGCATTAATAAGTAAAAAAACATAGAATTATTATCAGTCTTCTATTAATTAATTTAAAAACTTTGTTTCTTTATCTCATATTTTTGGTTGATAACGTAATTCTCAAAATTTCACGAAGACCTTTTAAAATACTTTCGAACAACGTATCTTTCCTTTCTTATTTCCATTCTACTTTTCCACGCAACGTGAGCTCCTAATTTAGTATGACGAGCACGAATTGTTTACCGTCATATGATTATCATCGTTGTTTCTCTGCCTATTGAATTTCCGGTCGGGTATCCATCATACCATTAGACATAATTATTTTTATCCCCTCGTACCGAGTGTATTTAAAGACAAGCTAGGGTCGCGACTCTTAATGTTTCGCTAAACTTAACTGTCTTAATCATTCATTGTTATAGCTCATGCAATTTAATTCATTGTACAGTGCGGCACTCGAATGAAGATTTTGGGAGCAAAATTAAAAAATGTATAGAATGTGTTAATAATTAATTTTTTTATGTCACAAATTGTTTCAACTACGTGGGCTAAAATTATTTGAGTGTTATTGAATAAATATAACAGTTATAATAAAACAAAATAAGACAATATTAATGCTAGTAGAACAATAAGAAATAATACTGCGATAAAAGACAATATACAATAAATGCTTCGATCAAATCCGAATTACAGATAAGTTTTGCTAATTAAATGATAAATAATATCCAGTGTAGAAGTTTGTAGCAGAAACAAATTATATGCCGATGTAATACAATACTTTTTTGATACAGAACAATCAAAATTACAGGATAATTCGAACCTTTTCTACTTCATTGCTTTTTAAAGGAAAAAAGGAATTTTGTAAGTTGGCAATTGAAATTATACATTTGGAAATATTTTCCATATTTAAGATGCAGCAAACAGTATTTGACAGAATGCAATGAAAAGAAGCGAATTATACACAAGAATACTAATTATTGGTTCCTAGGTTACGATAAACGAATCATTGTAATTAACCTTCTATTGATTTCTAATGGTAGTATTCTTACATTCGTATTCCTTACTCACCTACTGATGATAACATTGCATAATTAGATCAACATTGAATCTGAACTTATTTTATTTTTGTGTATTGCATTCCGCACTGTGCATTGGCACGTGAAACACATTTTATGTTATCGCCACATTTTTGTACATATTGACGAAGATATCCTTTATTCCTCTTATTGTTTGGAAATCCATTTCAAATAAAACAACGACAAAATTTGACTCGAGTTTATTTTTATTAATTCAAGCTATCAGGATTGGCAAGTTTTATTTTATTCGTTTCAAAACGGAATTAAATAAAATACCATGAAACTTTTGTTTGGTAGAATTATACCAAAATTTTACGCTATTTTTTCCAACCTACGATGCAATTAAGAGATCGTATTTAAACTCGCAAAAACATTCATTTCGTGATATCGAAATCATTGAAATTTCATTCTGTTAATTCCGAAACGATCTCGAACAAAGCATTGTTAAAATTTCATCCGGTGAAGAGCACTTTTTACGGTAGTTTACGTCATCCGCCAACATTTGTATGCGTTTTTCAACCAGCTGAATTTCCGATTGTAATCCTTGAAGGCTCTATCCGCGGGTCCGACAGCCATAACTCAGCCTCGTTCTTTTATGCACCGTACATTTCGGCAGAGAAAAAAGATAAAGCAAGAGAAGGAAAACAAAACAAAAGAGACGCCTTTCACAAGCAAAACATTTGTTATTCAAATACCGATACAAATAGCTACATGGCGAATGTCAAAAGTTGCATGCAACGCCAGTAAAGAATAAAATGTGCCCCGGACGTTTTATGCCCGGGACTTAATTTCGGTGGTACAGAATGTTTCGAATAAAAATTATTTTCAAACAAGGTGTACTTGTGGTTATATCCGTCGAACGAATTGTCCAAATTTGAATATCGGAATTTGATTTACTGTACTATAGATGTAGGATTTGTTCCAGTGCAGAGATTTAAGTAACGCGCACTATATTACTTTTACGTTTTTAAAATAATATAATTAGATCATTGAAAAGATTTTATAATAAGATTTCGCACGCTTCTGTACTTTAACCATGCTCCTGTTAACTCGCTCAAGTATCCACGACGACTGCCCTATGTTTTTTGCCATTTCTCTCCCATTCTCACGCATCGCTTTTTCGCATTTCAGGTAAAACTCATTTGTTCTTTCACTCGATCGCCACGCAATCATTCCACACATTCACACCACTTGTCACGTACACCACTCCTACATAGATGTTAGATAGATTTCACAATATAACAGAACTAATTCTGTTTTCTTTCCTCGCTCGGTAAAAAAAAACATTCGACTGCACTACAGTATTTAAGCCCTCGCCTATTGAGCTGTCCGACACAGCGTTGGGAAGCTTATGAATAGAGCAGCACCCAACAAGGGTGGCCATGCCTACCGCAGACACCCCATTCAAAAAGTATAGATTGAAATGTATAGATCCGGCATAGGCACCCAAACATAATTTCTTTTACTAACGTAATCTTATAAATTACGACTAATAACGCTACTACGGTAATAATAACGTCAATCGATATGACGATCGGCAAGTGTTTATGCAGATATGAAAATACGTGATAATTACTGTGACAAAAGAGTATGCATAAAAAAACCTAGATCCGTTTAGAATATACTTTTCTTAGGGTATGTTTAAGTTTATAATATCGAATTGTTTTTACTACTGAATTTTCGAATATTCAAGTGTTACTCACCTGTATTGCACGCCGCCTGATGGGGCGTTAATGTATTTTATTTTTCCAATATGATAGACCTAATTCGAAATTATTATGAAAATTTACACGTTTACTTTGAGAAGTTATTCATTTAGTATAAAAATATTTGTGTTTTTAAGAAAAAGTAGAAATATTCTTGCGACATTTGAATAAACACTGTAATTAAAACACAAAAATATGTTACTGCAGCAATTATATTTTATTAACATTTTGTACATCCACCATTATTTATAATTAGGTAATGATTTATACAGTGTTTCTATATAATTAAATGTATGTCGTTTCATTCCTTTTAAGTAACGTTTATGAGTTCTTCTCGAGAAGAAAAGTGTCTATTATTGATATATTCTTTTCTTGATAAGTATCCCTAAACATTTTCAATTATATTTATCTCGGGTGATAGTGCTGGCCATTCTAAATAGGTTATTTCTTGCTCTTCAAGCCAGTTTTTAATTAGTTTCACAGTATGTATTACAAAATCCTAATTTTTGCTGTTTTCAATATTTCCAGATCTGTTTCTGAATTTTGTTCACAAAAGAATGTTAACGACAACGAATTGTAATATTGAAAATTACGAAAAATATGTTTTCTTTGATAAAAATCAAAATCACTTTTGGTATTCTAAATGATGCCATATGTCATATTATTGTACCACGTGTATGCTGAATGACTGAACTTTCCGCATAAATCAATAGTTACTTTTGATAGTAGTCCTTGGAGTTCTATCGGCAGATATACATATGCTGCATAGCAGAAGTTGTCGATGTGCCCTAAAGGCTTGCACACATTAAAACAGATCGCAGATCACACCGATTGCTAATATGTATAACGCGTTGAGCTGCAGCGTATCACGTTTTTAGCCGAAGAAGGAAGTTATAATTAATAAATTGAAATGCTTATCTGCGCAATCACCACTCGCGTTCATTATTGCACCTGGTCTCATTATTGTGCCTGTGCGACTCGCTAATAGTGTTGGGTCGTGCACTTCGTGATTATTCTTGAAGAGTGCACGTTGGTTGGTCACACGTAATTGTGTCACCCAGAATAGGTTTGAAATTGATTGAATGAATTGTTCGTTTTTGGTATAGAACTGTTTCGGTTGCTGGTTTATCTGTTCAGTTCTTAGTTTACATTTTGCACTGCTTTTATACTATTTTTTGAAGCTACGAATTCGTGGTTTTAGTCAATCAGAAAAAAGTAGTGTATTTTCAAGTATACTTGCGGCACCAGAGTCGTAAATCTGGTGCCGTTAACAGTTTTAGAGGTTCGACTGCGCGACAAATAGTGTACAATAACAGGTGTAAAATATATACACAATCAAGTACGCCAGGCTTCCCTAAGGAAAATAGCGATATAAGGATAGGAAGCTTCGTCTTTCATCTTATATTAGAAAGTTGTTAAAGATTACGCCTTGACACGATAATTTTCCTAATCTATCGACCTCTTTACTACATCATTAAACCAATTAGCACGCTTTAAAATTATTGAGTATTTTAATTGTGATAACAAAAAGACTCAATTGATCTACAAAGAAAGAAAAACGTTTATTGTAAAGAGAAGTGAAATTTTATGCAGAGACGACTGTTCGTCTCGTATACCGCCACGGAACTGCCAGGGCCCGTTATTTTCTGGGCCCGCGTCGCATTAATCTTTTGTTTTACCAGCTTGGCATTTTTACGCGTTATATCGATACATTGTATTGTAGTTCTGGCCTATGCAGTAGCACTATATTATATTAACAATTCAAAATACATTTCGCCTCCTAATAAAAATGATTGAGTATTGAGAAAAATGGTAAAACATTTTTTTTTCTTTTTTTTTTATTTACTTTTTATTGTTGGATCAACCTATTAGGGTCATTAGCAAGCTCGATACCATACAAAACAACAAACATAAAGTTTAGGTTAGATTAAATGAAAAATTTGTATATACTTCAGAAATTTCAGTATGCTTAAGCAAGAATTGACAGTCTCAGTCACTTCTCCGGGGTTTCCATTGATTTGGTACAGTCTTCTCTCACGTTGATATTTCTGGCAGGATGTAATGATGTGTTCAATCGAGTCGATAGTCTGGCAGCTGTTGCACATTGATTGGTTTTCCTTTAACAGTAAGGAGACGTGTGTCAAGCTTGTGCGGCCAATTCTCAGTCTTGTCAGTACTACTCGATACATCCTGTCGAACGATAGCGCAGGACCAGTTTCGTAAATGTCATTCCTGATACGATGGATTCCCAGCCAGATTCTAATGTTCTTGAGAAATGTTTTAAAATGATTTAAAAACCTTTTTGTGGTACGCAGGTAAATTAAGGATACTACAAGATGAATTTGCGGCTGTTTTTGCAACTTTATCAGCTTTTTCGTTTCCTGTAATTTCAATGTGTTAGGGAACCCACCCAAACAAAATTCCAATAGCTTATTTGTTTGACAGGATTTCATTATTTCATTGGATTATTTTTGTGCTCATCAGGTGGATTTACTTAGTTCAATAGTATCCTGATGAAGATTGTCGTCTTTAAACGAAGTAGGATTCCATTGACAGTGATTTTTTTAGTTTGTTCATAATTCGGGAGAATCTGTGTTTAATACACCTGTTATCTAGGAGAGGATATAGCTCTTCCATTAGGGTTATTACTTGGTCTGTATTTCCTGTATACTCTTCAGCTATTTCGCTTGCGGCTTTTGAACCGTGTACTTTCTCCATAAAACTGTATCTCCCATGCATCTTCTTCCCGTTTTTTGCAGTAATAAATTTTAATTTAGTATATAATTATTGCAGTAATAAATATAATTTATAATTTTAATTGTGACCTCGTTGATAAAGTGTTAGTTAAGTTTTTCGTACAACAACCTTGTAATAGATAGGTTTCAGTGTAAAGGATCCTCTGTATCAAGTGTAAGTTTTCTGTTCAGCAGTACCAACATTAAAGTGTTAACCCTTTAAACTCGGAGCATTTTTGGATTCAATTCAATTTAAACACGTTTTCCAGTAAAATTTCAAAATTCAAAAGCTTTATTTTGAAAGAAAAGAATTACAAGTGGTTATAACCTATTTACTTTTATTTCTTTTATTAACTTGTTACTTTCTAATATAAATAACTCGTACATTTTACATTTGAAAGTAGTCTAATTAATCACGTACGTCGCCCTAGAGGCGCCACTCGAGCGCAAAGAGTTAAGAAAGATCCTATGTACAATGTATGATACTGTATGTACAAATACTGTATGTACCTATGTACAATACTATATAATTTGTACTTTAAATACTCGTTGCGATAATAAATGTTTATTTCATAAAAAGACCATGCAATAAACAATTTCAACACATTTATCAAATTTTATTAGAAAGTCGTTCAAAAACGACCTAAGAGGAAACGTAATTTCCTTAATAGGAAATTAAAAAGTGGAGATGATTTTGATCTTTTTTATCCAATAAGAGATGCTGTGATAATTTCTAATGTCACAATTCATTGTAAGTTAAGTACATACAAACTTCTCTTCATATTAAAACCTTTAAAAAATTGTAGTAACCGTCACGAAGAACGGAAATGCAAATGGAAGTAGCAGTGATAGAAAGTAATCTACAAAAAGAAACATTGTTTCTTTCCCTTTCTTCGTTTATTTCTCGGTGCAAAAATCAGGAAACAAGATATAGATTCGTAAGTCGGAGTTTCTCGTTAGAGTTCGCCTTTCTTCGAGCTCTTCATGTTTCTTTACCGGTTTGGCCGTGCTTTTTGCTTGGCACGGTCTCGCCGGTAGCAAAGACTCAGAGAAGACGTCGCCATGCCCGCATGTGCGTTGCCGGTCGACAGAAATACGACCTAAAGGTCAACGTTACGCGGACAAGCTTCCTCAAAATTGCCTCGTCACGAGGGAATTACTCAGGCTCGGGTACTCGCAGGTACTCGCAGGTGCTCGGGGTCGTGCCGTGAAACGGGCATAGCGGTATTTTTCTTATTTTTATTCGTCACCGTCCACGTTGCGATTTCTTGTACATTTCTCGAAACGCGTGCGGTTTCTCTTTGTATCTGGCGCGAAATCTGCTCCTCCTCGGTCAGATTGAAACATACCTGTTTCTTCACTCGATACACTATGAAAGAACAAAAAATTTTAGTGCTGAATACTTGTTCAACGTTCAAGACATCGAAACTGGAGGTATTTCGAGTTGACTCGAATTTTGGGAACAAATATAATAATCTGTGACTGACGACCGGATGAGAACCATCAAAAGCCACGGTAACATTGAAAAGATCGTAAAGCCAGTCCAAATATTCAAAAGAAATTCTGAGAAAATTAGAGAAACTAATGAACCGTTTATTTTGAAAGTGGTGTCATTTGCCATAGACATGATTTTAATGCAATATAATTAAAATTGATATAAATAATAATTTTATTAGAATACGTTTATTTAATTATTTTATCTTCAAATTCGAAAAGGACCAAATAAAATTAGATTTAAAAAAATTATATAAACTTTCAGTGATGCAATTAAATTATTTTCTGAAGAATTCTTTTTGTTGAGAAAAATTAATGCAAAATTCTATTTAATTAGTCCAATATTAGTATTTTTAATAACAATATTTATAATAATTAAATTAATGTAAGATATAAAATAATTTATATTTTAATATTATTAGGATTAAGAATTTATTCTTTTATTTTTGGAAGATGATCTTCAAATTCAATTTCTGCAATATTAGGATGTGTTCGAATTATATTTTATTTCTTGTTATTATTTATAAACAAAATTGGATTAATACGAAATATATTTTAAGTGATATTTAATTTGTCAAAATTGAAATTAAATGATTCTTATAATTGACTAATTATGAAAGTGTTGTAAGTCATTATTTTATATAATCAAATGACATATTGATAAATTAGCAGAAACATTGCCAGACTTGACATAATTAACCTATATTTGTTAATTGGCAAATGTGCTAATCTTTAATTTTCTCGAAACAACAGAAAATAGACTTGCACCATTTTCAAAATAAACAGTCCAAATGTCAACCGCAGTAAAATTATGCGCCTTTATTCTCCCATATTCATATTAATGCAAATTTTAGTTTGTAGTTTAATGAACGTGTGATGCACCTTACAGTATTTTGAATATAACTGGATTATACGTTCAATTTTTAATTCTTGACACAGTAACAGAATGTTTCAATTCAAACGATAATTATTTCTGTTTGCAATCAACAACATAACAAAGTGCAACAAATATTAGTATAAATTTAACAATTGTGAAAATATTAAATCTAAATAGAATTTTTTTAAAGTAGTAAAAAAGGAATAACGAAAATTTCTTGAAAAATGTGACTAGACATTAACAATTAAAATGTCATTTTGAAAACATTATTTATGGAATGACCTAATACGTCACATAAGACTTTCCTCTTATATACTATAATTTTCAAATTATAACAAAATTCATTAATTTCATCATTTTTAATCTTTTTTGAAAGATATTACTGAAATGTAGTAAATTGCTTAAACTTAATTTCTATAGCATCGAAACTTTTGTCTCAAATGTGTCAAATAACGCATACCGAGAGTTCCTTGCGAAAATAGAACCTAGGAATTTTTTGTGATGGTTGTTTTTTCAGACAGTAACATACCATTGCATCCTCGAAACGATTTACGAGAAACCTATCCTGCAGGATACCCTACATGGAGCTTCCCTTGTCTCGTTCACTGTGCAAAGATCACCGGTGTCCTTTTATGTCCGTACGTCCAGACAATATCCTCTCTCCGTGGTCACTTCTACCTACTCTTTCTTTCATTTCTCTTTCCCTCTCGTTTACGCTTCCTTCGAAAATAACAATTGTATATCGGTCAGGCTTTCGATCAAGGGTAAATAATTTCACGCGTGTTACGTTAATTTACATATTATGATACTTGAGATTAATCAATCAAGCTAGTTTATTGTTTGCTTGTCGAAGTTAAAATTACAGTGAATAATCATCTTGCATAAAATATTTAGTCTTCTTTAAGGTGTTCGATAGTTAATATTATTAATCTAAGTCGTTTGAACAATTAGGAAATACAAAAATAATTAATTAAAGTATTAAGTTAAAAAAATAATTTTTGTTTATTATGAAATGCAATAAACAGCAAACTAATTAAATTAAAAATATATATATATATACATATTTATGATATTCATTTACTCTTGATCGGATAGTACGCTATATTTATAAAAAAAAACTGTGCTTTAACAAATAAGTAAGTAATTAATATACGTAAACATACGCTCATTCGGTTCAATTTTAAAAGAAATACTCTGTTTTAAAGACTGATTTACATGTTCAAAATAATGTCATTAAATTACAATCTCTTATTCATAATCAATTTTCATTGCCAAAGTATTAAGTTATATTTATATCCATTTATTAAAATTATTCCATTATTATCACCTGTCTATATTATTTTTAAATGTTACTTACTTTAAGATCATGCCATGGCCTGTTGGAAAAAATTCGAAAAATATGATTTCAAGACAATTTTGTAACTTATAATATATGTATGTGATTTGCACTTAAATTATGTTCTCCTTTCACATTTGTATTATTATAATCAGAAACAGAAAAAGTTAAATAAAATATACAGTATAATATTTTTTTTAACATGCTAGAACACCGCTTGGCGGGAAAAATCTGCAATAACATACTTGATATAGTACACGTGTACTCGTTGAGTATGAGTAAAAAATTACAATTACGTGCTAGTTATTCAGAGTGTTTGTTTCTAATTTGTTAACTATCCGCGCCGCATCCTCTGTTCTTCCGAGTGATTTTGGTGTTGGTTCATAATCGCGTGAAGAAGCACCCACACACGTTCCTTCTCACAATGAACACAAAGTGGGGTCCCTGGAGTCATCTCGATGGAATGTGCAGGGCGGTTTAGCTCAAAGAAGGGCGGACGCGTTTCATCACGTGTACATATCCACAGTCAGACTCTGTCTCCGTCTCTGTCTCGTGCTTTTTCTACCGTTCCCTATATCTGTCTTTATTGACTTCCTTCCTTCTAGGAAAATCTTGATGTCTCTTCTTTTATCACCGTCTGAAAATCTTGGTCGCTTCTTCTCCCTTTCTCCTTCACGTTCTTGCAGTCGAGGCTTGTTCGCTTTTCTCGTTTTCTATTGGACATCTTCAAACACCCTTTCTTTATTTCTTTTTCATACGCTTCTCTCTTTTTTCTACGAATCTCTTTGTGGAGGGTCGTAATGAATTATACGTCACAGGAATCTCTAACAGGTTTGATTGATAAGTTTTGTAATAAAGTTTTACCTTCAGAGAGTTAAATTAATTAATTCTATAAAGTCAGAGATAGAGGAAATTAATGATGTTCCAAATAGTATAAAAGACTTGGATTAAAAGTAGAAGGTTTATAGAAGTTGGAGTTATGGTTATTTAATTTTTAAGAGATTATTAGATAATTTGAAAATAACTTTAGCAAATTTTTATTAATAATTATAAAGTTTGTAATTATTGTAAATATGTATTAGCAAATCAAAACTAATTTTTTATACCGAAAAAATCTAAGATCTAGTATTAATTTAAAATCTGATTATTTTGATTATTTATAATTTTGCATCCCATTTTACACTTCGAATCATTTGAAAATCATTTAATTTACCAGAGTTTTAATAATACATATTTTCTCTTTGAATGTATGTAGTGAATATGGAAAAATATTAAGTATTCCAAAATGTTTTGTATTTTTTCTGCACATCTTTTATTTCTACTCATCTAGTCATATCCATGTAAAAATGTAAATAGAAACGTAACTGCATTGCCACAATGTTACAAACACTTCCGAGAAGCTGGTAAAAAATGTTTTTAGCAAAATTTAATCAGCTTCCAGAATTTTTCCCATCAGAAATCAAGGGCATTTAACTTTTTTAAATAGCGCTACGCATTTTTGACTTCACGATGATCCAATTGATGTTAAAACGAGTTCAACGACTTTCTACATGATGCCCTCAAAATAACCTGGAATTTAAAGCTAAAAAAATGGTAACGTGAAAAATTATTTTATTTTGATCAAATTATTGACTTAAATTTCTTAAACTCTTAAATAAAATGAACAGATAGCTCCAAATAATATTAATATAATACACGATAGTAAAAATATAAGAAAAGATATAAAGAAAAATAGAAAATCTATCTTATATATCGACAGTGCGGTAATCCAAATAAAATAATTTTCCACGACAATGTTTTTCCACGTTTTCAAATTCAAAACTTCTCAATATATGCTACAACAATAAAGAATTAAAACTACGTAGCCCCATTAAAAAAATGAATTGTTTATCGAAATATAAATTCTTTTTAGAAATACTTCATATTAAAATTTATTTCCGTTTGAAAATTTATTAACTACTTAAAAGTTTTTTATATTGTCGAAAACACCAGAAAAATCATAGCGGCAATAAGTGAAAAATCAAAGCGACAGTTGTATCTCTATATTTGTCTCCTCTTGTTTCTCGGTCTTCCGTTCCTTTTATTCCCACACTTTCCTCTTCACTTTTGCTCGATATTTTCCACTCCACTTTTTTCCTTCTCATTCTGCCTGTTGATTCTCCTTCGTTTCTTCTATGATCGTCTCTTCCCTTGTAAAATAAAAGAACAATGTTTAAAGCTTAAAGTGCTTTAATTGGACGAAATCCAGAAACGAATTAATTATATCCAACTAGGAGATCGTAATTTACGAAACGCGCTTTGTTTAAATAATCGTCCATCTTACTGTCGTGAAATAAATCAGCTACGAACGAAATATAAATTAGGTTTAATGGTATGAATTATTGCCTTGCAACATTATCGATTCCATGCCGTGTTATAACCGCCTCGGGATATGGAACAGCTGTAACACTTTCTCCAGTTTCCATTTCTTGTTAATAACTTAACCATTACTTATAAATTGAAAATACCGTGGTTAAGTAATGATGCTTGGATAATGTTTTGACATGAATATTTTTCTCATAAATATAATAGTTTTTACGTAATTGTAGTTCAAAGACAAATTATTACTTTCGCCGTAAATAATTCACAGTGTGCACAGTTTTAAAAATAGACTTACCCTCGACAGATTTTTGTGTAGATTAATTTTTTTTACGTAGAACCATTACTTTCGTGCTTACTTCATAAACAAATATACACCGTATTATTAATTATCCCATTGGTGAGAATAAATTCCCAGGCTTAATACATTCGATCCTCTTTTTCGAACTGAAAATTATTGCAAAATGTTGCTCTAACAAGTTGACTGTCACGTCAGCCACATAAAACGGTCGCCTGTATTATCAGAAATTAGGAAATATTCCTATTAGATGTTTGAAATGATGATTAATAGAAATATGAAAATATTATGGAAACAGAATATAAAGTTTGTTAAAAGTAAAATCATTACCAAATGAAATTTTTAGAAGCTACAGCGTGGCGGTCAAAGTGTTAATCTTGGACAAATTTTTGTTCCAATTACAGTGGCTTAAGTAGAATAGAAATAATAAGCGAGCAAAATGAAAGGCATAAAAGAAGCACGTAGTAAGTACAGCATGTTAACGAGTAGAAGTCTTTCAAGAAGTGGGGTTTTGTTGTGTTGCACGGATATTGTGGCTGGTTGAGCATAAGCATGGGGAAGCAAGAGGAGAAACAGGAGTATTCATGACGTAGGCGAAAGTGGCTTCGTGCTCCGACGATGTTAAATAGAATAACCAGATCGTGGCTGGTTGGGCTCCCTCGGTCAGTAACGACCAGTAACGTACGCTAACTTCGCGCATTAAATTTACTTTCGAGCAACACCACCCATTCACGTATATACTTCCATCGAGTTGTTTTTTCATCGTGAGCTGTGCAACTACTGTCGCGAACGAACCCGTTAATGCTACCATATATTAGATCGTAACGTCATCGTAATAACATAAACGTAAGTAACGCACCCCTTTCCGTGGTCATCCTTCTCGCCGCACAGTGCAGCACTTGAATGAGGATTTTGAGAGAAAAATAAAAAGATGTATAGAATGTGCTAATAATTCATATTTTTATGTCACAAATTGTTTCAACTACGTGGGCTAAAATTATTTGAGTGTTATTGAATAAATATAACAGTTATAACAAAAAATACATTAGATTTTATAATAAAACAAAATAAGATAGTATTAATGGTAGCAGAACAATGAAAAACAACGTTAAATCGATTAATCCCGTTTATATGTATACGAAATATTGGTTGGTGCTGCAATAGTTGATACCGCAAAATCGGTGACACACTTTGTTCGCTGCGAAATGCTGACCGAAGACGATTTCCATGGAAACTTGCATACGTCGAGTGGACATTAGCACTTGTAAATGTTTCAATTAATTTTCAATCACTTTATTAATCCTAAGCTGACGACTGAAAGCACATCATATTTTTTCAGGATAATGTTTGCCGTTTTTCTTAATCACAAATATATTTGCGTTATGTGTTTGACAAAGAATGTCAAATAAGTTGAATTTTTCACAGTAGTAAAGTTTATTTTAATTTTCATTAACCCCTTACCCTACAATATTGTGTCACGCACCCCGTGTTTTTAAAATTGATTAAAACTCAATTTTAAATTTAATTCTAATTGCAATTTATACAGTCAAGGTTTGTCACGTCTAAAACATATATATAATGTTTCGATTTTTTTAATTTGTTTTAACATTGAAGTTTTAACATCATACATATAATGATATAAAAATGATACAATAACTCATAACTACAATGCGGATTCAGTTATGAAAATGATTAATTATAATAACTCGAAGGTATATTAAACGGATGTGAACAAGAACTTGGATACTTTGTAAGTTTAAAATTTTAATTAACAGCATATAAATGTCGCTGAACAGAGAAAGTGCTGGAATGAAGTGAATTTCTTCTTTTTTTATTGTAAAATGATTCGGTCGTAAAGTACAACTATTTTTGTCGAAAAATTTATTAAAATTTCGTTGGAAACATTAAACCCTTACTTTATTAATTTTGGATTGTCGATTATTTAAAATCTGTTTCTTTTTACGCAAATTATGCTTTGAATCTATTGAAAATTTTCATATAAAAAAGATGTTAATGACTTCTTACTCAGTTGTTTTTCTTCAGTGTCGACTTCATTGACGATACAATCCAAATGCCTGGATTAATAGAACTTAACACGGTCGTTATAAAACATATTTCGATTACCGTAATCTTACAAAGTTCTCATATCCTAACAACTTTCATGCAAATTTATTTTTGTTTAACGTCTGCACTCGGAAACATTTTTCAGATTATTTACCAGCAACTTGAGAATACTTAATTACAAAATAGTGAACTACATACCATCGTAGATAAAATAATATAGTATTAAGAATAATTATTCTATTTAAATGATATTTGGAAGGAAATTTAGAAAAAGAAAAGTAAACTTGTTGTATTTGTCTCAAAAATCATCTGCGTTCTTTTCATGTCCCCACAATAAACAAATTACACAATATTTCTGTTAGATGATAAAAATAACACTCTTACTTATTAAAATTCTTCAAATAACAAATTGCTACAATTTCATTTACAATATCGTTCGAGTAGAGCTCACATTTTCCTCGACGTCTAATGTCACGCGTAACAATTCCGCCTCGCCTTTCCCTCTGCGAACACCAGGCCTTTAAACGCGCGTGAGAGACGTCTTGGCTGAATCCACCCTCGGAATTCCACTCGTGACTATTCTAGCTGTAATTATTCCATCACACCTCCGATTCTTTTCAAGAGAGTTTGAAGAAGAAACGGACAGAAGACTGTCCTGATCACCGGATGAACCGCGACGTTCCGAACGCGTTTGACGGCCCCGCTGGTGACAACGTGCCGAAACTCTTCCGTTCGTTAACGAAGGATTCGTCGCCCGGGGTAACAAGATCTTGAAACCGTCACTGTCGTCGCTCGAGCGTGCACGCTGTCGTTGCATCGGCTGAAAATGGCATAGAAAAAGGAACAGAGAGAGGAAAATCTGCAGACCGAAGAAGGAGGGGGAGAGCGAGGGAAAAGCAAAAGGAGCGAGAGAGAGAGGTGTCTGGGCGTGGGCCGAGCTCTTTAATGGCCCAGTATCAATGAACTGCGAAACTTGTTCGCGTGGGATTATCTACTCGCTTGGTAGTAGCACGATATTCGACCGTGGTGAATTGATCGGAATGGATCGGTTCGTAGAGGTGGAAGACGGTTATCGAGAGAAACGAAATTGTCGAGGGGATTGAATGTGACGTGTAATTGCTGTTGCTTCACTTCTTCGTTTCTTGTTTAATTAGAGGACAAATATTACTCTTTATCGAACTGGCCAGTTAAAAAGATGCTTTTCGTTGATAAAGACAATCTCTTTCCCTTTCGTAAATGTTTGTAACAAAATGATGTGGAGATTCTTTTATTGCCTTTCGTTTTTCCCATTCGGACAAAACTATAATAATGCGTGTAATACAAGGATGTTTTATCAGTGAAATTATGTATTCTGTATATTTATAAATTAACATTGGTTAACGTCGAGTAGTAGGCTGATCCAGCTTCACACTGGAGCAGTTTTTAATCTAAGGCGACAGGCTTTTTTAATCCAAGTCTTACAAGATTCTTTTTATAAATTTTAATTCTAATCAAACAGCTTTTCAAACAGAAACATATTGACGCAAGAACAAATACATTTATTACGAGCAAATGATATTGATCACTATATCACGTTTCGAATTTTATTCCCGGTAAAAATAGAGTATATCAGCAATCATATATTTATGTAAAACAAATTTAATAAAATAATGTTAATAACTAACATAAAAACATAAAAACACATGATTTCTTGTAAGTAATACTGAAATATCTGGAATCTGTCATTGGTAACAAAAAAGAACACACTTTAGATTTTCCCCGGACGTTCACCGTATTGACACTTGTACACGTGTTCCCATGAGCCGAAGAAATATTCGCACGTGGGTGACTTCATTATGGAAACGCGTAGGATCAGTCGCAGGTCGCAGGTAAGGTTTGTCGATCGTGTCTCGTGTTATCTCGAGTCATTACGTCACTTGACATATAAAAAATGCTCACCAGACATGTATTAACGGGAAGGATTGCAACGTAACAGGTAGCTTTATGAGAGACACAACTTTCCCCTTGGTTGTAACGATACGTATCGCCACGAATTCTTGACTAGAAGTATATTACCTCAGAAAATATGAAACCATTATCTTTTAACACCTTTTCTCTTATTACGATTGTATCATTCGAGCTGATACTCGACTCGACTTGTTATTTTGCATATGTCTAACAATACAAAAACAAGACAAGTCTAATAAACCTTCCTTTATTTGTAACAGTTGTATTATACAAACCTATATTATTGAAAAAATCGAATATAAATAAAAAATTAAAAGAAAAAAAAAGATAATTTTTATATTTTGGGGCAAATGTGTTTTTTCAAATGCCACACAAAATATTTGTTTTGCTGTTATTGCTGGATAATAAAAATTTATAACAAACATATTTAATATTAGTCGCCATATTAATTCTTGAAACAACAGCTTAATTTGCTTCTTGCATTTTCGCCATTAGCGTTCTTCAGTTTTTGATATACGTTTTTCAAAAACATTCTCCTCTTAGTGAATTTGTTTCCATCCCCTTCAATGGCTTATTAATCTCCGCAGAATAATTGCAGATACCCAGAAAAATGTCAATGCTTTCGAAATGTTTTTGACAGGTGTAAATTAGTCACCAAATTTTGTTTCCTCTTCCAAGGATTTATCGCCAAAACGAACGACCCGATATGTCGTGCAAAATTTCAAGCGACACTGGTGCTTTAAACATTTTTTTACCATTTTCCTTATTCCATGCATATTTAATTACTTATAAAATTCGGACAATAACAATTTTTCAATTTCTCTCTACTAATTATTCATGTATTTAACTGTTCTTGAATTTACTTTGAATATTAAAGATTTACAGTCTGTACAATATTTACAGGGTGTTACATTTAAGTGCGAATGATCGAAATTATCAAAAAAATGTTTTCACAGAAGTTATTTGGTTTAAAGGAGCAAATTACGGAGTGTAAACGTTTTGTTTTTCGGTCGGTGGAGGAGATTTTGAAGCCATGGCAATTTGTTTAAATGGCACCCCATATTCTTTTACTGACGATACACAACTTTAAAAAAATATAGGATGCCATTTATAAAAATTGTCTTGGCTTCAAAATCTCCTTCATCGCTTCGCCTACCAAAACACTCTTTACACCCCATAATTTGCTTTTTCGAACAAAACGATTTATGTGAAAACATTTTTTTTTATAACTTCAACTCTTTATGACCAATCCCGTAGAACAGGGTTTCTCAAACATTTGTCTAATCATTTAGCAGTAGTTTTAGTATGATTAAAGATTGTGCAGTTTATTTGAATTCTTTGAATATTTTTGTACAATAAGTCACCTAACTTCGTCGTAGGTTTTCTTTACATTTTTCAACATTGCTTAAATGTAGCATACTTATATGTACTACACTGCAGTATTCATCTTAATTTTAATTTTAATTTTGAGTGGTACGTTCGAGAACTCCTGTTCTAGAAATAAAATTCAAGCATATCACGTGACAGGGTAATTTTTTCTATAACAGGCAGTAAAAATCTGCTCTCTGTTTCTGTATAGAAATAAAATAATTTGGCAAAATATGCGGAGCCCAGCAAATCGGTAATCTATGTACTCTGCATTACGAAACCGATAAAAGAGCACAATAAGTAGGGGGAGTTGCCCTATTATCAAACGGCACCTAATACCGGACAGTAACCGTACATGTATTTGTAATTGTGACGGTTACAATCCGGCAACATTGTAAAATTACTAAAGAACAGAAAAAAAACTTCATTTTTCCTGGAAGAGAAAGAAAGATTAAGATAATAAGTCGAGTAGGAAAAATAAAAGAGATGACTCGCAAAATGTTTGTACAGATGACAGACTGAATCTAATCTTTCAGTTGTAAAAAATGGGCTCATGAAACTTATTCCGATATTGTTTAATGTTCTTATGATTAGATACGTATGTGATTATTGTAAATTGCTTAAAATTTTGTCTAAGTTATGTTATATCCGATATTAGGTGGCATATAAGGTTCCCTTACAAATATAAACAAGAGACGAATGTTAATTTAGGCATAGTACCTTCATTATGCTACTTATTTTATTCCTTTATTTTAAATTGTAATAATGTTAATTTCTAATTAATGTTTTGAATATAGTAATAATTTACGTCGTTTTAATTAGAAAAATTTAGAGCATAAGTTCGTTTTAAAATCAACTAAATAATTGTTATTTAAACAAAAAATATGCATGTTTCTTTTCATAAAGTGTCGTAAAACCGAAATTATTAACTAAATACGGTTTGAGAATTTTCACTGAGGGCATAATGTATACAGATAGCTCTCCTACAACACGGCATCCTATAACACGATAAGAAAATCGCGAAAACCTTTGTACAACACTGTACTTCTACAGCACTCGATAACATGATTTTGTTACATTAAATGAAAATATTTTTTTTTGTTTCGTGTTATACAAACATTTATACTTTTAATAAAAATTAAGTTGCTTATATGGAATTTAAAAATAATGTTTGTTATTAATAAGTTTTCGAAACGGACCCCCACCCTTTTGTACTGTTTCTAGATCTCATATAACACAGTTTCTACCGTGTTATAGGAGAGTTACGTTTATTCGTATATTTATCTCTTGTAATAACGAATCTTATTTGTGTTACAAATTATAATCTAAATGTGACGAAATGTATCACATTCATGTAAAAAAACCTCAAATTTTAATTTAAATTCCGAATAGAATTAATAAAATCATAGGTTGCTAACAAAAAATTATGTACAATTATCTGTGCTAAAACTTTGAACGATAAATAATAAGGTAAAGGTCCAAGTGCACTGTCAAATTAGGAAACATTTCTGCTGGGATCTGACATTGAGCGATATGACTTCTGACGGCGAGTTTTGAAACCAGTCAAAGGGCATTTTTCTGAATGTATTACGTGCGTCACAGTGACTATTAATTATTTTTATTGAAGAATGAATATGATGGAAGTAGGTGTGTTTGACGCATGTAAAAAATAAAAAACGTCAATCCTTTGTTAGATATACGAGCGTAAAAGCATTTTCAGAATGCAATGTACGTTGTATGTGCATATGGACATTCAAAATAAATTGAGAGAAATCGAGGGAAAAAATCAGAAGCATGGAAAAATATTTTGAAATATGGAAATCAAATTAACCACTTTGAAAATGTACTTGTTACGATAGGTTTGATTAATCCGATGAACATGTATAATTGCCGGTTATTATAAATAATCACCATTAGGTTTGGTAAATGTGATGAAGTTACAATTAAAAATTCAATGAAAGGCAATTTTAAAACTCATGTCTTGTCAAATGGAAGAGCTAAGCAGAAAAAATAATTTTATTAGTAGAACTCATAAAAACAGTTACCTATCAAAAACAAATTAAATCCATATTCTAGAGAAATGAACATTTTTCCAAATAACGTTTGTTGCTACTACTACAAGTTATTCAATATTTTAAGTTTACTTATTTAGACATTCGTCGGTTAATTTGATAAATATTCAAGAATTCGTCACATTTACCAAACCTAATGGTGATTATATGTAGTAACCGGCAATTATACATAATCACCGAATTAATCATATTTACCGTAATATATTCATTACGTTTTCGAAAAGGGAATTTGGATAAGAAGGACCCATGTATAATTTTTCATTTTTCGAAGGTAGAAATGTTTTACGTACAACTAAAACTACCTACCCGCTTAAATTAAAACTACCTATCAAACCTTTGTACTCGTGTGGCGCCTCAGGAGCGACATGTGCAAATAACCAGGATATTTAAAAATGTGAAATTTAAACGTTATTTATGTTGGAACATAGCAATTTACGTAAGAAATAAAAATAAACAGATCATAAGCATTTGTAACTTTTTTTTCTGCAATAGGATTTTCAAATTTTCAAAGCTTCATTGGAAAGGAAATCAAGATTGAATCATATCCAAAAATGCTTCAAGTGCAAAGGGTTAAAACATACTTTTTGAACTCAACTGTTTGATATAACACATTCCATAATAAATGCAAGAAAATGTTTATGACTAAAGCTCTTTTAAGTATGTCAAGGAGCTTAAGAAATAATGCTGTGAACATTAAAAAGAATGAAAAAAACATTAAAAGGGCAATGAGAATTATACGTGTTTTTATATCTTTATAAATTAGAAAAAAGTTAAGGATGATAAAGTTAGATAAAAATCCTAAAAACTTGTAATAAACATAAGAAACCCTTACTCATACATTAATCGTTAACTCTTTTTTATGCTATATATCAGATGTTAATATAACTGAATTCTGTACTTTGCCTTTTTATTAATTACTTAACAACTTCAATTACTGATATACTCATTTTTATTATCGATATTTTATACCATTTATTAATAGAAGTAGAAAAGTGTTTAGTAAATTTAGGAAATAAGAAGAGTAATTAGGTAAATATAATGTTAAAGACCCCAAATTAATATATTTTTATATATTCAGAATAAATTATTTTATTAGAATTAAATTCGAATAGAAAATGTTATGACTTCATTTTTAAAAAATTAGTTTCCAAATTTTTTCAAGTATTTGTGAAAAATGTATTTATGACAGGGTAAACGATAATTTCTTCAAATCTTTCATTGATTGAACAATCTGTAGATGCTAAAAATCAATAAATCAATAAATCCATCAAATTATATTCACTAATTGTCGAATAAACTTTTGTAAAAATATTTTTGAATTTTCTTGAAAACAAGGCATTATATATAAAACACTGTATTCATCCAAATCATCCCCTTTATTCTCCAACACTGAATAACAGTGATGTAATTCCTTTTTCTTCTTTAAAAATATAACAGTTCAGTTAATTTTATTTTCTTGAATACTCTTCCCACGCCTAGAGATAATGAACCGGCATTAGTCAAACACGCTTTCTCTCCCCTAATTTTCATCGATTCTAATTTCCTGATTCTTGACACGATTTCACGTCGGCGCGTGACAGAAACCAATACCCCGTGTTTCCCGTCGAGGAAGAAAAACCGACGGAACTCGTAATAAATTACGACCGTCAATAAACAGCTAGCCACGGGTAAGAAATTAAACTGAATTTTTAAGAAACGTGTTTGAAAAGAAATGAAAGACAAAGAAAAGGTATCGGGAAAATACAGAGAATGAAATATCCCGTCTAACGGACGGAACACATTATACCGTGAAAATGTACGTATAATGCGTTCCCTGTTTATGATGAACCACGCTTCCTTCCTATCGATCGCCGGGGAAAATGATTACATCGTGGCTGCGGATGGAAAATTTTTCAGGTGCACGGGACAGCGCGTGAAATGAGCACGTGTAACGATGCAAAAAATTGCTTGCAAACATTGATGATATATTTAATAGGATTCATCTAATGCCTGGAGATATTTTCGACAGCTTGGATTTTGGCGGAAGTTTTGTCTTTCAAATGAGCAGTATTTTTTTTTTAGAAATTGAAGAAAGGGTAATGATTCAGAGGAAGTTTGGTTTACGTGTATAAAATAAACATTTCTTTTAATCCACAAATAAATGGATCGGATATTTATTAAGGGGTAGGTACCTTTCCTCAAACTAGAATGATGGATATCGTTTGAAACAGGACTGCTTGAATTACGTGTCGCGACTTCATATAGGGGCGCATAATAGAATTTGAGGGTTGTGAAAATGTTGGCAATCGTTTGCTAGGGGGATGTCATTTCAATCTAAAGTATCCATCCGTTAAAATCTTCAGTGCTGTCAGCAAAACTAATTTTCAATAAGGGAATAACCGGGAAAAGGCTGTTAAGAATTTTTTCGATGTTGTATTTTGATATTATTTTTCGGGATTCAGATGACAGAAAGCTATAATTTCTAAGTTAGAATTGTCTAAACTATAGTTTAAAGACAATAATGTTTTTCGCGTATATAAAATTAAAATCTGAAAAATTAAATAACATTGTGTTCAGATAATGATTTATAGTTTCTAATTTTGAATTTTGTTATGCTATAATTTACAAACAATTGAATTTTTTTATTTTTAATCTATATAAGTAAGGAATGGCAGAGTAATGAAGAAAAGTTAATTGTATTCAAGGTTCGATCGTCAACGTTTCGTGAGCTCATTTAATACAACGAATGAGAACAAAAATTACTATACTATTTTGCAATTTATTTCAAAAACTGAGAGAAAATAACCACAGGACACGAGATAAGAACATTTCCGGTAAAGGAATAACAATAATTATAAAGAAGTAGTACAGAGTCATACTTTATTTTCAACATATAAAGTTTGGTAATCTAACATAACAACGTTTAAGCTTGAACAGTTCCGCGCTTAAAGGGTTAAATATTTAAATGGAGTAGTGGAATGTGTTAAAGTGCAGATTTATTCTTCTAAAATATATTCTAAAAAATAAAATTGTGAAGTTTTTCGCTGATCTCCAAGTTCGACCGTTCTACAAAACTTGTTTGTGTTATTTCTTCGTGTACCGTGTTCTCTTGTCTGTCCAAACTTTGTCCTTATCGCGTCGAGTAACAACTTTCTAAGACTGGAATTAACGCTCGAAGGTCTTTGCAATTTTTTCGTCGTCACGCGTGCGAAATCCTCGCTGATTTACATTTCACGAGAAGCGAGAGAAGGATTGTGTTTTAAGAAGTAAAAATAGTTAAGATGTTCCGTAATTTAAATCTCATGCCAAAAGTTTATTGGAATCGATTTAGAATCAAAATTTTCTTTACGTTTACATGAAAAAACTGTCGATTAACTTATTAAACAATGTAAACATAGCATTCAGGTTTATTTATAGGCTAAAGTTTTCTTTTCCATTTAGATTGTAATTACGAAGAAAGTAGTTATATTAATTACTAACATATCCTGATCGTTTAATTAGTGGATGATTAAAACATGACATTCATTAAAATACAGTTTTTCTTATAAAAACGAATAAATTTTCGCTAACAGAGTTTTAATAAAAAATGTTATATTTTCGCAGGAATGAAGGGTTTCTCACAGAATCGCATTCAACATTTTGTTTAATTATTTAATGCCTAGACTCCTCTTTCGGAAAAATAAATGATTTCATGAAATGCACTCTAATTAAAATACATTCACCGTAATATGGATTCCGCAATTATGTACTAACAATTTGTTTGCTCGCTCCAAAACGTTAGGATGTACGTATACGTTACGCTGTTAAAACCAAATGTTGTTAGTCAGAAGGATAGTATAAGCACAGTTACGTGTAACGGAGAGACAAGTACTGCTTTGGATCCAAACAATCTTAGCGTCGAATTTGCTACGCCATCGACTTTAACTGTAGCAGCCCTTAACCGCACACGATAGAATAGAAAAATCCTTATCATTCCCTGAGACAGCCCGAAGGTCCTGATCGTGCACGAGGTAGGGAACCTCCTCTCGCGTTTCCATGGAGACCGTCTTTCTATCTCCTCTGTTTCTCTTACCCTGCCTCCCTCTTCTTCCTTTGCGTTCTCTATCTCCCTCCCTTTACACCCCTCTTTGCCCCCCTCCTTCTTCCCTTCGCTTTCTCTATCCGCCTTTTCCTCGTCGCTCTTCCGCTTTTCCTCCGATTCCATCCTCCCTCTCGCTTCCTCCATCCCTATTTTTCCTTCTTCTCTCCCTCTCGCGCATCCATGGTGTAACACAGGCTTTCGCAGTTAGCGCCGCGACGCTGGTATCGACCGACGCTCTCCATCCCCCACCGTACTCGTGCCAGGCCAAACGTCCACCCCCTTTTTCACATTGAAACCTGCCTCGTGCTGCTCCCTGACCATCACCCTCCCCCCTACTACGCGCTCACTACTATAGTACTATTCGATTCATGCCGCGAAAGAATGTATTAGTGGAATCGCGTGCTGCTTTAATTCACGAAACCAACCACTGTTTTCAGTTTCCTTGACACCCTCTAATTCTCACCCTTGCTTAAATTATTTGTGCGCGTTTTCGTGGTTCACAATGTTTGGTGATTTCGTACGTGGCCAGGATTGATTCTAAAACTGAATAAATAATCTATAGTAAATAAATCAGCATGTTTATAATTACGACAAAGGTTTTTTTTTATTTCGACTTTTAGGTCGCATCGACCTTCAGGTCATTAGCGACGACCATTCGGTTATATTCCGTGGTAGATATTCATGTCATTCAGGTACTTTAGATTTTCTATGTATTATATTTTTGTGATGTTAAGGCTTTTGTCGATTTTATTCCATACTTTTGTCTCTGGATGTGATACTTATTGCATTCAAATAGTAGGTGGTGGGCTCGATAAAGGTTAATGTACATTTCGATCAAACTGTTTCAACAATTTTCATAAATGAGAAAAGGAATCTGAAATCTATCATGAATTTGCTTAATCTTGCCTTGATAGTTTTTATTAATTTCGTTCCAAGTAAATGAATTATTTGATACTGTCCTTAATAAATAAATCGGAAAACTTCTGCAAGTGGGACATCCGTGGGACATCCTCTGCAAGATATAAACGCTTTCATTATAATTAGTTCGTCCATTGCAGGGTGTGTACATAAATGAAGACGGTGATTAAGAGCACTTTGCCATAACAAAGTATAGAATAAAAGAATAAAGAAGAAACATTCTCTACAAAATGCAAAAAATTCTATTTCAATTGGTGCATCTGTTGCGGAGCAATCGTTAAATGAATAGAAACAAAATTTAGTTCAAAATACTGTCACGATATTTTATACAAGCAGTAGGACGTGCAGTACAACCTGGCGAGGGATGACTGTACATGTATACGTCAAAGTAAATTAAAAACAAACAATAGAATTTTTTGGGATAAAGCCTTGTTTTCGGGAAAACAGAATACGTGTGCGCTGAAACCATTTTCAGGGTGAGGGGTTTACTAATAAATACTGTAAGTGTAATTAATGCATTTATTAACTGTTTTATTGTTTTATATATGTATATTATTGAACACAAATCCTTACTCCTCGAATCATTAGAATTATGAATCGATGTCACTTCCATAAAACCAAATGACTTCGTGTAACGCACCACTGAATTCGTTTTAATAATCATTATCGTATTATGAAAAAAAAATATAGCATTGCATTTAAAAAATTTAACTTAACATTTCTGTAACAGCTTCAATTTTTTCTAAGATATTCTATTGTTTTACGTTTAAAAGAACACGTTTAATCGACAGTACACTTGACATATAAATTTTTATATAAAATGTTAATCCTGATTTAAATTTTAATTAAAATTCTAATTAAAAGTAGATCCTTCTATTCTTCTCACAAATTTTCTTTCTTTGCAATTTTTGAAATAATTGTTTAAAGTTGTATCAACCGTTAGATTATCTTTTCCAATTGTGATACTTAATCTAGTTTGTAAAGATATTGACAGAAATAATATTATTTATTTTAATGTCTCTAATTATAAAATATATTCAAATATACTTCCTTTATTACAAAAAGGTGTAATACAATAATTATTATTATTGTAATTATTATAAAACTATAATTAATATAAAACAACAATATTAAAATTATTATTGCAATAAGATATAATACAATAATTCTCTCTATTAATATCCTTCATTTTAATAGTAATCGAATGTTTCCTTGATTTTTAAAGTGTAAATATGCAGAATGTACCGCAACTGGTAATACAACGGGCAAGAAGGTGACTCTATAAATGAAAAAATAAGTCAAAAATATAGAGCCACATTTTTTTATGAGGCTTCATTTTCAAGAAAATTGTGTTTGACATGAATATTCTTCAAGAATATTATTGTGCTTATTTCTACAAATAAACTTTTACATAAATATTCTTCAAAAATATTCATGTATAATGTGTTACGAAGGATGTCGAGTGGTACCATATTTTAACAACGTTAATATTTACGTTTATTAATTTACGACATCCATTACTTGCTAAATTATTACGGGAATTAACGTTGTTAAAATATGGTACCATTTAATATTCTTCATAACATTCTTAAAAGACTGTTGTAGGGTGATGGATCAAATCGGAAATGTGATACACGTAAGTGACAATATAATAAAAGACACTGTCTGACAATAGATTTTAACAGTATTGACATTTGCACCTGAATTAATTAATTTGTAACAATCATTAATTGTTAAATTAATGAAATTGTCATCTATTTTGTCATAAACGAGCTTTATTTACAAAAATTTTAAAGAATTTTCAAATTCAGGGTAGCTAAGACGATTCTGAACAATTAAGGAAAAACACTAACCAATCAGAGCGTGCGTAGAGTATAGTAACAGAAAGATATGTACTAAAAGAAAAAACTTAAAATGTTTGTTTCAAACTTTTTTCCTGTTTTATACCTGACTATTTATTTCGAATTTCTCGTAACATCTTAATAATATTTATTTTTCTTCTGTATCTTCTTGACTTTATTTCTTAAAGAATACCAGGTAATTTTTGTATATTTATATACAAAATCTCTTTCTATACCGACCAGATTAAGCATTAATCTTTGTGTAAGACGAAACGAACCAGTAGTGCATTGTAATATTATATCATCGGTTGTAATCAAACTTAATAAAAAAATCTTACGATTGAAACAAACAAATAACAGAATTTTTCTCAACCGATGATTACTGCATGTATCGTTTTGTAAGAAACGTCTTAGAATGAAACCTTCAAGCTTCCTCGCATAGTCGTCGCTCGAGAAAAATTCACCCTCCAGTCACCACACTTGACGGAACATTGCTCGTCCTGGCACTTCTGTCGGGCGTATTGCCGCATTAAAGAACAAAATTAAACGTGCAAATAGATAAAGTGGCACTCGTGCTCCGATCCGCTTTGTACGGCGGGAACACAGCCTACGTACAATGGAGTCTGAAAAGCCCCGTGTCTTTCGTGTCCCGCGGTTGTCGGCTCTTGTATACGTCACCGGGGAGTTACTTACTAATCCAACGATGTCGTTGATCCTCCCCGATAAATGACGAGCAACGCCCAGGAGACACGGTCCTACCCCAACCAGAGTTCATAATCTTTCCGTACGTGTGTACGTGCATACATTGTGTACGCATGTTGCACGCGAGCTAGTGGTACAGTGGTTGGAAACGATGTAACGTCGTATAAATTAGATGGTCGAACCTAAGTAGTCTAAGTGGTGGTGAATAATCGAGTGAATCAATGAGAGTTAGAGGTATGTGTACATATAGCACCAACATTCATTAATAGTCGTAGTTTTTATTCGTTTATTTATAACAAAACTCTGATCACCATTTCGTAAAACTTCAGAACCGGATGTAGTTAATTATTTTCCATCGATATTTATGTCGCGTAGCGAACTCTCTGAATGAGCTTTTCAATATTTTTTGACGAATTTCACCATAGCAGCAATAAATATCTACAGAACCATTACTTGCTAAATTTTCAGTTTTTATTAGTATTCGTCGAGTTATTACCAAGGTTTTGAAGGTTCGTCATAATATTTTATTTTCCATGCGTTTTGTTAGAAGTCAAGGTGATCCTTGGTTTTATTACTCGAGTCGACTGCGTGGGCCACTCGAGGGGGTGCATTCGGCACCTCCTTGTTGAGGAAGGACGACGATTGTCAACTGAGCCCTACTACTTTTAAGCAACGTCCCCTTAATTTTTCGTTTGCAAATCACAAGTTTTCCCCAGTTTGTATACGCCCACCCGAGTCTTATAAATATCCATGTTCGACGACGAAGAGCAGATTCCACAACACATTTTTTCGAACCTAAATCGAGCCTTGAAATAAATAGAACAGTTACAATTATTGAGTCCTCTAACTTATTTAATACATTATTGTATATTACAGTCCACTAACATTTAAAATATTCGCGCAAAGTTAATTCGGCGTGCGAAGTACGGGTTGCGCTGTCATCTGAGATAGACAACACTTACGCAACAATTTAATTGTTATCAACAATTCGATCTTGAACCTGTAGCAATCAGGTGAACTATAATGTAGCAGGATAATAGGAATTGAACCGGAGTTGGAACACAGCGGTGTCCGTTTAACTGTCTGAAGGTTATCTCTACCAGTTCCTGAAACTACACTAGTAACAGATGATCAGTCAATTAATTAACCCCTAGGTGGATGTCTGTTGATATACCGATAATATATTTCGCAGATTTGGATCACGATTGTTTGAGGAGTGGACATAGAAATTAAAATTGTTGTTTATTATTGTATATTACTTATTCATTGTGTCAAGCTACTCAAGTTCTTGTTGTGAAAATGATCTAAACACGAGCATACTTCAAGAATTTTAAATTAAATGTTTTACCACATGTTATCCTTGTTTCCATTATAATGTAATCAACATTTGCTTTGTAATAACAAGTCACTCTCGTGGCGTTGATTACTCTTCAAACATATAAAACGTGTGTCGCATTTATAGCAGAATAAAATTTTAATCATAACTGTCGAATGATAACGAAGAGTTCACACCAAATTTCAATGTTCCACGACCCCTGGAAGAGGCGTCAGAAGGGACACCGTAAAGGCCTGCGTTTTCCAGTTCGAGGGCAAGACCCCCCCTCCCCATGAACACCCACGCACTTTATGAGTAGCAGAATTTAAAGCTTGGAATGTTGTTGAAACGTCATTAAATTTTCAATTTTGTGTATTGAGCGGTTTTTTTTTAAATAATTAATTTACCAAACCCTTGCATTTAAACAATTCAATTTTTCGTTGTCCATCGAATTTCTGGTTCCTTCTATTCGATTAACTTTATAAAAACCCCTAAAAATAATAAATAATTTGAAGAAATAGTAGGAAATGTATTTCCGAGATTTTTAGAGTGTTATCGTCTAACCGAATCTGTGATACAATCATACCGTATCATTTCCATCAACTGTATATAGAACGCATAAAGCACACACGATAGAGGTACAGCTGAAGATCGATTACAAATTCGATCGTGTCTCTGCTCGATATTGTGACTCATTGCCAGAGTCCCGATCAATCTGATTACACAGAACTAAAGCGGGACTCGAGACGCAGGGAATTGAGTACTTTCTACGGGGTGCGTACGAATAAAGCGGACACGAACCAAATGAGATTATCTTTGATTTTCGATTGCACCCGGAGACAAAATCAGTCGGAGTAATTCACGAAATGGAATTTAATAACAGAATTGAGAACTGCCACGTATCGTAAAGGAAAATAAATTTTGAAAAATGTGAAGTAAAACGAAAGGGCAAAAGGAACGTCCCTGTAAATGTAGGCGATAAATTAAAGCTTCCATTCAAATCATGTTTAAAAGATATGACAGTTATGAAAAATTGTTAAAATTGTTGTACGTAATAATTTTAGGATTGTTTTACATTGACCTTCCACGCTTTTATTACGTGTATTTAACACTAGAACACTAGAACTGATGAGATATGAACTAGTACGTATATAGAATAATTCTTTATCGTGAAAAAAGTCAATTCATATTTAAACAAAAGAATTTCAATAAACTATGTTATTTAAAATACGAAATCTGAAGCAAGTCATTTTGATCCGTTTGATAGTTCTAGTGTTAATACTAGGTTACGTAATTTTTTTAAATACTTTTGATTGAATTTATATTTCTTTTAATATATACTACTAATGAAACACAATAACTTGTATTATTTTTTTCTGTCTTATTTTATTTACATCCGATCGGTTAATGTAGGTGTTTGCTATGATGGCGCCAACGTTTCGGCTCATAACGAAGGCCCTCCTCAGAGACTGAATTATATGATTATTTCTATTTGCTCATTACATGTGTTGTCACTTGGTCAACACATTGATTTGCAAACAGTTCAAAGGTACCTCAAACACCTATATCAAACAATTTGGTATAAATAGAATCTACTGTAAGTTATTACTAAAATTCAGCCAGTAAATAGATAAACTAATGCATTTTTAATGTTAATAATTCTTTGAAATTAAACTATCTTTTTAATTCTAATCGTTATTCTATTGTATTTGAAACAATTAAGTGATAAAATCTGAATAATTCCATTTATCCTTTGGCACAATATACAATAATAATACCTTCGAGAAATAGCTGTTATTTAACAGTTTATTTATAAATAGAAATGGACAAACCTAAATATTTTTCTAATAATTCGAAAAGTAATAGTTGAATAAAATTGTATCCTCGATGACCTCCAATAAGAGTCGTCGAAAAATAATTAGTGATGGACGGCGTTTGATCTAAAGAGTAACGTGACCAGCTACTACTATGAGCGGCCCGGGTTTTTTTCCCGATATGTAATAAAAACACTTGAAATTTTGAAAGCAATTTTTTATACTGATAAGTAAACGAAAAAATGACTAGCTTTTAAAAAATATTGTTTAAGAAGTAATTAAAATAATTTCCAAGAATTTCCTTTCTAAAGTTACTACACAGTGTACGGCATAACGAGTGTTATATTGTTTTAATTTTTTTTTTTATGAAATTGGAACAAATTAAATTAATAAATATACATATTATCTACAAAATTTGGAAGTTTCATTACCTGAAACAAGTATTCATGTCTACACTCTTATAAGAGTGTTAAATATAGGTAATAATAAAAATGATATTGAGGATCTTTTATTTTCGAATAAAAATGAACTCAATCGATTTGTAGATAAAAAAAGCTGTTTATTAAAAAGTGAATTACAGAGGTACGGAGGCGACAACCCGAGAGCAAAACCGTTACTTGGATCGGGGCTATCGCACGATTAACTTAAAACGCCGGAATAACCCTTGTTATATCCTCGGTGTCGCCGAACGGTCAGCGTACCCATAGCTTTTATGGTCCGAGTTGGGCTACGTCAAGGAGAGAAAATTGCAAAAATGAAAAATATATAATCGATTCTCAATAAATGAATGAAATAACTATTTTCGAATCATGTTCCCTGGCGATTTGAAAAAATTTTGAAGAAAAATCAAAGTTCAAAACTTCCGATTACGAATTGATAATTTGGTCATATTGCCATTTCAGTATAGGAAAAAAAGTCCTTGCAATTTGATTTAATTTATTCTGTAGTCTCTTAGTCAGCATTGATTATATTATATTATATTCCAAGTAGCTTGCAGCGATGTACCTGCATCGATATTACTTATGAGAAACTCGGATTCCTTTGTGTAGCGATGAAGCTTTTCATCCTTAATTACTATGTGAACTATTTTCATTATTTCCATACATTTGAAAACAAGTTATTTATTGCTGGATTTTTCTTTTTACGACAATGGTTCTGATATATTTATAAGAGTTACATTGGATAACACTTTGCTCATATAAGTGTCTTCCATGTATCTTACCCTTTTTTGTACATGGGGTGTGGCTGCTTCCGCAAAAATGACATTATTAGATTGTTGATTCGATGACCATACTCTAAATTCCTTTTGTTCCCCGCTTGAGGTACTCCTTGCTCGAGTAGTAGATAAAGCTTGTACAGTCTAGTTCGGATCGAATAAAGGATTTGTAATTGGTAAGCAGGGTATTAGGATCCAAGCCCCAGCTAATTCCACCAAAGTGTCTTACGATGCTTGAGACTTTGAAGCTCATTGCGATTATCATTGTAATTCGCCCTCTTCTGTTTCTTCTTTGATTTTTGAATTCCATAAACTACACCGTTTTCTTGAAGTTACTATTCGACTTCTGGGGTTGGTAACGCGTGTAATAGTTTCATTCTCATCTCAGTAGTTTCTTGTAATTGGTTGATGGTGTATTTTTTTTCGTGTACACCTAATGTCACGTGTTTTACTAAAAATCAAAGCGGAGAAGGTTCTTGTTGCACGATAACGCACCCAAATCCAACGCACCAAACCCCCATTATCCGAATATCCTAATATACGGACGTTCTATTACCTGTATGTTCTGTTATCCGTACAACCTTTCGTTGCGATGTTTACACGCATGATACAATGTATTTAGATGTAATAAATGCTTTACTGTGATCGGCCGGTTGCAATTCAATCTGAAGCAGACAGAGAACAGTATTACAGTGGCAAGTGAACGAAAACGGGTAGTTTTAACTATTGAAGAGAAATACAAAATAATTAAAGATCTTGAAAGTGGTGAAAGTGCAACGGAATCAGCAAGAATATGTATATGGTTTTGGAAAATCTACAATCACAGATATTAAAAGGCAGAAACGCAATATTGAAAATTATATACAGAATGTAGATTTCACAGATGCTAGTACCAGTAGGAAAAGCTTAACGAATCCAAAAAATAAAAATATAAGAGATGCTGTCTTTCAATGGTTTCGTCAACAAAGAGACAAAGGCATACCGATATCTGGACCCATTTTACGCGAAAAAGCACAACATAGTATTCAACAACTGGATATCTTACAATAAAAAATGTATGTGACTTAGCAGCTAAAAAAAATATGGAATCCTTAGATGTTGAAAGAAACTATCAATTTTGTTCATTTCTACTTGAATAAATGAAGTTTAATGCAAAAGGTAATAATTGTTCTATTATGCGAAAATTCCACTATCCGGCCACGTTTGTCTCCCTATTAGTTCGGATACGGGGGTCTCTACTGTACTTCACAATTAGGATAAGTTAAATGTGTTTTCTCAATACTCCCGTCATCCATTCCTACCAATGTACACCTGCTACCAAAAGTACATTGCTTACATTCTTTAAAATTTGAATTTTAAATAAGTTTAAAAAAAATTTACAATAAACAAACATTTAAATATTATTTTGTAGGCAGAAATCTACAAAAAATAAAGAATGATAAATCTGAAAATCTGCAATACGTGCTTAACTTTTTCCTACTTCTGCAGCAAAAGTGATGTTTATTATTTACATAATGTAAAATACCACCCATGCAGATCCAACTTCCTAGGGTAATACTTGAAACAAAGCATCCTGTTTGGAGACAAAACTCTTTCCAATGCAAACTCCGCATGCCTACCACCGTTAGCAAACACAAAACATAAACTTCCCTATCTCGTCAGACTTTTTCCAATCTGTTTCGAGATGCATCCGAGCGTATCGTCATAGCAACCATCGGGCATGATCGTCGAATGAAATGGGGCGAAATGATTTGCGGTCGCAGTTTGATCACGGTTTATCGATGACGAGTCCTTGCTCAGGGATTTAGTCAGGGCACGGTCCCGGCAAAGGGGTGTGGCACTCCGTTATTTCGAGGGTTGGCACGCCATTCGCCGGCGATAAGGACTGGCCTACATTCCCGTACCTACTTCTCACAGGATATTAAACCTTCTATGGATACCTCCTTGTTCTACTTCTCGGCTAATTCGAAAACGTTAATCCATCAAACGATGTTTCAATCATAATGAAATGAAATTACATGGCCAAACCCTTTTTAGATGAAATCGAGTTTAACGTAGAAGAAACGAAGAGGTATCTCATGTTTCTCTAGTACCATTTAGTTTTAAATTGAAAAATAAATGATTATTTTCACCGATATATTTGTAAATTGCTTGTGCACCTCGCTATCTATTTGACTAGCTTTAAACCTAGTTCGTTGTTTACATCAATTACTGGCCAATTATCTTGAATAGTCCACTTTCTCAGACTCAGAGCAAGTAGGTGTTTACACACCAGAGTGTTCCTTTCCTTAACACTATTACACGTGAAAAGATCCTTCTGATAAGGAAAAGATTGCGTTTCCCTTGTATTTATTTTACAAATCAGTTTAAGAAGATTCTTTTGCAGTATTTAAAATATTTTATTGAAAATATCACTACAATTTTTAACCCTTTCTCTGCAGTGCAAAGACAAAATTACACTTAAAAATTGTAAAGAGTTATCAATACCACATATTAAACAATTTCTATTAAGAATTTGAAAGCGATAATACTGTGTGGTTAATAAAGTTAGACGCCTAACGACACTCGTAGTATAGGACGATGTATTTATAATGATAAACCTGAAGCAAAAATTAACAATCACAATTAAAGGATAGAAATGTTAGAATATTAAACGTATCTCATTTATTAGGTGCGGAAATGAGTTGTTTCCGATTTTTTGGTAAAATCGAAATATTCGCCGTTGTTTTCTATTATCTTTAGCCACTTTTTGGGTAAATTATGAATTCCCTCGCGATAGAAACTCGGTGGCTCACCGTTTCACTTGGATTAAGCATTTCATAGTACAGAATTCTCTTCATGTCCCACCATATGCAGAGTAACACTTTTTTTGCATGAATATCAGGCTTTGCGGTTAACGCTGGTTTGCCAGGGTCTACCCACGATCTTTTTCGGTTGGGATTCCTATACAATATCCATTTTTCATCAGCTGTAATAACCTGATGCAGGAAATCTTGTTTATCGCAGAGACTTAGTAAGTTTAGAGCCGTCTCGTATCGACGAATTCTGTTTTCTCCGGACAACTCATGGGGAACCCATTTTCCGAATTTCTGTATTTTTCCAATTTTGTGTAAACTCATAGATAATGCTTTTTGTGTAACGTGAAAGTGTCTTGCCAGTTTGGAATGTGGAAGAATATCTCGCAACAAATGATCATAGCAAATGATTGAAATTCGTCGGAAAGAACTTATTTCTACGCCTAATATTAATATTGAACTTCTCAAATTGATTTAAAAGATCAGTTGTTGAAAAAATGATAATTTGTTAATGGTAGAAGACGGTTAATGTGTAGCCTGATGAACTATTCACTTTTCAGTTTTTACTGTTGTGCAGTTAACCCTGAATCAACAGCTACCTTGCAAGTTCGTAGTACAACTAATCCATTTACTGTACAAATGTAAACTCAGTTTTAATACTCTACCAGCTATTTATTCAATCGTTTACACCCGTATGCTAACCGGATTTTCTTGCTAGTCTTATTAATATACAGATTTTAGAAATTATATGGGTGAGTACCTAAAAAAATAAAAATTGGCTGTGGTGTTAGTATAAATGGATATATATGGTTTATCTAAAAGAACATAAATATAAATTGAATAAAACTAAAACTAAAACATCAGAGTAGTAATAGCGCTTGAATAGAACAGATCAAGAATTGTAATAGACTTCGTATAGTATAGACATTAGCGTGCGGCCAGACTTAGATTGTTATATAGTCTTCATTTACAGAGTGACCCTTCGAGAAGAACTTTAGTCGGAACACTGCAATCTACAACAAAGCTCAAAAAATTGTTTTAATCTATCTCGAACGGTAACAACCTGTATAAACCGGATTTTACTAACGAGTCCGCCAGTAATCCCCGAACGAAATACACTTTTTACATTCCTTTCTTCACCTCATCCCACGGCTATAGCAGTGCGCTATAAAATATCACCCATCGAACTTGTCATCGATGAAGAGAATTGTGATTCTTTCCTGATGAAACTAATAACGAGGCACGGCATGCATGCATATGGAAATCCCAGTAAGGTTCATGAATCGAGATAGAAGAATAGAATAAAAGTGTAGCACGCTTGTGTATAACGCAAGGGTTGAAGAGCCTCTATTATTGTAAAGCACTGGGCGATGAGCCCAGAGATTGCATTCTAGAGGGATGCATCCCTCCTCGTTCCCTCTTCGTCATCCTTCGCGACTCTCTAGTTCCTCTTTCGTGTACTCCGCCCTCTCGCTCGCGTTTTGTTGACGAAATTGCATTTTCCCTCGGCGCAGCTTCGCGGTACACCAGTCGCAACGAAGGCACACGAACACTTTAGCGTCACCAACACACTAATCCAGCAACGCGCTCAGTTTGGACGCGTGTTTTGTATAAACTATTCAATTAAGGATCCGCAATGCGTGCAAAGTGCAAACAGGATGCCTCGAGATGGTTTCCGCGTGTATTTCATGGACAGGATCGCGCGGATACGATGGATGGCAAGCAAGCTAGGATATCGCTAATGAGCTTCCTTCGCGCGTATGTTTGCCTTCGTAACGTTTGCAGTATGTAACTCAGGTCGGTTCGACGTCAAAGATCAAAGATTCGCATGATTTCTGATCAAATTTTGAGTAAACCCTGTGAGAGCATTTAACGAGCTGCTTTCGCGTTGTTACTTCGAATATTATTTATCCTGTAATAGTGATGTTTGCTAAGTAAGAATTACGCATACCGACAGTTAAAAATTTAGAATAATTAGTCTGAAAATAGTGCACTATCAATATGCTATCTTCTATGCATTTTTCATGATAATATAACAAGCATTTTCATATTGGAATAAGATAACAACTGAACGCTCACACGCAAATTGTGCATCAGGCTTTTCTATTTTAACCACTTATGAATAATTTAATACGTGTCTTACATAAACTATGTAACAGTTAGATATTTTAATTTATATTTACAACTTTATTACATTTCATGCTCTATTTGCGTTTTAGCTTATTTACAGTATTGCATGCTATATGAATTCTGAAAAGGAATTAATTCGACAGTTGCTGTTAAAAATATTTCTATAATTTCTTGAAAAAATTATTTCAAATAGCAAAGAAATATCAACACTGATTCTTGAAGTTTAGGCAAATATTTTAAATCAAATACAGTCATTTTTAATTAATCAATGTCATATAATTTTAATATATGATCGTTTGATATTTTAAAATAACGTCTGAAATCGACGTTATTTGCGAAATGGCCAGCTATAAATTATTTTAATAAAATAAAATGTTGATACTGTTGCGTACGCGTTATCTATCGTTTATTTGATAGTGCAACTCGTACTTCGCACGCCGAGTGCGACTATGTTTAAGCGGACTGTATTCGTGGTTGTTAAATAAATATACTCCGAGGACTCTTATACTCTAATATAATATATTTGCTGTCTTGTCAAAAAATATTTGTGGAATCTGCTGAATTTTGAGTTACAAGTTATTTTATACGATTCTGGGTGGGCGGTTAGAATTTGCAAAACGTTCTTATTCGCTGATGGAAAATCTGTAGGATGTCGCCGGAAAAGTTGTAGGCGTTGCTAAAATTAAGCGAGTGGGAAGTACGTCCTTCCTCAACATTTTCAGGTAGGCACCCCTCGGGTGACCTACGCCGTTGACCCGACCATCTTAGTAAACTGACCATAACAAGTAATAAACCCAAGGATCGCCTTGACTTCTGGCAAACATCTGGAAATTATAAAATGCTAACGAACCTTAAACTGAGCAATAAACGACGATAACTAATAAAGCAAAAAATTTAGTGAGTAATGGTTCCTTGGATGTTTATTACTGTTACGGTAAAATCTTTCGTGTGAATAATATGCTAACAATACCTCAAACGAGGGTTCGCTACGCGACAAATACACTTAAGAATTTTAATACACATATGTACATATTTGAAAAAAAAAATATAGAATTACAAAAATCGAAGATTTTTATAAAAAATACTTATAATTAAAAAAGTATTTCGTAGGTAAACATTATATTGGAATTACATATAAATTATTATCAAATAAATTAAAAATTACAATTTTTAACTCACAAAAACTCAAGTTTTTAATTTCAAACTTTGAAAATATTGCAAAACCTTAAGTTTTATGTATTTAACATTTGTTATATTTATCACACTGTATCTGAGTAATTTAATCAGTTGCATTAACACTTGTTTTAACAAGTGTACAGGGAATTGAATTATTTATAATTCAATAAAAGGATAATTCAAATATGGTAACCATACTTTACATTTCACAATGTTAACACCTTTTTAATCGAATAACAATCTACATATATTGTAATATTGCGAAACGATACGAGCTGTATGGCCAACGTCAAATTTTCGAACAAAAATCGGGCCACTGCTTAATTGCACGCTACAGACCGTTTCAATTAACGTTTTATTCTGCCCCTGTTCGTTTAAAAGAATTTTACGGTACACGCGTTTGTAGGCGACACAGATTAATGTCGACAATTTTACGAGTGTACCTTTATGAATCACTGACCTGCGAAAATTCAGACTTACGAATAAATTTCACGTCACGCTTTTTCTCCACGAAATCTTATTGTGTATTCAAAAAATTTTTACAGATTCCTTCTTCGAGCAACATACAAATGCAGATATGTCAATTTTTTATGAACTGTTTTGCGCAATTTCTCATGCAAACTGATCAGCATTAACATAATAAAACAAAACACCTTCAGAGATTTATTCAGATACCTCATTGGAGCGAAACTTTTTATTCATCGACTTTTAAAAACGTAAATCGGATTTATCAAACAAGAGTTATTATTGAAACAATTTTAACAATTAAGTCTAGTAAAGTGAAAAGCGCCCTAAAATTCTTTTGGTTGTACAAATTCAGAGGAAATTCTATTAAATTGTTTTCTGACATCTCAATTTTTAATCTATCAAATAAAATTTGTAGGAAGATTTTTGGTTAGGTAACAATTGGGATATTGGCACTTGTCTGTTTAAAAGCAGAATCACTGTTGAAGAAATAAAATAAAATCTTCACCGCAATTTTGGTTAAAATGTATTGCAAGTTTACCTAGTAATAACTTTTTACATGTGACTGATGAAAACTTTTGCATAGCCCTAGTGCTTATCTCTTATGACATTCTTACAATCAGAAAAAATGTTCATTTCTGGAGCTTAATACCAACTCGATTTAATTCAAGATTTAAGCAATAATCCGATATTATTGTAATGATAGTTGAAATGATAATTGAAAGTTAATTAAATTCATCATCGCAATGTTCTAATCCGAATCCCATTCAATATTCGCGAGAGCATTCATCGAGCATTCATTCGATATTATACGCGGAGAAGGGATCGCGATAATAGAAGAATGGGGTAATATCTTTGCTTAGAGAAGAATTTAATTCTGTTCACACCGAAATAATTGAAAGCAGCGATAAAGGATTGAATCGACAAAATATGTATTGATAGGATGTACAGTTAATTGCTTGTGATTCTCATATCAGCTAAATACTTGACAACATTGAGTTATTAATTTTCTATATATACGTACTAAAAATTAAAAAAAAAATTGCACAACTAAGTAATGTGCATCGATTTTTGACTTCCACTGTAGATTAAATCACTATGTCCATTAATAATATCGTTATGTAAATTCATAAGGTTAATTTTTCTGTATGTACATACCTATATGTGTATTTTAAGTCACATGGATGTAGCCTGAACGAAATTTGAATAAGAGACTGACATGTCTTGTCAAATAAAAGATCTAAATGCAGAAAATAATTTTATTATTAGAACTCATTTCTAGAGAAGAAAAAACATTTTTCCAAATAACATTTATTGCTATTACTACAAATTATTCAATATTTTAAGTTTACTTGTTTATACATATTAGACTAATTTAATAAATATTCAAGAATTCATCACATTTACCGTAACATATACACTTGATTCTATCCAGTTTTAAAAATATTTTGTTTGTAAATGTAAATTAACTTTTTATCATTAATCTGTGCTTTTCTTTGACCTATTCTTTTGGTTACAATAAACTAAACTTAAACAGGAATTGATGATTCTATTTTAAATTCATTTGAAATTATTTACAGTAGCTCGGTTTTTGTCACACTCGAAAATACTATTGGTACATAATTGTAAATCATATAGACATTTATGTAAGCATAGGATACCATTTTAGGATTACAATATTTTATTACTGTACTGCCGAGTTCAGTTTACAAACATTAATTATGAAGTGACCTGATAATTTAATGCCGTTTATCACCTGTCGTGCACAGGTCGTTGACTAATTAAATGAACAGCTTAGTAAACCAATAACTAATAACTATCCCATATAAACGATATACGAAATTTTCTAAATATCAAACTTCCATGTATTATTTTTACATTATTTCTAAATTAATTTATTCTCCAATTACGAAAGCTAATTCTAAATCTTTACAAAGCGTTTAATAATTATTATTATTAACAGTTTTATTTTGTTTTTAATTACAATTCAATTTCAACTTAATATGCCGTCATTAGACTATTAATCTCATTTATTAGGTGTACAAATGAATAATCCAAATTATTTTAAGCAGTTATGAAATCAATTATGAAATCAATTGATTTTCCCGCTCTTTTGCAGTTATATGTATAGTGTTGACATCAAAATGACATATAGTTTGGCGGAAGGCCCAACATAACCTTCATATGTTTGCATACTTTTTACTGAATATTTCAATATGTAATACAATATTTATAAAATTATGTTAAATTCCTGTATTACAGAAATAGTTTAATTTGTTTTGAATATGAGATCTAACATTATAGTACAATAAATTTAGATTTAGTCTAGGATGAAAAACAACAGTTACTACCGTTAATATGATTGCAATATTATAATTATGCTAAATTAATTATACTGCTTTTATAAGCGCTGTTTACTAAACATCAAGTATTACAAGTATTTCGTGTTAATTATTTATTTCCATCCTATTGTAATTACTCAGTTTAATAATAACTTGTAGAAAAGACAGTAATTAATATAATATAGCAATATTCCACACTTTATACACTTTGTTTCCTATAATAATAATACTTACAGTCAATCATACTATGAAGGAAAGAGTAATCTTCAATTAATTGAAGACTGTAGATTGTTAGACTGTAAATTGAAAACTGAGAACGTTTTTACATTGCAAGTTCGAGTAATTGTTTGATAATTCAGCAATAATTAATCAGTCTTTGATCTTTTTTGCGCAGGTGGTAACTCCACAGAAGTGCGGCGACGTATACCTTTACGATCTTCCAGCGAGCCGAGCAAGTCCTGCGCCACCCTCGAGGCACGATTCACCCTTGAACTCGAATAACGAGCATTTACACAACTCAGGTACGTAGCAACCCTTCGTTCGACTCTTCTACGATTCACTTGTAACGTAGTTACAAACATTGCACGAGGACTTCAACAAAATCCCGCGATAGTTACATTGAAGGGTATCAGAATATATTTTTGAAAAAATTGTGCAAAAATAAGATATTGAACCATTTTATTTTATCTTATACTTCTATTAAGATTTTCTCATTTCTCTTTTAATAAGAAATGTCTCGAAAGAGAAAGTTTGCCTCTCATCAAAAACTTTCAAAATTATTAAAGAAAGGAAATTTTTATTAACGTTTTTAGAACTTTATGCTGTTTATGGAAAAGGAGAATAAACCAAACTTGTTAAAACTGTAATTAAAACATATATTTGTGTTTGGATCCTTAAAGGATAAATTATTACATCTATTGCAAAATTCAGCTTGATTATATGAAAACTTTATATTTTCTTTCCAGAGCCTCCATTGTTCAATTAATTTTTACTTTCTCTTTCAATTATAAAACAAAGATAAAACAAAGTAATTATTTCCTAATAATTTAAAAATTATACAAAAATAAGATTTGAATAATGGTACCGTTTAATGGAAATGTGATTTAAGTCAGTTTTTTCATATTTAGTTTAACAACACATTTTAGGTATAATACTATTAATAATTAATACTACTTTAACACTTTGACTGTCACGTTACAGCTGCTAAAAATTCTATTTAATAATAAGTTTATTTTTGATAAATTTTATATTCCATTTCTTTTTATAATTTCTGATATCTAATGGAAATATTTTCTACCAAGCAACTGAAGGAATTCATAATATGGGCAGAGGTTTCTAATGAAAATTCAAGTGTCACACATATATGGGTGTCGTGGCAGTCAAGGTGTTAAGGTACAATTTTGTAGTAGCTTACATATAAGAGATGTAACATTCTTCGATGTTATTGCATTTTACAGAACTTTTACTTTCATCTTTCATTATTCAGTAAACAACTTTATGACTCACACCATGTTCGCATTGAATGATTCAATTAAAAGACAGTGGTTCGATTTTTCAATCTTAATTTACAATATTACATCCTTATACAACTCTGATTATTTAAATGTATAAAATTACGAACTCTTCAAAGAATTAGAAGTTCATGAAACTTTTTAAAAACCCTCATTTTCTTTTACAATTATTGATCTGTATTAACAATGTTTCAACTACCTATGGACTCGTGTAACTTTAAGGTAACGTATCAAATTTTGGTTGTAGGTTAGAAATTTCCTTTCTTAATATTTTACTTAGATATAATAATTAAATGATAAAAATATTTATCTAGAAATTACACAAAAATATATATTTTTAATTTATGTAATAATTCATCTTGATTTTTGCGCAGAAAATTCTATAAATATGTTTTCACTGTTTTAACATCAAAATGTTTTGTTTTTAACACAAAATCTTGTTTTACATCCTATGTTTTATTCATTGTGTACCGCATTCCATTTCAGCCGACACGCGTAAAGAATATCAATGACCATACGCGTGCAAAATGATTAATTATCTTTTATACGTATCAAATTATATTTGTTTTTATCTAATTTTTATATTCAAAACCTGTAACATTGATTGCAAATGAAGCACGAATATAAACCTAAAAAATTCTGTTTACTGACAAGAGTAAACAAATTTTACGTTCAAAGCGTAAACTTTGTGCATAAAGAACAGATCCTTTTTCCTTTTTTTTTTTGAATAAATGATCTATCAGTTGATTTAAGGCTGGTTGTTTTACACCGTATCCAAACGTTTCTTTAAATCGTTTTAATCGTCTATTAAACTTTTGTTCAGTGGCGTTCAATTGAAAACGAGCTTTTCATAGGAGGCATTTATTGGGAATCGATAGAATGCTGATGCTTCTACCGGAATTCTTTTTTACGAAACGATGATATTGCGAATACGATTTCCATTTCCATTCGGAACCCGCTAACGGCTGCTTCGTGAATATACATGCTGTTTTTTTTTTTAAATTTGTGTGTTGTATACAGTAAAAACTTCATATACATGCGTCACGATATTATTGAAAAATTGATGCTCGAATATTCATTAAATATTTGAATTATCGATATAGGAGATTAATTGTTCCCTCCTTTTTTATTACTTAATTTTTAAAACTGCATTGATTTTTATGTGGATTATTGGTAAATGAGCAAGTTGATCAAATTAAATTAATTATATTAAAATAAATACAATCAAAATCCACGAGGGCCATTCAATAAGTAACGAGACAAACTGATATATAGCTCCTAAACGGTTTCATGAACCAATACGAAACTTTCTATATTTCAAGTTAGCATCGTTGTAGCGACTTTTGATCATCTGTTTGACAAGATTTTGTAAACCTAACCTATAATTCAGTCAGTTGAAAATATCAAACCCGATTGAGAATTGCACCGCGGAAGAATAACGTGCTATAATTAGATCTAATTGTTTTTTGTTTTTGTAGCGTGGCAATCAAAGTGTTAAAGTAATTAGCAATAAAAAGTAACCCGTCTTTATATTTACGATATGCATTTTCCTTAAGAAAACTTGAGGATACAACGACCCCAAATGTAGCGACCACGATTATTCTATTTGCTTCTTTTATATTTTTTTTCTTCTAATTAGTTTGTTTTTTCGCTACTTATTATATACTATATAAATAAGATATGTAGAACATAGCTCGAGGCGTCCGGAAGACACCTCCGTCTGTTCCCCGGAAGGCGCCAAGCGGTTGATCCAGCCGTTCTCTCCATTCCAGGGGCGGTTAGGATAGAGCCTCCGTACTCCCCTCTCTAGTAGGCGACCGGTGGTTAATCCAGTCGTTCGCTCCTACGACTCTAACACGATCAGAGAGCACACTCCTAATCGCTCCTCCTGGTTGGCGACCGGTGGTTAATCCGACCGTTCTCTCCATCCGAGAGAGAGGGGGGAGAAAGCATTTTCTGAGCTTCCTCGGGCGTCTGGGTGAACCCTCCTCCCCGATAGGCGACCGGTGGTTAATCCCAGTCCTAGGGCTAGTCCTTGTACACTCCCGTGCTGTAGAAGGGTATCCGAAAACTAGGCTTCGCACTATCCTTGCTCTAATGGACGACCTCGTTTTCTCCCAAAAGAGCACATCAAGGAAAATGTTGCGAGCCCAATGTTTATATGTAGTTTGTTACGATCCATACCATTATTCAGACCGATCCCTTACCATCCTCCTTGGTTAGTTTTGTTTTACAGTTAAGGGATATTAAATGCTACAAGCATGGAAAACCCCCGACATTTAATTTATTCAAACAATGCAAGTAGGCGTATCAAAAAAAGGCCTTCAGCAAACAATCTTGACATAGACAAAGGACGACAGCACCTCACGACACCGTAAAGTGTAAAGGTACACTCTAACCCATACCTGGCAGGACGTTTTGGACTTTTTCTACAAGGCGTGACTTTAAATCAGTACATTTCAACCCCGACAATTTCAATCATTCATTGGCCGAAAACACTTTCCTCAACTTTACTCTTGACCAGACTGGACACACCATCACATTCGAAAACAAGTATAAGAATACCGGCATTAGACACAAGTTATTAATTATCATTTTAAAGAATCAGAATCATACAAGTACACAAGTTGAAAACCGAATAAAACATATTCAACGTAAAACTTATCAAATTATTCAATCAGGCTCGGTACGGCAGTACGTCAAGAGCTACATATTTTATCACAATTATTATTATACTAATGAAGCACGGTCAATCAACTGCTCCCGCGTTTTCACGAATTCGCTTCCGTTTCGCGAATTTTCCAATCTTCTCTTCATGCGTCGATCTTTCAAAAAGATCTTGTCCTCTTCTCGCCGATGTTGTTACACGGTCAAAATTCCAAAGTTATCTCACATAACCTTAAGCAAGCTCCGTGCAAAAGATTACTGAACCTGATTTGATTCTCCTATCGACAGATTGACCCCGTTCATTTGTTGAGAATTTAAAATTCATATTCTTAAAGCAAGAACAATGGTATCTTGATCGTGTGGCTACTTCGTAAATAAATTAACTATACCGTTTATTTCCACTGGCAAATAAGATAATATCAGGCATACATATTTCAGAAACTATAATTATTTTACTTTGCTATTTATACTGTTAAGTATTAGTTTATTAATACATACATACATACATCAAACTGTCATTAAATGTGAAAACCATTTACTACAGCAGTTGTAGTAACAGTAAAAAATATGTGTTATTGAGGTATAATTAAACCAAATACAAAAGTTACTTTTCATTTGTAACACAAGGTATTTTTTTAAAAACGTACTAGTACCTAATACCGTATAATTTTTCATAGTTTATCATTAAAACCATCATTTTCCATAAAAGGAAACTGAATACAAAATTTTCAAAAATCAGTTTAGTGCTAATTATGTACGCATGTACTAAATCGGTCAATTTAAACCGAAACAATTTCAACTTGTGATTGTTGAGGTAAAGCGAAACGGCACGGGAAGTGTGCGTGGTTGACGACATGTTATTTATAAATCACGAAATTCTTGTTATTTTTAATATTGATGGCACATATCTTCCAAAAACAACAAAGAACAGCATTTATATTGTCGGTGGTTACTGTTTAGATACCAATCTTTTGTTTTAATATTTAATCTTATTTTAATCTTTGAAAACAGATCACATTGTTCTGCGAGATTGTTCTGGTTCTCAACATCATTCTAAAGACTCCAATATATCGTCAAAAATAGAAATAGAAACAAAATAAATAAGAACAAAGTTAAAAGAAACTTTCAACAAAGAAAAAGAAAGCAAGACTATATAAATTCTATATAAATACAACTTGATATACTCGTTAGACGACCTCTTAGCATCGTTTATATTGTTTACATTTTGTAATACAAAAATTGGTGGAAGAACAACCGCTTCTGAATTTTTAATTGGTACATTAAAGGGGTTAATGATATAAAGTTTATAATACCGGTCATCAGTGACCCACGTAATAGGGAACACGTTAAATTCATTAATAAAACGAATAGATTTAGCACTTTCTCATAATAAAAATTAGTGTTCTCATACAAAGAAACTGTTTCATATCACTAGTTTCCAAGGACAATTAGTAACAAAAATCCCTCGATTTTCTTTCGGCGAATACACTTTAACATACCTTAACAGCCGTTTCATATCTTTACCAGCACAACTTTTTCTATTAATGATTCTAAATTCGGACAGCAGAAAATTAATTTAACAAATACATAACGTTCTTTAGAAACTAATTGTATTTATTCACAATGATCAATAATACGTGCACAAATTGCTCAACGACAAAACACGAAACAAATTAGCACCGCAATACCTGATAATACATAGTAATCACCATTGCTTATTAACATCAAAGTGTCGTACAACAATTTTCCCTTCAGATCCACCCTGCACCATGAATATTGCAATAAATCCTACAACCTGTCCTTGGTTGTTTGCAAGTTGAAGCTTCCCCTCAATCAGGTATTCTCCATCAATTCACCCTGTTCAACGACGATACAACGATCTAATTTCTTTCAAATTTCTGTCTAGGACGATACACGACAAGTAGTAGAAGTTCGGTGGACAACGGCGGCGACGTGAGCGAATGTTACGACGTACCACCACGTGCGGTTCCGGTAATTCCATCTCCAGCTAGCAGTCCAAGTCCTGCGCCCTCGTGCTATGATATCCCAAGGCCACCTACCTCTTGCACGCCAAACTCAAACTGTTCTGGAGGCTCCGGGGTTACACCTCTGGACTGCTACGATGTGCCCAGATCGTTGCAACCCCTCACACCCAGCAGCTCTGCATCAAGTCTTACGAATGATGGATCTCTCAGCGGATCGAACCGGTATGTGATTCCTCGAAATGATAGCCGATCGATGAACCTTCGTTTTATTTTATAGCACGAAATAAAGTATTTAGAAGAATAAGGCGTGTCTTTAACATAGGAGGTAACAGATGTTCAAATACATAGAATTATAAAGCTCATATTGCTCTTCTTGTTTGTCTTTGAAGGGTGCACGTTATTTGACACATAACTGTGTCAAATGGAGTAGTCAAATTTGAACTTTTTTTATCCTTATCCATTGCATTCCGCACTGTGTGGCGGGATGGTCGAACAGTCCATCCTCGCAGGTAAGTATTCAGGGTACAAGTCTACGTGTAGTTAAGCTGTGTATTTACAAGGTATACCTGCAGCACCACTGTCATAAACCTGGTGCTATTAACAGATTCAAAGTCCGAGTACGCGATAAGCACTAAATATTAGTACCAAAAAGAATATATCGCAAAATTTTAATCGTAATTATTTACTTGTAAGTATGCAAGCCTATAAATATATTGCAAAGTAAGCGATACCGAGCGAATCATCGATTGGCAAAATTAGCACGGACCGGCCGGTAGAAGACTGTCAATAAAACGGCACCACAAAGGGTTAATCTTTCGTACTTTGTACGCTACGCCATGTTACGATGGCGAACGCGACGCAGAGGAGTTCTGTGCCCACCGCTTCCGTTGTTTAAAATGTTGAGTTTTACAATATATTTTAGCTTCAACGGAAACGTTGAGGCCGTCTCATAAAAAATTTTGAACAGTAATTCAATTTTATTCTGATAATAATATCAACGAGATCAGTTAAAGCATCAACAACGAGTACGTTGAACTTTGTACATCTGCTAAGGTAACGAGGCATACAGCTGCTAGGAAGTGATTTATTTCTAGAAACTCGAGCTTAAATGCCGGACCAGTGCCAACAGCAGTCATTCCCGTTGCACTTTCGGCGGAATTCGTTCCATTTACGATCCAAAAAACATTTAAGCTACAGATTCGATCGTATATTTCGTTCAAAAGTAACCTAAATTCGAAAATAACTTAATATTCTTCTCCGTCTAAAAAGAATTACACATATAATGTGTAATTAAACCTTTGCACTCGAGTGGCGCCTCTGGGGCGCTGTATGCAATTAACTGGAATATTTTCAAATGTGAAATTTAAGTCTTATTTATTTTAGCACATAGCAAATCAACGAAAGAAATAAAAGCAAATAGACCATAAGTATCTACAACCCTTTTCTCCCAAAATAAGACTTTTAAATTTTCAAAGTTTCATTACAAAAGAAATTAGACTTAATCATATCCAAAATTCTTAGAGTGCAAAGGGTTAACAGATATTAACTTTTGGAAATAGATTAATAATTTGTTATAAAAGGTTTATAACTTTAATATCATAATAGACAACATTCAAAATATAATTTCTAGTTCAACGTAATACTGCATGAATCCGATGAATCAGAACTTACTTTCTGCAAATTTCATCTTATATTGTCTGCAAATTCAAAATATTAACCGTTAAAACATACGTTGTTATTTCATGATATTTTCAGATTGTTTTGTTCACCTACTGTTTTTATTCAAAATAAATTTATTTAGTTTGACAATGACTGTTCATTATTATTAATCGCTCAATTATTGAAGAAGTTTAAAGAAGCAAAGTTTGCAGCTTTCAAAATTTTCAATCGGAAGTAATGTTGCTGTTGTCGTTTCCTTTTCTAGCATATTCTGAAACCGGTTAAAACTAAATGAGAATGCATTTGAAATGGTCCTTAAAACGTCGAAATTTTTAAAAATAAAATTCAGACAAACTCTTTCTTCATTAATTTTCAGTTCAATATAACTAAAATTGTACAAGGAATTCAGAATATCGCTCTTGAATTATGTTTTAATCTTTTTTTAGAATGTTCTTTAAATTCTTGATTTTTTAAAACGTGCAACATTTTTGCACATACGTGCAAATGAGATGCAAATCTAAAACATTAAATCTTCTAGTGAAAATGAACAAATTGTTTCTAATTGAAAAATCTACAATTTCTTCCAAATTGAAAATGAAATAGAAAACAAAATAAATAAGGAATGAAACATAAACTATAATGCAGAATGATTTTGTCTTAATAAAAATCAGCTCACATTTTGGCAAAAGTTTGCTGATAAATTATGTAATATAAAATAAAAAATCTGGAGCAAGTCATTTTGACCCCTTTGGTAATTCTGGTGTTAACACGTTGACTGCCATGGTGGTCACTGGTAACCGGCGCTTCAAATTTTCTATAATTAAATAATTAATAAAAGAACAAATAAAATAAATCGTGGATATTTCTAATATTAGACTAATAGTGAATTTGAATGATTACATTTGAAAATTAATCGACAGAAGCCTTAATAATTGGAATTAAAGTGTGTCTAACACATCTGTTTTCACTGTGGCAGTCAACGTGTTAATAAAGAAAAATTCAATAAGATTGTAGAAACAAAATACTATAAAAGTGAAAAAAAAACAGTTAAATTTAAACGAATCAACTCATCCAAAGAAAAAAACTTAATATTTTTTAAAACTTCACTAGTTTGCAGAAGAGTTCGGGTCATTACATTCAGTTCTTATTGTTAGAACAATACCTAAAGAATAATAATTCCCTTTCTATTGCTATTAAGTTTTTAATTAACGGATATAGAAATTGTAAATAAAGGATTACTTTTATAACTGTTAATACACGGTGTACCACGAAGAAGATTAATTACAAGACTTATTTTTATAATCAAATTATAAGTTTTTTGAAAGAAGGCAGTTTTTTCCACCTTCTTTTATTAAATAAAAAGTCACCTTTTTCTTAACAAGATAGAATCTATTACAAAAATGTATAAAAAATGGAACTGTCTTCTTGTTGCTATGAACCCTTCAACGATAAACCCTAAGCTATACAGTGTGCAGTAACAAACGGATATTCTCGTTTCAGATCGAGCCTGGTTGCTCCCGATTACGATGTACCTCGATCGCGTCTTCCAGCTTCCTCGTTACCATCCCGGCACAATACACCCGTGCCAAAGACACCAACACCTCCACCTCCGCCGCAAACGCAGCAAATCTACGACGTTCCAGTTAGCAAGGAGCTTCCTCTAGAATTGGACTCCGCATTGGAAGGTCTGCAAAGGCTGCAGAGTGAGGCATCGGCAGCGATAGCCAGGTTACTCGGTTTTGTCAGTCCTGGCTGGAGAACACCTCAACGATTAGATGCTACATTGATGGATCTTAGACTGGCTGCTCTTAGGCTTAGAACGTCTTTGCATGATCTAGTTGAATTTGCTGAAGGTAAGTATAATAATAATACTACTCAACATTCTGCGAGGATATAACGAATATTTAACAAGGTTTTTTAACACTAAACGTACCAAGCGGGGTTAAATGATTCCTTTCAAAATTTACTTTAAAATTGTACATTTATTGTTGTTTCCTTTGCTCGTCTGACTTTCTGTAAATGTATCACGAATTTGTTGAAGAAGAAAAGGAAAAACTACAACAAGGAACATCAAGCAGCTAAAGCAATATTTCCCAATCACGAAGAAAATGTCAAATAAAATTGTTTCACTCAAACATTCATAACTTGCAACAAAATTGTAATTAATTGATTATTTTATTAGAAATCAAAAATTATGTTACGAATTATTTCCTTTAATAAATTAAGAATTTCCTTCTAAAATTCAATTTATGTCAAAGGAGTCAAATAACCCTTTATGGTAAGAATAGGTACATGTAAAGTGCCGGTACGTTTAGTGTTAAGGTGTGTTGCTTTTTCTTTTCTTTAATCCAGTTTTACACGTTTCATTTCACATAAAATTCTTTCATTTTAACCCTTAATCTTAACTTCCGGTTTAAAAATTCAATAATTTTTCATTTTTTTTATACATTTTATAGATAACAATTATAAATTGCCTCCTCTTTTAAGTATAGTGAAAGCTTTTTCTAACAATAGAAAAACACATTTATGTAAATCATTATCTATTGTAAATAATTAACAGTCAAGTCACGCAGGATGTTACGTTTAAGCGCAAATGGCCAAATATCTCGTAAAGGATTGAAGCTACCAAAAAATAGTTTTGCTAAAGTTGAGTTTAAAAAGGCAAGTTATGGAATGTAAACAGTTTTTCGGTAGGTGAAATGATAGGGGAGATATTGAAGCCAAACTAGTTTTTTAAAATGGCACCTTATATTTTTTCGTTTATAATGTTACAGCGGGTGTTAAGACAGTTTCAACGACTTTCGAAAAATGTAAAAAATAAATATATTCAATGAAAAAATAAATTTAAAACTACTTCCATGTTATAACATCACCTTTAGATTTCTTCTAATAATTTATGTATATTAAAATTGAAGTAAAACCTTTTATATATCACATAATTTTAAAAGGAGTTTAACAGAAAAACAATTACTTTTACGTATCAATTCAGTAGTTATCAAAAATTAATATAATAAATCATTTAACGATACGGATTCTTCAAAAACTTCGAGTACAATAAGCTAACTAGTGAATGAATTGCAAAATTACTGTTAGATATTTGAAATTATAATATTATTAAATATTGTGAAAACAGAATATAAAGTTTGTCAAAAATAAAATTATTACCAAATGAAATTTTTAATAGCTGTAGCATAGCAGTCGAAGTGTGAAAAGAATAATCTAAAACTTTATACAGATTGTTGCTGTTTCAACAAGGATTGAACAAAAGATTTGAAAACAAAAATAAAATTCAAATTTCACAAGAACGTAGAGGTAGTAACGATCTCTCTATCGCTCCTAATTTTGTCCTCGTTTCGACCAGCCGAGATTGTATACATACGGGTATCCGAAACAAAAAGAACCTCTTCCACGAACGCTCGAATTATTTTCGTGAGAATGAAGCTTCGCATGAATCACATGCAACGAAGAATAATTGGTTAACTTTGAATTGACGATGCAACACTAGAAGGGATTCAATTAAAGGACCTTTGATGATTTTTGCGCAGGAACTTTGGGAAACGCGGGCAAAGCACCGGACAAAGGATTAGCCTTGAAATTGCGACCCTTGGTCAAGGCTCTCCGTGATTCTGACAAGCTCGTGCAGGAAGCCGCCACCGAATTGGACGCGATGGAATGGGACGCCGAGAAGCTCGGCCGCGGAGGTAGCAATACCCCAACACCTACTAACGGGCCACCTTCCACCATTCTGTCAACGGTGCAGCCGGATCCACTCGATCAGCTAATTGCGTGCGCTCGGGCACTCACGGAAGACGTACGTCAGGTCGCTAGTTTCATTCAGGTGAGTACCCACTGAGTAGAAGCATGCGTTTTGAACCACTGTGACACGAAAAAGAACATTGATGGTTCTAAACCAATTTTTATATGGGCAAGAAAAGAACAATTCTTGCACAGCACTCATTTGCACCCCCTAAACAATTAGAATTGGATAATTATATATGTTATAAAAAATGCAGTCATTACAACATTGCCTTATTATGTAATTCATTTTACAAAATCATTATTTTTGATGTATTAAAACATTTATTCCGTTTGAAAGAAACGTAGATTTTATTTATTTGAAACGTTTAGAAATATTCAGATAAGATAAGGTATGTTTAATACAAAGCTAATCAGTGGCACTCCCAACTTAAACCTTAGCACTCTGAGGGGACACCGTAATTCTAGCATATCACTCGGATGCCCCCTCTGAGGGGACATTAAAATTTATTAGTGATTACGGAGAATCAACTTTTGAGAAATACATGTTTAATGCATGTTTCCTTGAAGTTTCCTCTTGAAATGGCACAAGAAATCAAATCTAAATATGCACAAGTCAGCTTGCAATGCATATTGGGGAATGTTTCAAAATTTATCATACTGTACAAAATTATAAGAAATAAGATATTGATCTTTTTTTGCAAACATATGTTTGTCGATGTCTACAAATTCATATAAATCTGCATCATTAATGATGCAGTGCTTATAAATTCAAGTATTCGATTCATTTTATCCACTAGGTAATACTGACAATAAGAAAAACGAAAAATTTGTTGACGTTTACTGAGAATATCATACTTTATTTACAAAATTAATATTGAATTAGTATCTCTAACTTACTATTAAGCACAGTTTCAATTTCCATGCCAGATATGCTAATAATTCATTTTCGTTGCCTTTTTTCTCTAGGCTTCGTTACAAACAAGATAAAATTAAAATTATTTTCTTTACTTTTGATTTCTTCTTTTTTCCGTCTTTTTTCTTTTGTCTCGATTTTGTTCTTCTCTCAATACTTCCTTTGCTGGAGGATCTAAAAATAATTGATGCTTGTAAGTGAGAGACATTTTAAGCATCCTGTTCCAACTAATCTCATATACGCCAGTTTGTAAACATACAAAGAATCTCGCTTAACCCCTTGCCTTGCATTATCGAGTCACACTCGTGACGCACCCTACAGTTCAGATGTGACCTCCCCTCTTCAAATTTTGATTACAACCCAATATTAAATTTAATTGTTATTATAATTAATACAGTTTAAGTGACGCACCCATTAGATAAATCATAGGTTAACCGTTTGTCCAATTCGTGTAATAAAACGCACCTAGGCAAGATACAATATTTCCCGCTTATTATTCGCGATATCGAGATCGTATGATGAATATCATTCGGAGAGGTAAAGTATTCTAGGAATTGATTCGAGCTTGTCTTTTGTCGGTTCGATTATTTTAAAGTAGAACGAAGCAGACGAAGGGGGAACGAAACACACAGGGACAGCAAGAAAAACATATCGTTGAGTTCCAAGAATTGGTGGAAATAGCTCCGTGAATAGTAACCGGGATAAAAATTCGAACAATAAGCCCATGAACTAGCCCCTTTCTATCCTATAAATTTTCTCTATATACATCGTGCCTTAATATTTATCCGTAACGATCCTAACTTGTAAAATTTCATTACAACAGGGTAACTCGACGCTGCTTTTCAAACGGTCATCGATCATCTCGACTGGTAGCAGCAACAACAGTGGCGCCGGCGAGGATTACGATTACGTGAATCTGGATTCGAGAGAAGTGGTCGCGAAACAACGGGAAGAAGTAAGAGCATCGTTGCCGCAAGAACTTCGCAGTAATTACGATCTCCTTGTATCCGAGTCGGACAATGCAACGATTCAAATGCCACCCACAACACCGACACCCATGGATCCTAACGACAAACAGTTGCTGGCTTTCTATGCCGCCCAGGTGATCACGCATGGCAACCACTTGACTCATGCCATTGACGCCTTCATGCAAACGGTTGAACACAACCAACCACCAAAGGCGAGTACCACAAACTTGGAATCTAATTATCCATTATCCTCCAGTTAAACGGGTATACTGTAGGACAAAATGATAAGACATATTGTACGTTCCCGGGACGAAGTCGCTACAGCGTTGCGTATCGTAATAAAATTGCACGATACAGTTTCTATAATCCGAGGTAACGCGAATCAAGTTATCCTCGGATAATACGGTTGGATCATTTAGATTTTGGTACTGTAACAGTACATACAGAATGTTCAGTCAAACACTAGATCTACCGATCTACGCTTTCTTTTAAATTGGAAATAAAATAAAGATTGAAATAAATAAGAGATGAAATATGAATTATAATACAGAATGATTCCTTATCTTAATAAAAATCAGCTTACGTTTTGACAAAAATATGGAACGAGTCGTTTTGACTCCTTTGGTACTTCTAATGTTAACTGTATATGCGTTATTATTTCTCTAACTATTGAAAACATAAAGGAAAATTAATTGAACATCTCAATTTTCGTCTCAATTTAAGTGAACTGTCCTAATATGAAATAGGTGTCCAATATGAAATACGACGATATTAAAGAATTTCAACATTGTCATCTATTATTGGTAAACACTATCATAATATTAACATTTTCAGTTTGATGTAGGTTTAGATCAGATAATAAATGAACAAACCATAATAGTCCAAACTAAACTTGATTCATTGATAATTATTTTTAATTTTTATAAGTTAAAGAGAAAAAATAGATTACACATATTACATACAATATTCTGCCGTTGTTGGGTAATCTTTTATTCCAAAATGAGAAAGGAGTAACTGCAACTTTAACTAACAATAAGTAAATTTAACTAAATTATTTTTATAAATATCTTATATTTATTTATACGTTATATGTGTATAAAAAATTACTCAAGACATTAATCTTGACAGCATATTTACATTAGGAACGTCTTTGGATATTTCTCTGAAATTGAAACTAAACGGGGATTATAATGTTATTTATAATATTTATCTTGACAGTATATGTATTTCAAGGTTTTCAACATTAAGGCAGCTAAGCTTCTAAATTCTAAATAATTAGCAATTTCGAGTTATTTATAAGTAAATGAAAAAATAAGGATACGATAAACAATTAACAATAGTATCTACCATTGTTTGAACAGGTGTTCCTAGCTCACGGGAAATTCGTCGTTTTAAGTGCTCACAGACTGGTGCACATCGGTGACACGGTACACAGAAACGTGACCAGGAATGATGTAAGAACACGTGTGTTACAGTGCGCGAATGCGCTGAACGAAGCTTTAGCACAGACCGTGTCAAAGACGAAACAGGCAGCTCAATTCTTTCCCAGCGTGTCCGCTGTTCAGGAGATGGTTGACAGCGTGGTGGACGTCTCTCATCTGGCCAAGGATCTAAAGGTTGCGATGATCCACGCCGCGCAACAACCTTGAGTGTTTAAACATCAGATCCTCGTCTTAAACATGCAAGAAGAAGATCGGCGACGCACCAGTTGAGAACAATTCGCCATTATTCTTGGAAGAGACCATGTTACGCGCGCGAGTCCTGCCGCTCCTCCGTCAAGTTCCTCGGATTGGTTGGCAATCCTAATGATCAAACAGTTTCTATCCTGTAGAAACATTGCGCGAACACAAAAATTATGAAAAGAAGCGCGACAAACATGCAAAAGTTCATTTCGTAGATGTGTAATCACTATCGATTTGATAGAACCAAGCAGCTAACTATTAGACTCGACGTTCTTAATCATCGAATCTAAAATCGAGATTCGGAAGATGAAAAAGAAATAAGAATTATCAGTATCATTCGAGCGTAGATCGATTCGGGTATAAGGGCGCAATGAATCTGTCTTTTGACTCGGGTTACTCGGATAGAACGTAGAAATGAAACTTCTAATCATACAATTGGTGGAAAAAGCGAAATTGGACCACGAAAAATGTTCCGACTTCCTGTTTCGTTCGACCAAAACTAGACCTTTCCCTCTTTACCGCAATAATATGTTCTCGAGGCCTATCGTTACTTAGAGGTACACAACTGCCAAAGCCACAGGTACATAGAACGTAAGGAAACCTTTTTCGACATAAGCGTCTTTGTAATGTACTCGAGAATACGGAGAACGTAGACTTTTATAGGGAATATGTAATCGTGTCGTTCGTTAGCTGAAAATACGGAACAAATTTAAACAACGTAAATGATAATATTACGTGTAGAATTCGTTCGAAATGACTCTCGAAGAATATATTGATCATCGATTACCAGCTTAAAATCGAGACTCATTTCGAACGTGTTAATTGCCAGCGTGTTAATTATTCTCATAGATATGTACCGTGTAAAAGCATTTTTATTTAACAACATGTTCACGCGTTATTGTGAAACGAGAATATTGGTTGAGGTTATATTATCGAACAGAAAAGTGAGAAAAATAATGAAAAGTATTAAAGACAAAGTCACAAATGCAGCATAAAATTCGACGATTAAAAGCAAAAGCGAGATTTATCGCATCGATATATTTACACAAACATTTCATTGTGAACGAGACAAAATTTCGAAAGCCAGTTTTAAACAATTTTATACCACTTTATCAACAAAGTACGACAGTCTCGTACTGTAGGCCTTTTTACGGCTCATCCAGGATCACCTAAGTAATGCGCACAGCAAAGATTTTTGCGAAACAGAACCATTGAATTTGTAGACTGTTTACAATCAATTCGATCAAGCTCCCCTTACAGGAGTAACGAAAACAATAACTTCGAAACGATACGCCTTATACACGATCATTTTATGGATTATTGTCGAGTCAAAGCTTCTGCCGATTATAAAACTTTCATTAAATCATTCTTTATCGTAGAAATGAAATTAGATATTGGCATACGCTTAAAGTACTTTTATAATAACTAGCGGGACTACGAATTAGAAAGAAATCATATTCACGGAAAATACAATGAATTGAAGAAAATTTCACTGTACTTTGGATACCAAATTATTTTCTTCGATTGTTTGTAAAACTAACCTATCTTTAAATCGTTAGAGGTAATCGACAACCACATATTTTTAATGCAGCTTTAAGGTCGACATTACCTTTTAAAGTATTTACTTTTCGCTTTATGAGACGCAGCCTCTTGTCTCTTTTCTTTTCTTTTTTTTTTTTTCTGTTCTCTTTGAACCGGCGAAAATCGATAGATCATTGAAACGAAAAAAATACGATACGAAGAAACGTTTCAATCGATCGTCCATGTTTTAGAGTATTTACTATGAGCTTATAGTTTATTTTTTAGAAATTATATAACCGAGCATATCGCGTGAACACGAGCCTCGTTTACGAGATTTGTATTATAATTTATTGGCGAAGCGTATTTGTAAGATAAAATGCATTTTTCAGGCAATTAGAGTTACTGTATATTTAGAATTTATACATAGTCGATACCAATAGGTGCTTGTCACATTCTCGTTGAATCGTATTCCGATAATCGTGGTGTGCTATCAAATAAACTATTTCTTATATATCGTCCTTATTATTACTTAAAGTAATTTCAATTGATTGAACATGGTACCTGGAATTTCTTCTTGCTGAATTATCTTGTAATTGAATAACGTACGTACAATTGTGAAAAGATTTATTCACGGAATTTATTATCGGTCAAAACTTTCGGTCAGACGTTTAATTCAGCAATTTATTTTTAATTACTATTGCGTTAATTTTTAAACACCTATCGATATAAGCAGTGATCGTAAATTGTGTCTAGAAGCGATTGATCACAAAATTGGATGATGATTAATTGACGTTTAAGTTTTGGATTAGTGTATTCTTCGAACTGAATTGATTGCGTTACTTTAAGAATATTTCGACGTGCGTTACGAAAAGTAGCATGTCTTATTTTTCTTACGAAGAACTATACATTTTAGTTCGCCACGTAACGAACCGTATTTCATCGTTTTCCGCTGTGAAAATTAATATATTTATATCATTTCGTCAGGAGAATATCACGTTTCAGATTTTGTGATGAAAACTGACACATTATACTGTTTCATTACGAAAAATTCTATGCCCATCAAGCATTATCACATGTCAAAGTATGGTCAGTTTAAATGATTAAAATGCATTTTACATTGAAAAAATGCAATCTCTGATTATATTATTTGATACATGATAACACTATTTAATCTCGTAATTGAAACAAAAAATATACAAATTTTAAATATAGTATTTCAATGAATGTTCCATAAATTGCCAATTTAGAACAAAATATAAATATTTCTTTCCATTCTATTACTGCTTGCTTATTTCTTTCATCAAATTAAAAAAAGATAATAATACTATCCAGTGTTTTTAATGTTCGGATTCTCGCTGTGCAATTCTTATAGTGTTTAATGAGCTTATTGTGAATCTATAATTAGTTTCTATCCTGTATATACAATTTTTGATAAATTCAAGTTTAAAAAAATCCTATAACGCGATCATAAAAGCTATTAAACATCAGCCAATAGAAGAAAATTCTGAGGACTTCCTTGAATACACCCGTACCAATTTTGAATACACTATGGACATTTTTAAACGATCACTGAAGATGAAAGGACATCGATTACATACCAATTTTTCTAATATTTTTCAATTTATCTTAAAAAGTACAAATCTAACGCACATTCGGAAACTATCTCGTGCGATGAAGCAGGTTTTTATCTTGGAAAGCACTCAAAAACGGTTGCCAAGGTTTTTTTTTATTAAGTCAAAAAGCAAAATAACTTCAAGAGGAACCAAGTATCGATAGTGATACTCAGTTACTCGATGTATCGTCCACTGTTTGCGCTATAACGCTGCCGCTAAGTACTGCTGTCGGTACTTTCTGGCTTAATAAAAACATCAACTTTGCAACTTCCTCTGAGCGTTCTTCCAAAGTAAAAGTCTACTCTATCTCCCATGATATAATTCGATTTTCCGCGCTAAAAATTAGTATCAGTGTATTCAAAAAAGTCCATAGAATATGTTTTCAGCGACGGAGGTTCAATATCCTTTATGATCGCATCATAAAATTTGTTTAAATTTGAACAAAAGATTTTTTCAAAATCGAATTTCTTAAAAACTATACATATACGATAAAAACTAATTGCAAATTTGTAATCAGTTCATTAAACGGTATAAGAGTTACATAGTGAGAATCTAAAATAAAATGCATAAAAAGAGATTGCAGATTCGTAATTAGCTCCGTAAACGATATAAAAATTGATACACAAAGAATAATATATACCACTATCAAATCAAAATAAAATTCTGGTAGAATCAGATTCAATCAACATATTAGTTTTCGTAAGAAAATACAAAATGTTATTTTTTATAATTAATCATTAAACTACTTTTTAGCGAAAAATGAAAGATAGAATTTTTCGTGACAATGAAAACAAACATAACGTTTTTCGCAAGAAAATTGAAATTTACTATTTTTCGTAATATATGTAAATTTAACTTTTTCATAGGCAGCAGAAATTATTTTTCCCAACAGCTGAAGTTATCTGTATGGGCAATATGTTGAAATATTTTCGTCTTTGGAGTACGTTGGCTCATATTGATAACTATAATAAATTAAAAACAAAATGTGCTATTTTGACTCCGCCATATTGTTACATATGTATTAACATATATCCTATTTAATATTATTTATATTAAAAGTTTTGCTTTTCCGTCAAAAAAGTTTCGCCCTAAAAAGGGGTTAGGGTGTACATAAGTATATACAATTATTCCTATTATGATATATACACAAATACAATAATGTACCAACGCAACAGTTACACAAAAATATTTGAAATTGTGCAATTTTTTAATTTTAATTTTTAAGCATCGAATTATACTCAAGGAAATATGCAAAGTATTTAGAACTAGAAAAGGTAATTAAAATTTTTTAACATAAAGTAAATACAGAATTTTTTCAAAATGTTAGCATCAGTTCCCACTTCACTTACTCGGTGAAAACTGGATAATAATTTTGTATAGTGACGCGTTACTTGTACATTATAGTTTCAATTGTTCAATAAAGATTAACTGAATATACAGGTGGAAAATAAAAGGCTCATGTCATTTTTTCAGCTTTCTTTATTGTATTAAGATTCATGGGCCTTAAATGACATGATATACCAATTAACTACACGCAAATACATTCATTAGAAACACTTTAACTCAATTTGTATTAAAATACATATAATAGCAGTTTAAATGTCTCTTGCCCACTCCCTTCATAATTATTAACAAATACGTCTCTTTATAGTAGTATATGAAACGTTTCATATGTCTCAAGTAAGGCTTGAATGACCCAAATACTCCAATATAAAATAATCCGAAGTTGGTACAGGTAGGTCCCTTGCTTACAATATTGAGAACATTGGCAAAGTACCATTTTTCAAAATACAATCACGTAATAAAGATAATTATTTTTTGTATAATAAATAAATCTGAAGAAATAAGTATATATAATATTCTATATTTTACCAAAATTATATTTATTACATGATATATTTTAAAAAAAAAAAAAAAGCATATGCACTCATGTTCCAAACTAGTAGATCACAATTTTTGTAAAACAAATGAACATAGAATGGAGGAACCCTTCCTACTGGTCAAAACCAACTTTGGATCACACAGTTTTATTATTTGTGAACTTCTTGTAGGAGCGAAATGTACAAATCATATATTTAAACTATAATGCCTAACTTATAACATTTTCATGTTTCTGTTTTATACAAATTCATTTATGAAAGATATCCATGTATCTTTCTGATTTAGATTTAAAAAGTATGAAACTAATAATGCAAAAGAAATCAATTAAAGCCTAATTATAGATGGATTTTCAAAGTTGACTATGAACGATCGCAGCATCTGCCAGTGTGTGTGTGCGTATTACCATCCTTGTTGGCTTTTTCTTTTGCTGCATTCTTTTCCACATGGAAACTGCTAAGATCCCGTTTCATAGCATACGCATCTTCTCCATCCGCATAATATTTTGGTTCAACTTCTGATACTTCAAATTGCAAACTGCTTGTATACAGATTTAAAGCTGCCCGATTACTTCTACGAACGTGTAGAGAAACATATTTTGCTCCAAAACATTCAACCATTGCTCTAGAAGCCTGATTCATAAGTTTTTGTGCAATACCAAGTCTTCTATGGGATCTTTTTACTGCTAAACTAGTAATATGTCCATGTGGATTATCCTCGCAATCCTCTTCCATTTTAGCAAGGACATATCCTACTATCCTGCCTTTTTCATCCTCAGCCACATAACTCAGTTGTGGCCAAGAAAGTGCATGATACAAATAATATTTCATCTGATAATTTTCAGGCAAGCATTGTAAATTACAATGTTGTATATTTAATAGGTCATCAGTTGTCGCACAACGTATATTTATAGACATTTTCACGAGTTAAAATATTTAGATATACGAATGAAAGACAAATTTATTTTGATTGGTTCTTTTTTTAAAATCTTCCTTAGATATCACCTAATCTATTGTTTTAAATTTGTAATTATAGCCTTAGTCCCTGCGAATCTTTTTCATGCGTGATCTACCATTCTTTAAATCATTGACGGATGAAGATTCACTCATTCCACCCAATAATTCTCGAACAAATCTGAACCGTGAAAGGAAAAATTTCCAAACTAAATACCAACCTGTGAAAAAACAAAAATATGTCAAATCAAGACAAATGATCGTACACAAAGTAAATAATTTAAATTACAGGAATTACAGCAACCACAAAGATTATATATATATATATATGGTTTTAAAATATTTCTTCTATTAACAAATATACTTAATTGAAGTACATTATACAATATATTTAAAATAGTATAGACAAAACACAGTACAATACAACTATAGGAAATTTCTTATTAACGCTATACATTTAAAAAATGTAAAGCAATAAACCTGTTGAATATTTACAATCAAAAATAATCGTCGATAATACATTTGCACGTGACGATAGAGGTTAAGTATAACAGTTAAGCGCTCCTACTATACATTCGAAACTATACGACTATTCGACAGCTCGAGTGACAAGGTTTCAAAACTCTGCACACCGCGCAACAATAACGAATCGTTACTATCTGTCATTCTTACCTAGCAGCACCAGGCCAAATACTATGAGCAGACTCGATATCACAGAGAAGGCTGCTAGGACGATTTCCTGCATTATTAAATCCGTATCTCGACTACGAATATATAACGAATTTCCTAAAACGACACACACGAGAATAGTGTCATAACCTCTTTCTGTCTTACTATCCTGGCAAGATAATTAAATTCATCAAATATAGAAATACAAATAACAAATTTAGCACAAAGTTTAAACGTAATTTCACCTATGTACGCTTTTTCTTTCATCGATAACACGCCATTTTGAATTTGTAACGAAGTTGTGAGCTTATAGGTTATGAATCTCCCCCCTCCAATCAAATAAATACATTTTTTACCATCATTTAATAATATTTATGATCATTTAAATATGTATTATATAACTTACCAAAGCCGAAAGGTTTGTATTTCGTTCACTAATCTGCATTATTAAAAGGAAAATTTAAAAATTGCCAAAACAGACTAACAATTTTTAAACAGCAGCACTAAACCGACAAGAAATACTCAAAACTTACGGTGCATGTGCGTAATCACATAATTCCCGTAAGAATTTAATACAAAAACTTTATTTAAATTTCGCAGAATTAAGAAACTCGATGATAATTTCAGGTTGAATATAAGACAATGTGGGTGATAGCTCGGACAAAATATAATAAAGACGCGTTTCTAACAGTACAAGTTTATTTCAGAAATATCCGATGTGACGCTCTGTAAGCGTGCAACTTTTAACATCCTGCCAACGACGCGCCCGATTAAGTGGCGTCTCTCTTTCTTTTTGTTTTCAGTTCAGTTGAGGTGGCGCCACTAAGGTGCTGCCAATCTTGGTCATGAACCGGTGGCACATCTAGGAAATTCGTACAAGGTCGCCACAACAAAGTATTGTTGCGTCCCATTCGTGGATTTCTAGGGGGAAACCAGGAGGTGGGTTGGTACCCGCGGAGCGCTGACCGCTCTGTTCAACGAGGCGCGTAAATAAAAAACTGTAAAAAACATAATGAACATTATTGAAATTTTCACGTTAAGATTCGATTCATTTAGTTTTTGATATTGATCTGTCTGGGTTAGAAATTGTTTTACCACTTCTGAAAATCTTCTCTTGGCCCTTGGCTTCTTTACCTCCTGCAGGAAAATCTTGAATCCTCTTTCTAGATCACCGTGGTCTAATTGGGGATTGCGCCCCACACAGTCCTCGATTTATAATCTTCAATCCTCGATTCACCCTCGAGCCGAATGTAGGTGCGTAGCACCTGAATGAAAGCTGTATAGCCACACGCGTACAAGGTTATACAGGGTGTCCCAGAACTCCTGTAGGAGCCGGAAATAGGGGGTAGCTGAGACTATTCTGAACAACAATTTCCTTTGCAAAAATATCGAATGGGGCTTCGTTTTTGAATTATTAAGCAAAAACACTGACCAATCAGAGCGCGTCTCGGGCGCGCGCTCAGTACCGTCAGTGTAGCGTCGAGCCTAGTCGCCCCGGGACAAGCGCCTCGGTAGAACAGGAAGCGTTAAACACAAGTAATATTGAACATAAAAGTAAAAAACAAATGGTAGAATGTTATGAGAGTAATCGTACCTTAGAATAAAGGGAATGACTGAATGGCTGGATATCCCAACAGAAGGAATAAGTAAAAATTGCAGAATATTTTCAAATACATTTTCGGTAATTCCTAGAATTTCAGTGACGTCAAATTCCAGGAATTTTCGGAAACCCTTTATAACCAATTTTACTCTTTTCTGTACCTTAAATATATTTTTCGCTTTTTTTTTTACTTTTATGTTCGAAACTTCTGTGCAATGTTCCTTTACACTATTTCTCGCTTTTTAAGTGAAATTTTTTAAGGATTGAATAATGGAAGTTAGGTTTATAAATGAACAAACAATTGTTTTAGTTTCATTTGATGTTTATTGAAAATTCTTTCAATTATGTATGTTACATAAAGGTTACATTCTTAATTCTAACGCACTTAATTCTAACTACTAACTGTAAAAGCTGCATTTATTCAATAAACTACATGATTTATACATTCAGCTTTACAATAGTTATTATATTATTTATAACTAACGTTTACAATTGTAACTTTGCGAGATTGCTGCGGAGGGAGTGGGAGGTCCGATCGGCGGACTAGTGTTCACTCTCTCGCACATTGGTGTTGTGCGCAGGCGCGAGTTTGGCGTAGAAGGAGTGAGAGAC